>CM026386.1:95921112-95980519 GCA_014843695.1 Archivesica marissinica
CATACACAATACATGAACTATAGTACCACATACACAATACATGGACTATAGTACCACATACACAATACATGGACTATAGTACCACATACACAATACATGAACTATAGTACCACATACACAATACATGGACTATAGTACCCATACACAATACATGGACTATAGTACCACATGCACAATACATGGACTATAGTACCCATACACAATACATGGACTATAGTACCACATACACAATACATGAACTATAGTACACATACCCCCAACAATACATGAACTATAGTACCACACACACAATACATGAACTATAGTACCACATACACAATACATGAACTATAGTACCCATACACAATACATGGACTATAGTACCCATACCTTCCTTATTGTATGCACAATACATGGACTATAGTACCACCTACACAATACATGGACTATAGTACCACATACACAATACATGGACTATAGTACCCATACCTTCCTTATTGTATGCACAATACATGGACTATAGTACCACCTACACAATACATGGACTATAGTACCCATACCTTCCTTCTTGTATGCACAATACATGGACTATAGTACCACATACACAATACATGGACTATAGTACCCATACCTTCCTTCTGCATGCACAATACATGGACTATAGTACAACATACACAATACATGGACTATAGTACCCATCCCTTCCTTCTTGTATGCACAATACATGGACTATAGTACCCATACCTTCCTTCTTGTATGTACAATACATGGACTATAGTACCACATACACAATACATGGACTATAGTACCCATACCTTCCTTCTTGTATGCACAATACATGGACTATAGTACCACATACACAATACATGGACTATAGTACCACATACACAATACATGGACTATAGTACCACATACACAATACATGGACTATAGTACCACATACACAATACATGAACTATAGTACCACATACACAATACATGAACTATAGTACCCATACACAATACAGGACTATAGTACCACATACACAATACATGAACTATAGTACCACATACACAATACATGGACTATAGTACCACATACACAATACATGGACTATAGTACCACATACACAATACATGGACTATAGTACCACATACACAATACATGGACTATAGTACCACATACACAATACATGAACTATAGTACCACACACACAATACATGGACTATAGTACCCATACACAATACATGGACTATAGTACCCATACACAATACATGGACTATAGTACCATACACAATACATGGACTATAGTACAACATACACAATACATGGACTATAGTACCCATACACAATACATGGACTATAGTACCACATACACAATACATGGACTATAGTAAAACATGCACAATACATGGACTATAGTACCACATACACAATACATGGACTATATTACCCATACCTTCCTTATTGTATGTACAATACATGGACTATAGTACCCATACACAATACATGGACTATAGTACCCATACACAATACATGGACTATAGTACCCATACACAATACATGGACTATAGTACCCATACACAATACATGGACAACACAACACAATACATGACTATAGTACCACCTACACAATACATGAACTATAGTACCCATACACAATACATGGACTATAGTACCCATACACAATACATGGACTATAGTACCACATACACAATACATGGACTATAGTACCACATACACAATACATGGACTATAGTACCCATACACAATACATGGACTATATACCCATACCTTCCTTCTTGTATACAATACAGGACTATAGTACCACCTACACAATACATGGACTATAGTACCACATACACAATACATGAACTATAGTACCCATACACAATACATGGACTATAATACCCATACCTTCCTTATTGTATGCACAATACATGGACTATAGTACCACCTACACAATACATGGACTATAGTACCACATACACAATACATGGACTATAGTACCCATACCTTCCTTATTGTATGCACAATACATGGACTATAGTACCACCTACACAATACATGGACTATAGTACCCATACCTTCCTTCTTGTATGTACAATACATGGACTATAGTACCACATACACAATACATGGACTATAGTACCCATACCTTCCTTCTTGCATGCACAATACATGGACTATAGTACCACATACACAATACATGGACTATAGTACCACATACACAATACATGGACTATAGTACCACATACACAATACATGAACTATAGTACCCATACCTCCTTATGTATACAATACATGAACTATAGTACCACATACACAATACATGGACTATAGTACCACATACACAATACATGAACTATAGTACACATACACAATACATGGACTATAGTACCACATACACAATACATGGACTATAGTACCCATACCTTCCTTCTTGTATGTACAATACATGGACTATAGTACCCATACACAATACATGGACTATAGTACCACATACACAATACATGGACTATAGTACCACATACCTCTTTGATCACAATACATGGACTATAGTACCACATACACAATACATGGACTATAGTACCCATACACAATACATGAACTATAGTACCCATACCTTCCTTATTGTATGTACAATACATGGACTATAGTACCACATACATAATACATGGAATATAGTACCCATACCTTCCTTCTTGTATGTACAATACATGGACTATAGTACCACATACACAATACATGACTATAGTACCCATACCTTCTTCTGTATTACAATACATGGACTATAGTACCCATACCTTCCTTATTGTATGTACAATACATGAACTATAGTACCACATACACAATACATGGACTATAGTACCACATACACAATACATGACTATAGTACCACATACACATACATGACTATAGTACCACATACACAATACATGAACTATAGTACACATACACAATACATGGACTATAGTACCACATACACAATACATGGACTATAGTACCACATACACAATACATGGACTATAGTACCACATACACAATACATGGACTATAGTACCACATACACAATACATGAACTATAGTACCCATACACAATACATGAACTATAGTACCACATACACAATACATGAACTATAGTACCCATACACAATACATGAACTATAGTACCACATACACAATACATGAACTATAGTACCACATACACAATACATGACTATAGTACCACATACACAATACATGAACTATAGTACCACATACACAATACATGGACTATAGTACCACATACACAATACATGGACTATAGTACCACATACACAATACATGAACTATAGTACCACATACACAATACATGAACTATAGTACCACATACACAATACATGAACTATAGTACCCATACACAATACATGGACTATAGTACCCATACCTTCCTTATTGTATGTACAATACATGAACTATAGTACCACATACACAATACATGAACTATAGTACCACATACACAATACATGGACTATAGTACCCATACACAATACATGGACTATAGTACCAATACCTTCCTTATTGTATGTACAATACATGGACTATAGTACCACATACACAATACATGGACTATAGTACCACATGCACAATACATGGACTATAGTACCACATACACAATACATGGACTATAGTACCACATACACAATACATGGACTATAGTACCACATACACAATACATGGACTATAGTACCCATACACAATACATGGACTATAGTACCCATACACAATACATGGACTATAGTACCCATACACAATACATGGACTATAGTACCACATACACAATACATGGACTATAGTACCACATACACAATACATGGACTATAGTACCACATACACAATACATGGACTATAGTACCACATACACAATACATGGACTATAGTACCCATACACAATACATGGACTATAGTACCACCTACACAATACATGGACTATAGTACCACATGCACAATACATGGACTATAGTACCACATACACAATACATGGACTATAGTACCACATGCACAATACATGGACTATAGTACCACATACACAATACATGAACTATAGTACCCATACCCCCTTGTATACATACATGGACTATAGTACCACCTACACAATACATGGACTATAGTACCACATACACAATACATGAACTATAGTACCCATACACAATACATGGACTATAGTACCCATACCTTCCTTATTGTATGCACAATACATGGACTATAGTACCACCTACACAATACATGGACTATAGTACCACATACACAATACATGGACTATAGTACCCATACCTTCCTTATTGTATGCACAATACATGGACTATAGTACCACCTACACAATACATGGACTATAGTACCCATACCTTCCTTCTTGTATGTACAATACATGGACTATAGTACCCATACACAATACATGAACTATAGTACCACATACACAATACATGGACTATAGTACCACATACACAATACATGGACTATAGTACCACATACACAATACATGAACTATAGTACCACATACACAATACATGAACTATAGTACCACATACATAATACATGGAATATAGTACCCATACCTTCCTTCTGATGTACAATACATGGACTATAGTACCACATACACAATACATGAACTATAGTACCCATACCTTCTTCTTGTATGTACAATACATGGACTATAGTACCCATACCTTCCTTATTGTATGTACAATACATGGACTATAGTACCACATACACAATACATGGACTATAGTACCACATACACAATACATGGACTATAGTACCACATACACAATACATGAACTATAGCACACATACACAATACATGAACTATAGTACCCATACCTACATGACTATAGTACCACATACACAATACATGGACTATAGTACCACATACACAATACATGAACTATAGTACCACATACACAATACATGGACTATAGTACCACATACACAATACATGAACTATAGTACCACATACACAATACATGAACTATAGTACCCATACACAATACATGGACTATAGTACCCATACCCCAAACAATACATGAACTATAGTACCACATACACAATACATGAACTATAGTACCACATACACAATACATGAACTATAGTACCCATACACAATACATGGACTATAGTACCAATACCAACAATACATGGACTATAGTACCACATACACAATACATGGACTATAGTACCACATACACAATACATGGACTATAGTACCACATACACAATACATGGACTATAGTACCACATACACAATACATGGACTATAGTACCACATCACAATACATGGACTATAGTACCCATACACAATACATGGACTATAGTACCCATACACAATACATGGACTATAGTACCCATACACAATACATGGACTATAGTACCCATACACAATACATGGACTATAGTACCCATACACAATACATGGACTATAGTACCACACACAATACATGGACTATAGTACCCATACACAATACATGGACTATAGTACCACCTACACAATACATGGACTATAGTACCACATGCACAATACATGGACTATAGTACCACCTACACAATACATGGACTATAGTACCCATACCTTCCTTATTGTATGTACAATACATGGACTATAGTACCACATACACAATACATGGACTATAGTACCCATACACAATACATGGACTATAGTACCACCTACACAATACATGGACTATAGTACCACATGCACAATACATGGACTATAGTACCACATGCTCAATACATGGACTATAGTACCACATGCACAATACATGGACTATAGTACCACAAACACAATACATGAACTATAGTACCCATACCTTCCTTCTTGTATGTACAATACATGGACTATAGTACCACCTACACAATACATGGACTATAGTACCACATACACAATACATGAACTATAGTACCCATACACAATACATGGACTATAGTACCCATACCTTCCTTATTGTATGCACAATACATGGACTATAGTACCACCTACACAATACATGGACTATAGTACCACATACACAATACATGGACTATAGTACCCATACCTTCCTTATTGTATGCACAATACATTGACTATAGTACCACCTACACAATACATGGACTATAGTACCCATACCTTCCTTCTTGTATGTACAATACATGGACTATAGTACCACATACACAATACATGGACTATAGTACCCATACCTTCCTTCTTGTATGCACAATACATGGACTATAGTACCACATACACAATACATGGACTATAGTACCCATACCTTCCTTCTTGTATGCACAATACATGGACTATAGTACCCATACCTTCCTTCTTGTATGTACAATACATGGACTATAGTACCACATACACAATACATGGACTATAGTACCCATACCTTCCTTCTTGTATGCACAATACATGGACTATAGTACCACATACACAATACATGGACTATAGTACCA
Organism: Archivesica marissinica; assembly: GCA_014843695.1. Classification (NCBI taxonomy): domain Eukaryota; kingdom Metazoa; phylum Mollusca; class Bivalvia; order Venerida; family Vesicomyidae; genus Archivesica; species Archivesica marissinica. The sequence goes on from CM026386.1 coordinate 95,927,537, forward strand.
CATACACAATACATGAACTATAGTACCCATACACAATACATGAACTATAGTACCACATACACAATACATGGACTATAGTACCACATACACAATACATGGACTATAGTACCACATACACAATACATGAACTATAGTACCACATACACAATACATGAACTATAGTACCCATACCTTCCTTCTTGTATGTACAATACATGGACTATAGTACCCATACCTTCCTTCTTGTATGTACAATACATGGACTATAGTACCACATACAAAATACATGAACTATAGTACCCATACCTTCCTTCTTGTATGTACAATACATGGACTATAGTACCCATACCTTCCTTATTGTATGTACAATACATGGACTATAGTACCACATACACAATACATGAACTATAGTACCCATACCTTCCTTCTTGTATGTACAATACATGGACTATAGTACCCATACCTTCTTATTGTATACAATACATGAACTATAGTACCACATACACAATACATGGACAATAGTACCACATACACAATACATGGACTATAGTACCACATACACAATACATGAACTATAGCACCACATACACAATACATGAACTATAGTACCCATACACAGTACATGGACTATAGTACCACATACACAATACATGAACTATAGTACCACACACACAATACATGAACCATAGTACCACATACACAATACATGAACTATAGTACCACATACACAATACATGGACTATAGTACCACATACACAATACATGAACTATAGTACCCATACCTTCCTTATTGTATGTACAATACATGGACTATAGTACCACATACACAATACATGAACTATAGTACCACATACACAATACATGAACTATAGTACCCATACCTCCTCTGTATACAATACATGGACTATAGTACCCATACCTTCCTTATTGTATGTACAATACATGGACTATAGTACCACATACACAATACATGAACTATAGTACCACATACACAATACATGAACTATAGTACCCATACACAATACATGGACTATAGTACCCATACCTTCCTTATTGTATGTACAATATATGGACTATAGTACCACATACACAATACATGGACTATAGTACCACATACACAATACATGAACTATAGTACCACATACACAATACATGGACTATAGTACCACATACACAATACATGGACTATAGTACCACATACACAATACATGAACTATAGTACCACATACACAATACATGAACTATAGTACCCATACCTTCCTTCTTGTATGTACAATACATGGACTATAGTACCCATACCTTCCTTCTTGTATGTACAATACATGGACTATAGTACCACATACACAATACATGAACTATAGTACCACATACACAATACATGGACTATAGTACCACATACACAATACATGAACTATAGTACCACATACACAATACATGAACTATAGTACCCATACACAATACATGGACTATAGTACCCATACACAATACATGAACTATAGTACCACATACACAATACATGAACTATAGTACCACATACACAAAACATGAACTATAGTACCCATACACAATACATGGACTATAGTACCAATACCTTCCTTATTGTATGTACAATACATGGACTATAGTACCACATACACAATACATGGACTATAGTACCACATGCACAATACATGGACTATAGTACCACATACACAATACATGGACTATAGTACCCATACACAATACATGGACTATAGTACCCAACACAATACAACAACACAACACAACAAACCCATACACAATACATGAACTATAGTACCCATACACAATACATGATAGTATACACAATACAGATATAGTACCACATACACAATACATGGACTATAGTACCACATACACAATACATGAACTATAGCACACATACACAATACATGAACTATAGTACACATACACAATACATGGACTATAGTACCACATACACAATACATGGACTATAGTACCACATACACAATACATGAACTATAGTACCACATACACAATACATGGACTATAGTACCACATACACAATACATGAACTATAGTACCACATACACAATACATGAACTATAGTACCCATACACAATACATGGACTATAGTACCAATACCTTCCTTATTGTATGTACAATACATGAACTATAGTACCACATACACAATACATGAACTATAGTACCACATACACAAAACATGAACTATAGTACCCATACACAATACATGGACTATGTACCAATACCTTCCTTATTGTATGTACAATACATGGACTATAGTACCACATACACAATACATGGACTATAGTACCACATGCACAATACATGGACTATAGTACCACATACACAATACATGGACTATAGTACCACATGCACAATACATGGACTATAGTACCACATACACAATACATGGACTATAGTACCCATACACAATACATGGACTATAGTACCCATACACAATACATGGACTATAGTACCCATACACAATACATGGACTATAGTACCCATACACAATACATGGACTATAGTACCACATACACAATACATGGACTATAGTACCCATACACAATACATGGACTATAGTACCACATACACAATACATGGACTATAGTACCACATACACAATACATGGACTATAGTACCACCTACACAATACATGGACTATAGTACCACATACACAATACATGGACTATAGTACCACATACACAATACATGAACTATAGTACCACATACACAATACATGAACTATAGTACCCATACACAATACATGGACTATAGTACCCATACCTTCCTTATTGTATGTACAATACATGGACTATAGTACCACATACACAATACATGGACTATAGTACCACATACACAATACATGGACTATAGTACCACATACAAAATACATGAACTATAGTACAACATACACAATACATGGACTATAGTACCACATACACAATACATGAACTATAGTACCACATACACAATACATGAACTATAGTACCCATATACAATACATGAACTATAGTACCACATACACAATACATGGACTATAATACCCATACACAATACATGGACTATAGTACCACATACATAATACATGAACTATAGTACCCATACACAATACATGAACTATAGTACCACATACACAATACATGGACTATAGTACCCATACACAATACATGAACTATAGTACCCATACACAATACATGGACTATAGTACCCATACACAATACATGGACTATAGTACCACATACACAATACATGGACTATAGTACCACATACACAATACATGGACTATAGTACCACATACACAATACATGAACTATAGTACCCATACACAATACATGGACTATAGTACCCATACACAATACATGACTATAGTACCACACACAATACATGAACTATAGTACCACATACACAATACATGAACTATAGTACCCATACACAATACATGGACTATAGTACCCATACACAATACATGGACTATAGTACCCATACACAATACATGGACTATAGTACCACATACACAATACATGGACTATAGTACCCATACACAATACATGGACTATAGTACCACATACACAATACATGGACTATAGTACCACATACACAATACATGGACTATAGTACCACATACACAATACATGGACTATAGTACACATACACAATACATGGACTATAGTACCACATACACAATACATGGACTATAGTACCACATACACAATACATGGACTATAGTACCACATACACAATACATGGACTATAGTACCACATACACAATACATGGACTATAGTACCACATACACAATACATGAACTATAGTACCACATACACAATACATGGACTATAGTACCACATACACAATACATGGACTATAGTACCACATACACAATACATGAACTATAGTACCCATACCTTCCTTATTGTATGTACAATACATGAACTATAGTACCACATACACAATACATGGACTATAGTACCACATACACAATACATGAACTATAGTACTCATACACAATACATGGACTATAGTACCACATACACAATACATGGACTATAGTACCCATACCCAAACAATACATGAACTATAGTACCACATACACAATACATGGACTATAGTACCACATACACAATACATGGACTATAGTACCCATACCTTCCAACAATACATGGACTATAGTACCCATACACAATACATGGACTATAGTACCCATACACAATACATGGACTATAGTACCACATACACAATACATGGACTATAGTACCACATACACAATACATGGACTATAGTACCACATACACAATACATGGACTATAGTACCACATACACAATACATGGACTATAGTACCCATACACAATACATGACTATGTACACATACACAATACATGAACTATAGTACCACATACACAATACATGGACTATAGTACCACATACACAATACATGGACTATAGTACCCATACACAATACATGGACTATAGTACCACATACACAATACATGAACTATAGTACCACATACACAATACATGACTATACACATACACAATACATGGACTATAGTACCACCTACACAATACATGAACTATAGTACCCATACACAATACATGGACTATAGTACCACATACACAATACATGGACTATAGTACCCATACACAATACATGGACTATAGTACCATACACAATACATGGACTATAGTACCCATACACAATACATGGACTATAGTACCCATACACAATACATGGACTATAGTACCACATACACAATACATGGACTATAGTACCCATACACAATACATGGACTATAGTACCCATACACAATACATGGACTATAGTACCCATACACAATACATGGACTATAGTACCCATACACAATACATGAACTATAGTACCCATACACAATACATGGACTATAGTACCACATACACAATACATGGACTATAGTACCCATACACAATACATGGACTATAGTACCACCTACACAATACATGGACTATAGTACCACATGCACAATACATGGACTATAGTACCACCTACACAATACATGGACTATAGTACCCATACCTTCCTTATTGTATGTACAATACATGGACTATAGTACCACATACACAATACATGAACTATAGTACCCATACACAATACATGGACTATAGTACCACCTACACAATACATGGACTATAGTACCACATACACAATACATGGACTATAGTACCATACACAATACATGGACTATAGTACCCATACCTTCCTTATTGTATGTACAATACATGGACTATAGTACCACATACACAATACATGAACTATAGTACCCATACACAATACATGAACTATAGTACCCATACACAATACATGGACTATAGTACCACATGCACAATACATGAACTATAGTACCACATACACAATACATGGACTATAGTACCCATACCTTCCTTCTTGTATGTAAAATACATGGACTATAGTACCCATACACAATACATGGACTATAGTACCACCTACACAATACATGGACTATAGTACCACATACACAATACATGGACTATAGTACCACCTACACAATACATGGACTATAGTACAACATACACAATACATGGACTATAGTACCACATACACAATACATGGACTATAGTACCCATACACAATACATGGACTATAGTACCACCTACACAATACATGGACTATAGTACCACATGCACAATACATGGAATATAGTACCACATACACAATACATGGACTATAGTACCACATACACAATACATGGACTATAGTACCCATACACAATACATGGACTATAGTACCACATGCACAATACATGGACTATAGTACCAAATACACAATACATGGACTAAAGTACCACATACACAATACATGGACTATAGTACCACATACACAATACATGAACTATAGTACCACATACACAATACATGAACTATAGTACCACACACACAATACATGAACTATAGTACCACATACACAATACATGAACTATAGTACCACACACACAATACATGAACTATAGTACCACATACACAATACATGGACTATAGTACCACATACACAATACATGAACTATAGTACCCATACCTTCCTTATTGTATGTACAATACATGAACTATAGTACCACATACACAATACATGGACTATAGTACCACATATACAATACATGAACTATAGTACTCATACACAATACATGGACTATAGTACCACATACACAATACATGGACTATAGTACCCATACCTTCCTTATTGTATGTACAATACATGAACTATAGTACCACATACACAATACATGGACTATAGTACCACATACACAATACATGAACTATAGTACCACATACACAATACATGGACTATAGTACCACATACACAATACATGAACTATAGTACCCATACCTTCCTTATTGTATGTACAATACATGAACTATAGTACCACATACACAATACATGGACTATAGTACCACATACACAATACATGAACTATAGTACACATACACAATACATGGACTATAGTACCACATACACAATACATGGACTATAGTACCACATACACAATACATGGACTATAGTACCACATACACAATACATGGACTATAGTACCACATACACAATACATGGACTATAGTAACACATACACAATACATGGACTATAGTACCACATACACAATACATGGACTATAGTACCCATACACAATACATGGACTATAGTACCACATACACAATACATGGACTATAGTACCACATACACAATACATGAACTATAGTACCACATACACAATACATGGACTATAGTACCACTACAAAACAACTATAGTACCCATACACAATACATGGACTATAGTACCCATACACAATACATGGACTATAGTACCACATACACAATACATGGACTATAGTACCACATACACAATACATGGACTATAGTACCACATACACAATACATGGACTATAGTACCCATACACAATACATGACTATAGTACCCACACAACATGACTATAGTACCCATACACATACATGGACTATAGTACCACATACACAATACATGGACTATAGTACCCATACACAATACATGGACTATAGTACCCATACACAATACATGGACTATAGTACCACATACACAATACATGGACTATAGTACCACATACACAATACATGGACTATAGTACCCATACCTCACAATACATGGACTATAGTACCACATACACAATACATGGACTATAGTACCCATACACAATACATGGACTATAGTACCACATACACAATACATGGACTATAGTACCCATACACAATACATGGACTATAGTACCACATACACAATACATGGACTATAGTACCACATACACAATACATGGACTATAGTACCACATACACAATACATGGACTATAGTACCACATACACAATACATGAACTATAGTACCCATACACAATACATGGACTATAGTACCACATACACAATACATGAACTATAGTACCACATACACAATACATGAACTATAGTACCACATACACAATACATGGACTATAGTACCCATACACAATACATGACTATAGTACCCATACACAATACATGGACTATAGTACCACATACACAATACATGGACTATAGTACCACATACACAATACATGGACTATAGTACCACATACACAATACATGGACTATAGTACCACATACACAATACATGAACTATAGTACCATACACAATACATGGACTATACACATACACAATACATGGAATATAGTACACCTACACAATACATGAACTATAGTACCCATACACAATACATGGACTATAGTACCACATACACAATACATGGACTATAGTACCCATACACAATACATGGACTATAGTACCCATACACAATACATGGACTATAGTACCCATACACAATACATGGACTATAGTACCCATACACAATACATGGACTATAGTACCCATACACATACATGACTATAGTACCCATACACAATACATGGACTATAGTACCACATACACAATACATGGACTATAGTACCACATGGACTATAGTACCACATACACAATACATGGACTATAGTACCACATACACAATACATGGACTATAGTACACATACACAATACATGGACTATAGTACCACATACACAATACATGAACTATAGTACCCATACACAATACATGAACTATAGTACCACATACACAATACATGAACTATAGTACCACATACACAATACATGAACTATAGTACCACATACACAATACATGGACTATAGTACCACATACACAATACATGGACTATAGTACCCATACAATACATGACTATAGTACCCATACACAATACATGGACTATAGTACCACATACACAATACATGGACTATAGTACCCATACATACAATACATGGACTATAGTACCACCTACACAATACATGGACTATAGTACCACATGCACAATACATGGACTATAGTACCACCTACACAATACATGGACTATAGTACCACATACACAATACATGAACTATAGTACCACATACACAATACATGAACTATAGTACCCATACACAATACATGGACTATAGTACCCATACCTTCCTTATTGTATGTACAATACATGGACTATAGTACCAGCTACACAATACATGGAATATAGTACCACATGCACAATACATGGACTATAGTACCACCTACACAATACATGGACTATAGTACCACATACACAATACATGAACTATAGTACCACATACACAATACATGAACTATAGTACCCATACACAATACATGGACTATAGTACCCAACATACATGAACTATAGTACCACATACACAATACATGAACTATAGTACCCATACACAATACATGGACTATAGTACCCATACCTTCCTTATTGTATGTACAATACATGGACTATAGTACCACATACACAATACATGAACTATAGTACCACATACACAATACATGAACTATAGTACCCATACACAATACATGGACTGTAGTACCCATACCTTCTTTATTGTATGCACAATACATGAACTATAGTACCACATACACAATACATGGACTATAGTACCCATACCTTCCTTCTTGTATGTAAAATACATGGACTATAGTACCCATACACAATACATGGACTATAGTACCACCTACACAATACATGGACTATAGTACCACATACACAATACATGGACTATAGTACCACCTACACAATACATGGACTATAGTACCACATACACAATACATGGACTATAGTACCACATACACAATACATGGACTATAGTACCCATACACAATACATGGACTATAGTACCACCTACACAATACATGGACTATAGTACCACATGCACAATACATGGAATATAGTACCACATACACAATACATGGACTATAGTACCACATACACAATACATGGACTATAGTACCCATACACAATACATGGACTATAGTACCACATGCACAATACATGGACTATAGTACCAAATACACAATACATGGACTAAAGTACCACATACACAATACATGGACTATAGTACCACATACACAATACATGAACTATAGTACCACATACAAAATACATGAACTATAGTACCACACACACAATACATGAACTATAGTACCACATACACAATACATGAACTATAGTACCACACACACAATACATGAACTATAGTACCACATACACAATACATGGACTATAGTACCCATACACAATACATGGACTATAGTACCCATACACAATACATGGACTATAGTACCCATACACAATACATGGACTATAGTACCACCTACACAATACATGGACTATAGTACCACATGCACAATACATGGACTATAGTACCCATACCTTCCTTATTGTATGTACAATACATGGACTATAGTACCACATACACAATACATGGACTATAGTACCCATACACAATACATGGACTATAGAACCACCTACACAATACATGGACTATAGTACCCATACACAATACATGGACTATAGTACCAATATACACAATACATGGACTATAGTACCACATACACAATACATGGACTATAGTACCACATACACAATACATGGACTATAGTACCACATACACAATACATGAACTATAGTACCCATACACAATACATGGACTATAGTACCACATACACAATACATGAACTATAGTACCACATACACAATACATGGACTATAGTACCACACACACAATACATGGACTATAGTACCACATACACAATACATGGACTATAGTACCACACACACAATACATGAACTATAGTACCACATACACAATACATGGACTATAGTACCACACACACAATACATGGACTATAGTACCACATACACAATACATGAACTATAGTACCCATACACAATACATGGACTATAGTACCACATACACAATACATGAACTATAGTACCCATACCTTCCTTATTGTATGCACAATACATGAACTATAGTACCACATACACAATACATGGACTATAGTACCACATACACAATACATGAACTATAGTACCCATACCTTTCTTATTGTATGCACAATACATGAACTATAGTACCACATACACAATACATGGACTATAGTACCGCATACACAATACATGAACTATAGTACCACACACACAATACATGAACTATAGTACCACATACACAATACATGAACTATAGTACCACATACACAATACATGGACTATTGTACCCATACCTTCCTTATTGTATGCACAATACATGAACTATAGTACCACATACACAATACATGGACTATAGTACCCATACCTTCCTTATTGTATGCACAATACAGGGACTATAGTACCACATACACAATACATGGACTATAGTACCACATACACAATACATGGACTATTGTACCCATACCTTCCTTATTGTATGTACAATACATGGACTATAGTACCACATACACAATACATGGACTATAGTACCACATACACAATACATGAACTATAGTACCACATACACAATACATGAACTATAGTACCACATACACAATACATGGACTATAGTACCACATACACAATACATGGACTATAGTACCCATACATGCACAATACATGAACTATAGTACCCATACACAATACATGGACTATAGTACCACATACACAATACATGGACTATAGTACCACATACACAATACATGGACTATAGTACCACATACACAATACATGGACTATAGTACCACATACACAATACATGGACTATACACATACACAATACATGGACTATAGTACCACATACACAATACATGACTATAGTACCCATACACAATACATGGACTATAGTACCACATACACAATACATGGACTATAGTACCCATACACAATACATGGACTATAGTACCACATACACAATACATGAACTATAGTACCACATACACAATACATGGACTATAGTACCACATACCAATACATGGACTATAGTACCACATACACAATACATGGACTATAGTACCACATACACAATACATGGACTATAGTACCACATACACAATACATGAACTATAGTACCACATACACAATACATGAACTATAGTACCACATACACAATACATGAACTATAGTACCACATACACAATACATGAACTATAGTACCACATACACAATACATGGACTATAGTACCACATACACAATACATGGACTATAGTACCCATACACAATACATGAACTATAGTACCACATACACAATACATGAACTATAGTACCACATACACAATACATGAACTATAGTACCACATACACAATACATGAACTATAGTACCACATACACAATACATGAACTATAGTACCACATACACAATACATGAACTATAGTACCACATACACAATACATGAACTATAGTACCACATACACAATACATGAACTATAGTACCACATACACAATACATGAACTATAGTACCACATACACAATACATGAACTATAGTACCCATACACAATACATGAACTATAGTACCACATACACAATACATGAACTATAGTACCACATACACAATACATGAACTATAGTACCCATACACAATACATGAACTATAGTACCACATACACAATACATGAACTATAGTACCACATACACAATACATGAACTATAGTACCCATACACAATACATGAACTATAGTACCACATACACAATACATGAACTATAGTACCACATACACAATACATGAACTATAGTACCCATACACAATACATGAACTATAGTACCACATACACAATACATGAACTATAGTACCACATACACAATACATGAACTATAGTACCCATACACAATACATGAACTATAGTACCACATACACAATACATGAACTATAGTACCACATACACAATACATGAACTATAGTACCCATACCTTCCTTCTGCGTATAGTTGAAAGTATCTTTAATAGCATCTTGATAAACATTGAAAACAAATAGTGATCCAGAAGTGAACTTTGCCGCACACCCAATCGCCAGCCCAACAATTTTCAACGCTGTAATTTTACTTATAGCCATGTTTATACATATATAAAACAACACTTTTTTAATTGAATATTCTGAGTTGTACAGCTTCACTTAGCAAAAAAACATTATCATCCTGTTAGTAGAACGGTAACATTCCATTTCTAAATACAGATTCGTTCTTCAACTGATGTACTAATAAAACACCTTTAATATTTATTCAAGATTACCCCATGTTATATCGAACTTTAACCTATATGTCACATATTAATATTCATATCATAACCGTTCAAGATAAATAGATAAACGTAGACATACTATAATGTTCATACTCCTACATGTATAATTCAACACTTCCTTACTTCAGCGATAACATCGTATTGATTGTACATGTAGTAGAGAATGTACACTAGTTGTTGGGTTGTACATGTAGTAGAACACGTACACTAGTTGTTGGGTTGTACATGTAGTAGAACACGTACCCTAGTTGATGGGTTGTACATAGCATCTATGGGCCTACCTGTCTTTAGATTCATAAAATCAACCACACAATAAGTGCCCGTTTGTACTTCATGAATGTATTTGCATTCAATTAATAATTCTGTATATGATATGTGTAGATTCTTGGTATACGATCAAAGATCGACTTTATAAGTATTGGATCGACGAGTGAAGTGTTGTATGGGCATTCTCTTGGGTTCGAGCTCTGTCGTGTGGTGATGGGCGGATCACTGTACCGGCCCAATCACTGTACTGGCCACATCACGGTTGTCATTCTTACGGCGGTGTTTGGGTCTATGGTTCATATTGCCACTTTTATCGCTAATCCAATCACTCACTTATATACTGTAATGGTGTATATATTATAATATAATATGTTCTTATCCAATTACTAGAATCCTAGTTATATCTATATATGTATACATTTTTATTTATATTTCCATATATTATTGTCATGTGTAAATTGCATCTGTAATTGAGAAGCACAAATATAATATGTTTTCATTTTTGCGCTATATAAATGCTATGTATTTGTATTCAATAACCAATAGATGTACAGAACGAAGAAGTGAAATGGCGGAGGAATATGTGAACTGGTGGAGGAATATGTGAACTGGTGGAGGAATATGTGAACTGGTGGAGGAATATGTGAAATGGTGGAGGAATATGTGAACTGGTGGAGGAATATGTGAACTGGTGGAGGAATATGTGAACTGGTGGAGGAATATGTGAAATGGTGGAGGAATATGTGAACTGGTGGAGGAATATGTGAACTGGTGGAGGAATATGTGAACTGGTGGAGGAATATGTGAAATTGTGGAGGAATATGTGAAATTGTGGAGGAATATGTGAAATGGTGGAGGAATATGTGAACTGGTGGAGGAATATGTGAACTGGTGGAGGAATATGTGAAATGGTGGAGGAATATGTGAACTGGTGGAGGAATATGTGAAATTGTGGAGGAATATGTGAAATTGTGGAGGAATATGTGAAATGGTGGAGGAATATGTGAACTGACTCATTAGAACACAACATAATAATGCTTATATTTCACACAACAAAATGTCACACTACTTTACCTTTGTATGAGCCTTCAATTCCCTCATCGGGGTAGTGATGAGACATCGAACCTTCAGTTCCCTCCTCGGTACGAACCTTCAGTTCCCTCCTCGGTACGAACCTTCAGTTCCCTCCTCGGTACGAACCTTCAGTTATCTCCTCGGTACGAACCTTCAGTTATCTCCTCGGTACGAACCTTCAGTTATCTCCTCGGTACGAACCTTCAGTTCCATCCTCGGTACGAACCTTCAGTTATCTCCTCGGTACGAACCTTCAGTTATCTCCTCGGTACGAACCTTCAGTTATCTCCTCGGTACGAACCTTCAGTTATCTCCTCGGTACGAACCTTCAGTTCCATCCTCGGTACGAACCTTCAGTTATCTCCTCGGTACGAACCTTCAGTTCCCTCCTCGGTACGAACCTTCAGTTATCTCCTCGGTACGAACCTTCAGTTATCTCCTCGGTACGAACCTTCAGTTCTTGGTAAGTGAATATCAGTTATATGAACTGGCCATCTGAGACTGTCAGTACAAAGAAATAGAAATAAACACCGTAATTATCAATATACAGACTTAAAATAGTCAACTAGTGTTTGCACAGTTACTTCCCTTATAACAAATATTGCCATTTGCAGCTCCACGAATGTATTGGATTATTGTTGCAGTCAGATGTTGCAGTTGCGTTTAATTAGTTGACAAATGGATACAGTTAATGCATTCTGTCTTCATTGTTACTAATTTGGTCTGCAGTAGTTGAAGTTGAAGTATGTTATTATGTGAGGTTCACTGACATGTACCCACGTGTGCAGGGGACATGTGTATGTCCTACATAATGACCTTCGCCATTAAATTGATGGTCACAGTTCATAAATAAATCAAGGAATATTTTTTGGAATTTGTGAGTACCAGTTATATGTACCCCTGATCTCTATACGCTGGGACCGTACCACGATATATTGTAATATCCTAGCGGTATGGGTTCTCGGGCACATTAGCATTACACTGACTAGCAGGAAAATAGCAAATATTAAATCTTACCTGATATCTAAGCAATAAGTTTATCCTAGATTTAATTGCAACAACACCCCCCCCCCCACAAACTGTTGCACCCCACTACCCCCCCCCCCCACCCACAAACTGTTGCAAACATCCTGTGAAATCGAAGTTCACGGAAGCTTACACCTTTTGCAGTGCTGTGTTTTCATGCACATGCTACTGCTTCCTGTCAAAGTGCTTCCACCATGTACAACCTGCTACAATAGTTGGTGTACAACTTGCTACAATAGTTGGTGTACATGTTCTATGCAAACAAAGACATAAATTTAACCACTTTTACTGAGTTTTTGTAAAGATCTACAATATCATGCAATGTATTATACAAATGAAATAAAACTGTTCGTTAATTATACGAGTTATGAGGTTCAGAAGGAAATCCATTGTTCTACATAACTGTGTCTACTGATTAATTTAATACATCGTATGACTTTGTACAATACTTCAGTTGTTTGTTTAAAAAGAAATGACCTCAAGGTAATTTTAAAATGACATAGCCCCTTAATAGAATTTAATGCAAATGAAGTGCAATTTGAAGAGTAAACTATATAAAATGTATGTAACTATAGTTCAAAGCTTCAAATGGCCAAGTCCCCACAAACTCTAATGGCTGCTATTTTGTTTTTTTCAGAACCAACTGATCGAGATGGAGTGGGAACTGTTGAATCTTTTAAAGCCTGAAAATGGTAATTTAGTGTACGCAAACGTGTTATATCTTTTAGAGCTTGGAAATGGTAATTTAGTGTACACAAACATGTTATATCTTTTAGAGCTTGGAAATGGTAATTTAGTGTACACAAACATGTTATATCTTTTAGAACTTGGAAATGGTAATTTAGTGTACACAAACATGTTATATCTTTTAGAGCTTGGAAATGGTAATTTAGTGTACACAAACATGTTCTATCTTTTAGAGCTTGGAAATGGTAATTTAGTGTACGCAAACATGTTATATATTTTAGAGCTTGGAAATGGTAATTTAGTGTACGCAACCATGTTACATCTTTTAGAGCTTGGAAATGGTAATTTAGTGTACACAAACATGTTATATCTGTTAGAGCTTGGAAATAGTAATTTATTCTGCTAATTAAAACTGTAATATATCTTCTAGAATCAAGGTTTGCAGTGTTGCTGTTGAACCAGCCGTTGGAGCCAGAATTGGATATTTTTCACCAGCTATGGAATAAAGGTTTGTGTGGGAGTTATTCCGTATAACTCTATTACTGCTCTATTGTTGTAAGCACTAGAGCTGTGCAGCTTCATCACCTTTACTAGAAATAAAGGTTTGTGTGGGAGTTATTCCGTATAGCTCTATTACTGCTCTATTGTTGTAAGCACTAGAGCTGTGCAGCTTCATCAACTTTACTAGAAATAAAGGTTTGTGTGGGAGTATAGCTCTATTACTGCCCTATTGTTGTAAGCACTAGAGCTGTGCAGCTTCATCAACTTTACTAGAAATAAAGGTTTGTCTGGCAGTTATTCCATATAACTCTATTACTGCTCTAGTGTTGTAAGCACTAGAGCTGTGCAGCTTCATCAACTTTACTAGAAATAAAGGTTTGTCTGGGAGTTATTCCTATAGCGCTATTACTGCTCTATTGTTGTAAGCACTAGAGCTGTGCAGCTTCATCAACTTTACTAGAAATAAAGGTTTGTCTGGCAGTTATTCCGTATAACTCTATTACTGCTCTATTGTTGTAAGCACTAGAGCTGTGCAGCTTCATCAACTTTACTAGAAATAAAGGTTTGTGTGGGAGTATAACTCTATTACTGCTCTATTGTTGTAAGCACTAGAGCTGTGCAGCTTCATCAACTTTACTAGAAATAAAGGTTTGTGTGGGAGTATAACTCTATTACTGCTCTATTGTTGTAAGCACTAGAGCTGTGCAGCTTCATCAACTTTACTAGAAATAAAGGTTTGTGTGGGAGTATAACTCTATTACTGCTCTATTGTTGTAAGCACTAGAGCTGTGCAGCTTCATCAACTTTACTAGAAATAAAGGTTTGTGTGGGAGTATAGCTCTATTACTGCTCTATTGTTGTAAGCACTAGAGCTGTGCAGCTTCATCAACTTTACTAGAAATAAAGGTTTGTGTGGGAGTATAGCTCTATTACTGCTCTATTGTTGTAAGCACTAGAGCTGTGCAGCTTCATCAACTTTACTAGAAATAAAGGTTTGTGTGGGAGTATAGCTCTATTACTGCTCTATTGTTGTAAGCACTAGAGCTGTGCAGCTTCATCAACTTTACTAGCAATAAAGGTTTGTGTGGGAGTATAGCTCTATTACTGCTCTATTGTTGTAAGCACTAGAGCTGTGCAGCTTCATCAACTTTACTAGAAATAAAGGTTTGTGTGGGAGTATAGCGCTATTACTGCTCTATTGTTGTAAGCACTAGAGCTGTGCAGCTTCATCAACTTTACTAGAAATAAAGGTTTGTCTGGGAGTATAACTCTATTATTCACCATAGCTGCTGACTACCAACTCATTCTAACACCCAAGCAGCTGACTACCAACTCATTCTACCACCCAAGCAGCTGACTACCAACTCATTCTACCATCCAAGCAGCTGACTACCAACTCATTCTACCACCCTAGCTGCTGACTACCAACTCATTCTAACACACAAGCAGCTGACTACCAACTCATTCTAACATCCTAGCTGCTGACTACCAACTCATTCTACCACCCTAGCAGCTGACTACCAACTCATTCTAACACCCAATCAGCTGACTACCTACTCATTCTAAAATCCTAGCTGCTGACTACCAACTCATTCTAACACCCAAGCAGCTGACTACCAACTCATTCTAACATCCTAGCTGCTGACTACCAACTCATTCTACCACCCTAGCAGCTGACTACCAACTCATTCTAACATCCTAGCAGCTGACTACCAACTCATTCTACCACCCTAGCAGCTGACTACCAACTCATTCTAACATCCTAGCTGCTGACTACCAACTCATTCTAACATCCAAGCAGCTGACTACCAACTCATTCTACCACCCAAGCAGCTGACTACCAACTCATTCTACCACCCAAGCAGCTGACTACCAACTCATTCTAACACACAAGCAGCTGACTACCAACTCATTCTAACACACAAGCAGCTGACTACCAACTCATTCTAACACACAAGCAGCTGACTACCAACTCATTCTAACACCCAATCAGCTGACTACCTACTCATTCTAAAATCCTAGCTGCTGACTACCAACTCATTCTAACACCCAAGCAGCTGACTACCAACTCATTCTAACATCCTAGCTGCTGACTACCAACTCATTCTACCACCCTAGCAGCTGACTACCAACTCATTCTAATATCCTAGCAGCTGACTACCAACTCATTCTACCACCCTAGCAGCTGACTACCAACTCATTCTAACATCCTAGCTGCTGACTACCAACTCATTCTAACATCCAAGCAGCTGACTACCAACTCATTCTACCACCCAAGCAGCTGACTACCAACTCATTCTAACACACAAGCAGCTGACTACCAACTCATTCTACCACCCAAGCAGCTGACTACCAACTCATTCTAACACCCAAGCAGCTGACTACCAACTCATTCTAACACCCAAGCAGCTGACTACCAACTCATTCTAACATCCTAGCTGCTGACTACCAACTCATTCTAACACCCAAACAGCTGACTACCAACTCATTCTAACACCCAAGCTGCTGACTACCAACTCATTCTACCACACAAGCAGCTGACTACCAACTCATTCTATCATCCTAGCTGCTGACTACCAACTCATTCTAACACCCAAACAGCTGACTACCAACTCATTCTAACACCCAAGCTGCTGACTACCAACTCATTCTAACACCCAAGCAGCTGACTACCAACTCATTCTAACACCCAAACAGCTGACTGCCAACTCATTCTACCACACAAGCTGCTGACTACCAACTCATTCTACCACACAAGCAGCTGACTACCAACTCATTCTGCCACCCAAGCAGCTGACTACCAACTCATTCTGCCACCCAAGCAGCTGACTACCAACTCATTCTACCACACAAGCAGCTGACTACCAACTCATTCTGCCACACAAGCAGCTGACTACCAACTCATTCTGCCATCCAAGCAGCTGACTACCAACTCATTCTACCACACAAGCAGCTGACTACCAACTCATTCTACCACACAAGCAGCTGACTACCAACTCAGTCTAACATCCTAGCAGCTGACTGCCAACTCATTCTAACATCCCAGCAGCTGACTACCAACTCAGTCTAACATCCTAGCAGCTGACTACCAACTCATTCTAACATCCCAGCAGCTGACTACCAACTCATTCTACCACCCAAGCAGCTGACTACCAACTCATTCTACCACCCAAGCAGCTGACTACCAACTCATTCTAACACCCAAGCAGCTGACTACCAACTCATTCTACCACCCAAGCAGCTGACTACCAACTCATTCTACCACCCAAGCAGCTGACTAACAACTCATTCTAACACCCAAGCAGCTGACTACCAACTCATTCTAACACCCAAGCAGCTGACTACCAACTCATTCTACCACCCAAGCAGCTGACTACCAACTCATTCTACCACCCAAGCAGCTGACTAACAACTCATTCTAACACCCAAGCAGCTGACTACCAACTCATTCTAACACCCAAGCAGCTGACTACCAACTCATTCTAACACCCAAGCAGCTGACTATCAACTCATTCTAACACCCTTGCTGCTGACTACCAACTCATTCTAACATCCTAGCTGCTGACTACCAACTCATTCTAACATCCAAGCAGCTGACTACCAACTCATTCTAACACACACGCAGCTGACTACCAACTCATTCTAACATCCTAGCTGCTGACTACCAACTCATTCTACCACCCTAGCAGCTGACTACCAACTCATTCTAACACCCAATCAGCTGACTACCTACTCATTCTAAAATCCTAGCTGCTGACTACCAACTCATTCTAACACCCAAGCAGCTGACTACCAACTCATTCTAACATCCTAGCTGCTGACTACCAACTCATTCTAACACCCAAGCAGCTGACTACCAACTCATTCTACCACCCAAGCAGCTGACTACCAACTCATTCTACCATCCAAGCAGCTGACTACCAACTCATTCTACCATCCAAGCAGCTGACTACCAACTCATTCTACCATCCAAGCAGCTGACTACCAACTCATTCTACCATCCAAGCAGCTGACTACCAACTCATTCTACCATCCTAGCTGCTGACTACCAACTCATTCTACCACCCAAGCAGCTGACTACCAACTCATTCTACCACCCTAGCAGCTGACTACCAACTCATTCTAACATCCTAGCAGCTGACTACCAACTCATTCTACCACCCTAGCAGCTGACTACCAACTCATTCTAACATCCAAGCAGCTGACTACCAACTCATTCTACCACCCAAGCAGCTGACTACCAACTCATTCTAACACCCAAGCAGCTGACTACCAACTCATTCTACCATCCTAGCTGCTGACTACCAACTCATTCTAACACCCAAGCAGCTGACTACCAACTCATTCTAACACCCTCGCTGCTGACTACCAACTCATTCTAACACCCAATCAGCTGACTACCAACTCATTCTAACACCCTAGCTGCTGACTACCAACTCATTCTAACATCCTAGCTGCTGACTACCAACTCATTCTAACACCCAAGCAGCTGACTACCAACTCATTCTACCACCCAAGCAGCTGACTACCAACTCATTCTAACACACAAGCAGCTGACTACCAACTCATTCTAACACACAAGCAGCTGACTACCAACTCATTCTAACACACAAGCAGCTGACTACCAACTCATTCTAACACACAAGCAGCTGACTACCAACTCATTCTAACACCCAAGCTGCTGACTACCAACTCATTCTAACACCCAAGCAGCTGACTACCAACTCATTCTAACATCCTAGCTGCTGACTACCAACTCATTCTAACACCCAAACAGCTGACTACCAACTCATTCTACCACACAAGCTGCTGACTACCAACTCATTCTACCACACAAGCAGCTGACTACCAACTCATTCTACCACACAAGCAGCTGACTACCAACTCATTCTAACACCCAAGCAGCTGACTACTAACTCATTCTAACACCCAAGCAGCTGACTGCCAACTCATTCTAACACCCAAGCAGCTGACTACCAACTCATTCTAACACCCAAGCAGCTGACTACCAACTCATTCTAACACCCTAGCTGCTGACTACCAACTCATTCTAACATCCTAGCTGCTGACTACCAACTCATTCTAACACCCAAGCAGCTGACTACCAACTCATTCTACCACCCAAGCAGCTGACTACCAACTCATTCTACCATCCAAGCAGCTGACTACCAACTCATTCTACCATCCAAGCAGCTGACTACCAACTCATTCTACCATCCAAGCAGCTGACTACCAACTCATTCTACCATCCAAGCAGCTGACTACCAACTCATTCTACCATCCAAGCAGCTGACTACCAACTCATTCTACCATCCTAGCTGCTGACTACCAACTCATTCTACCACACAAGCAGCTGACTACCAACTCATTCTAACATCCTAGCTGCTGACTACCAACTCATTCTACCACACAAGCAGCTGACTACCAACTAATTCTAACACCCTAGCTGCTAACTACCAACTCATTCTAACACCCAATCAGCTGACTACCAACTCATTCTAACACCCTAGCTGCTGACTACCAACTCATTCTAACACCCAAGCAGCTGACTACCAACTCATTCTAACACCCAAGCAGCTGACTACCAACTCATTCTAACACCCAAGCAGCTGACTAACAGCTCATTCTAACACCCAAGCAGCTGACTACCAACTCATTCTAACACCCATGCAGCTGACTACCAACTCATTCTACCACCCAAGCAGCTGACTACCAACTCATTCTAACACCCAAGCAGCTGACTACCAACTCATTCTAACATCCAAGCAGCTGACTACCAACTCATTCTACCATCCTAGCAGCTGACTACCAACTCATTCTAACACCCAAGCAGCTGACTACCAACTCATTCTACCACCCAAGCAGCTGACTACCAACTCATTCTAACACCCAAGCAGCTGACTACCAACTCATTCTACCATCCTAGCAGCTGACTACTAACTCATTCTACCACCCTAGCAGCTGACTACCAACTCATTCTACCATCCTAGCAGCTGACTACCAACTCATTCTACCATCCAAGCAGCTGACTACCAACTCATTCTACCATCCAAGCAGCTGACTACCAACTCATTCTACCACCCTAGCAGCTGACTACCAACTCATTCTACCATCCAAGCAGCTGACTACCAACTCATTCTACCATCCTAGCTGCTGACTACCTACTCATTCTAACATCCTAACATCTTATTTATGTTGCATTATCCTCCAAATAACAGCATGACTAATATAATTCTGGAGGTGTTTCCCCAAAGTTGAGGGGGGTAGAAATAAATAAATGTTAAAATAGATAATAGCCTAGTGTATTAACCCATATTTTTCAGCAACTATAAAAGCCACGGTAGATGGTGGAACCAATGAACTGTATGATAATACATCCGGGAACCGAGACAAATATCTGCCCAACCTCATCACGGGAGACTTTGACTCAGCTAGGCCAGAGGTTCTCCAGTTTTATAAGGAAAAGGTATTTGGACTGACCATAAACACTTGGGGGTTTTCTTCTCCAGTGATGGATCTTGGCATACTCATATTGATCAATTCAGCAAAAAGGCTTGGACACGTATCAATGTTATGAGAAAATTAAAATTCACACTCGATCGTAGAACATTGGAAGTTATCTACATGTCCTTCATTCGACCATTACTAGAATACTCTGACGTAATTTGGGATAAATGTGCAATGTATGAAAAAGAGGAACTAGATAAAAATACAGCATGAAGCTGCAAGAATTGTAACTGGCGCTACAAAACTTATTTCTGATCATGCCCTTCAAAATTGAAGTAGGTTGGGAAACACTTTCTGACAGAAGATGAAAACACAAACTTGTCCTACTTTATAAAATGAAAAATAATCTTGTCCCGTCTTATATTTCCACAAGATGTTGGCCAATCCACTCGGTATAACCTTAGAAATTCTGATAATCTGTTAACTATTCCAGCTAGAACTACCCTATATTCACATTCCTTCCTTCCATCGGTACTTCGTGAATGGAACAGCTTACCTAACGAGGCTACAACTACCCTATATTCACATTCCTTCCTTCCTTCGGTACTTCGTGAATGTAACAGCTTACCTGCCGAGGCTAGAACTATTCAGTCACTGGATTCTTTCAAGGCCTTTCTTAACACTAACAAAAGTAAAATTGGAAAACTATTTTACTTTGGGAAAAGAAGATCCCAGGTTCTACATACACGGCTTAGAACGAAATGTAGTTCCCTAAACCATCATCTATTTCTAAAGAACATTGTAGAATCACCATTATGCAGATGTGGTGGCATAGAAGATAACTTCCACTTCTTCTTTCAATGCCATTTCTATGATCAACTACGTATAACACTCTTCAATAAGCTGTCAATTTGTAATGTCAACTTAAACACACTACTTCTCGGTGACACTTATAAGGATATTGCAACCAACACCGTAATATTCCTTACTGTACACGAATACATTATTGGCAGTGAAAGGTTCTGAGATGGATGATTTCTAATAGGTTCATATGGCGGATTCCAATCTGAATGCAGTCGTTATTGACACAACGACCGATCCTATTCAACCACTTTTCTCTATACTAATCTCTTTTCTTCTCGTGCTCCGATTGATAGTTCATGTTCTTGAACTTTCTTCAAATATTCCTTTAAATATTAACCGTTTTCTTTTTTACATCCAAAACTATTGACTCACTAATACATTAAGTTCTGAACTTCTTTAGCAAATACCTAGAATAGATTTCACGTATTTTCATTGTTATATTATATATTATTCTCCTGCCTATTGTATATCAATCAATTGATAGGGAGAAGAACTATATAAGTTTTCTTTTGTTCTAACCCTGTCAGTCTACTGCTGTTAAATTATATGTAAAATGTTCATTTCTTGAATACATGTACAAATACTGAAATAAATAATGTTTAAACTAATTTAACATACTCCAAATCTACATAGTCAATTTAACATACTCCAAATCTACATAGTCAATTTAACATACTCCAAATCTGCATAGTCAATTTAACACACTCCAAATCTACATAGTCAATTTAACACACTCCAAATCTACATAGTCAATTTAACATACTCCAAATCTACATACCGGTAGTCAATTTAACACACTCCAAATCTACATAGTCAATTTAACATACTCCAAATCTACATAGTCAATTTAACATACTCCAAATCTACATAGTCAATTTAACATACTCCAACTCTACATAGTCAATTTAACACACTCCAAATCTACATAGTCAATTTAACACACTCCAAATCTACATAGTCAATTTAACATACTCCAACTCTACATAGTCAATTTAACACACTCCAAATCTACATAGTCAATTTAACACACTCCAAATCTACATAGTCAATTTAACATACTCCAAATCTACATAGTCAATTTAACACACTCCAAATCTACATAGTCAATTTAACATACTCCAAATCTACATAGTCAATTTAACACACTCCAAATTAAACATACTCACTCACAAGAGATTAATGTTTGTGACTCTCCAACTTGAAGTGAAAGATTATTATTATATTTTTGTTTTCAGGGTGTGGAAATTATAACGACACCAGACCAGGATAATACTGATTTTACAAAGTGCTTGAAGATTGTGATGGACCAGCAGAAAAATGATAGAAATGTAAACCAGAACTGTGCACTATCCCTTCCCGTGGCCACCTATATACCTGCACTATCCCTTCCCATGGCCACCTATATACCTGCACTATCCCTTCCCGTGGTCACCTATATACCTGCACTATCCCTTCCCATGGCCACCTATATACCTGCACTATCCCTTCCCGTGGTCACCTATATACCTGCACTATCCCTTCCCATGGTCACCTATATACCTGCACTATCCCTTCCCGTGGTCACCTATATACCTGCACTATCCCTTCCCGTGGTCACCTATATACCTGCACTATCCCTTCCCATGGCCACCTATATACCTGCACTATCCCTTCCCGTGGTCACCTATATACCTGCACTATCCCTTCCCATGGCCACCTATATACCTGCACTATCCCTTCCCGTGGTCACCTATATACCTGCACTATCCCTTCCCGTGGTCACCTATATACCTGCACTATCCCTTCCCGTGGCCACCTATATACCTGCACTATCCCTTCCCGTGGTCACCTATATACCTGCACTATCCCTTCCCGTGGTCACCTATATACCTGCACTATCCCTTCCCGTGGTCCTCTGCCATACATGCTTACCAGGGTGTCACAGTTAATAAATGCTTCATTTTAATAAGAATTAACCAGGACCCCCTTATGTGTATTTTACGTTTATTTATCGTTGCTACTGGTTGCCCATATGATTTGTCAGTTTTGATTTTTGGATGATAGTGGGATGAAGTGCAATGATACAGACAGAGACCCATTCCAGATACAGACAGAGACCCATTCCAGATACAGACAGAGACCCATTCCAGATACAGACAGAGACCCATTCCAGATACAGACAGAGACCCATTCCAGATACAGACAGAGACCCATTCCAGATACAGACAGAGACCCATTCCAGATACAGACAGAGACCCATTCCAGATACAGACAGAGACCCATTCCAGATACAGACAGAGACCCATTCCAGATACAGACAGAGACCCATTCCAGATACAGACAGATAAACTATAGTACCAGTTATACAGCATCTACTCATCAGTGGTTGAACAAATTGCCACATTGAAGCTGGCTGCTTTATACAGGTTGGCTGCTTAATAGTGGTGACCACTAACACAGGTTTTGACTATTAGTAAAAAATGTCTTAAAAATTGGAAGAAAATAAAGATACCGAAGAAAATAAAGAGACTTGACGTATCTATCTATCTATCTATCGCATTAACTGTGAAGCAAATTCAAATTCCCAAATATTTAGTTTCTCCATAAAGCATATTATTATTTTCCACTTAAGTCTTGTATTTCTCCTTGTTGACTTATTTTACTCATATTGTCTACAAATGTTTGCATGTTGCAGATTGACTGTATTGTTGCACTTAGCGCCTTCAATGGCAGACTGGATCATATATTTGCCAATATCAACACTCTGTTTACTGCTCATGAGATGGCAGGGGATGTACCAGTCTACCTACTTTCTCACCAAACAATTGCTTGCCTGCTTCACAAGGTAATACAGACAGAGAAACACTAAATCCTGTGATCCTTTTTTTTTTACGTTTATTTATTGTCGCTACCGGTTGCCCATATGAGCGACGCCTCCTGAAGAGATTAGTCATTTTAGATTTTTGGAGGATAGTGCAATGATACAGACAGAGACCCATTCCAGAGTCTCCTCTGGTTCTTTTACGTGCACGGTGTACAGTTTAAAGTCCCATCTGAAAGACTGTTAATTTTATTAGGGTGAGACGGAGGATCGAACCTGCCACCCCGGATTACCAGTCCAGCCAGCATGTTACTACTGGACTACAGATCTCTCCAGTCTCAGTGTTAATTTTATAGTGAAGATCGCTATTCATGTACCAGCATTTCTTTCGTAACCTCTTAGCAACACTTTGGGCTGTAGCCATAGTAACATCAATAGAGAGGTCAGATTTGTTATTGCTTGACAACATCGCCAGTGATCATACCTGGCCACTTTTCAACTCCAAACTTTAACAGCGAAGCCGCGAAACAAGCTGCAAGTCGGGTGTCGCAAGTTGGGGGTCGCAAGTCGGGGTCAGGTGTCGCAAGTCGGGGGTCGCAAGTTGGGGTCACAAGTTGGGGGTCGCAAGTTGGGGGTCGCAAGTTGGGGTCACAAGTCAGGGGTCGCAAGTTGGGGTCACAAGTCAGGGGTCACAAGTCAGGGGTCGCAAGTCGTGGGTCGGCATGAGAGAGGTTTTCCCGTCCCATTGATGGAGCTTTGGGGAATGTCCCCCAATTTTTGAAAGTTAGAAGACGAATTGTGCTTCCTGGTGCTATAATTCAGCGTTGTCATGGCAATTTGCATGTCTATATATATTCTACACATTAACATTCATCTGGTCTATCCAATTGATAGCGTCGAGATTACTTGATCATTATTAGGATTAATAAGTACATCGGAAGAAGTTAGTAAATTACCTAGTTGAACTGATATATGGATAAACAGGCTCCTTCCCTCTGGCTTCATTTTTGCTTCTGTCGCCAATTGAAAAATAATAAACTGGAGCCAATTTGAAAAACTTCGAGCCAACTAAGAGCGAGAGCGACACCTATAGTTCATAGTTCACAGTTCATTGTTCATAGTTTACAGTTCATAGTTCACAGTTCACAGATAAATATTTGAATGTATTTGACAAAACATGAAGAAAAAAAGGTTGCCCCAAATATTTTCGCCGATTCACAAAATATAGTGCCAGTACACGTTTTTTGGCGCAATTGGCGCCATTGGCGACCGACAGCGGGAACCCTGATAAATCGGTTGAAATTAGTCTATACCCCCCTTAGCCATCAAGTTTTATTGTATATTACATATTTAAGACTTTGTTTTTAATTGTTACTGACACAAACCTATATATGCACGTGTAGAAGTTGTATGGTTGTGTAGAAGTTGTATGGTTGTGTAGAAGTTGTATGGTTGTGTAGAAGTTGTATGGTTGTGTAGACGTTGTATTGTTGTGTAGAAGTTGTATGGTTGTGTAGAAGTTGTATGGTTGTGCAGAAGTTGTATGGTTGTGTAGAAGTTGTATGGTTGTGTAGAAGTTGTATGGTTGTGTAGAAGTTGTATGGTTGTGTAGAAGTTGTATGGTTGTGTAGAAGTTGTATGGTTGTGTAGAAGTTGTATGGTTGTGCAGAAGTTGTATGGTTGTGTAGAAGTTGTATGGTTGTGTAGAAGTTGTATGGTTGTGTAGAAGTTGTATGGTTGTGTAGAAGTTGTATGGTTGTGTAGAAGTTGTATTGTTGTGTAGAAGTTGTATGGTTGTGTAGAAGTTGTATGGTTGTGTAGAAGTTTTTCTATTACAGGGCAACCTATCATCACTGATGGTCACGGGTTCGAGCCCCGCTCAGGCCGTGTCTCATTTATATGAAAAAGTTGGCAGTTTCTTACAGAGTTTGATGCACCCAAGTACTGGTTAACCGCTGGAGCCTGCCCAGGAAAGGCGTTGTTAGGTAAACTGCCCGTCGGCGATATAGCCCAAAATGGTGCTGATGCAGGCATAAAACCCGAAATATAACATAACATAACTATTACAGGGCTCTCACAGACTGAAAGTCAAGTCTGGTTATGAGGGAGAAGAATGTGGACTTGTTCCTATTGCTGGTAAATGCGACTGTGTAACAACAACTGGGTTGAAATGGAATCTAGGTACCGGTATATAGGAATTATTGTCATCCATTATAAAAGAAACAAAACCCTTTTATTTGATGTTTTCCAATGAACATGCTTTGAAGCAGTGTAATATCACATCTTATTGCTTCAAAGCATCCCAGTACTGGTACATGTACAGTGTAATATCACATCTTATTGCTTCAAAGCATCCCAGTACTGGTACATGTACAGTGTAATATCACATCTTATTGCTTCAAAGCATCCCAGTACTGGTACATGTACAGTGTAATATCACATCTTATTGCTTCAAAGCATCCCAGTACTGGTACATGTACAGTGTAATATCACATCTTATTACTTCAAAGCATCCCAGTACTGGTACATGTACAGTGTAAAATGTACGTTCCGTTAATGTCAAACCCCTCGCCGGGACCTAGACATGTTTTCCTGGGCAGGCATAGCCGACCTAAGCGATTAACCCATTACTAAGCAATGTGTGAGGTGCCTTGCTCGATGACACTACATATGTGCCCTGACCGAGTATCAAACCCTGGACTGTTCGATTCCAAATCCGACGCTCTACCACTGGACCACGGACGCCACACATCTTGAAGATATTACATGCAAATAAACTTGTTGTCCGATTAGCGTAGTGGTTAGCGCGTTCGCTTCTCACCAATGCAACCCGGGTTCGATCCTCGGACCTGGAAGTATGTGAGATGGTATGGTGGTCGCCAGATCTGACAGGTGGGTTTTCTCCGGGTACTCCCACACAAATGATCACATATACACTTTCATCGGCGCCAATGAGAGTGATTAATATAAGTTGTTAGAACTTGCTTCGCAATCGTTGCAAAATAAATAAAGTTTAAACTAAACTTGTTTTGTACAATATAGTAAATCACATATACCTCCTTTATGGATTTTATTTGCATTTGAAGAAAATAAATTCTTAAAAAAACGATTTTGAGGTACCGACATACCCATAGAAAAAATAACAAAGACGTAGTTTATACAAATTTATACGACGACAGTAGTTTGAATGCCTGTTGTTTTATACTGCCCAATGTTAAACAGTGTTCCAGCTAGTGCTTGAACAGAGCAGGGAGCCAGTCTGGATGTCGGACACATACTACACTTAGAATACTGTTCTATGTTAATCAGTGTTCCAGCTAGTGTTTGAACAGAGCAGGGAGCCAGTCTGGATGTCGGACACATACTACACTTAGAATACTGTTCTATGTTAATCAGTGTTCCAGCTAGTGTTTGAACAGAGCAGGGAGCCAGTCTGGATGTCGGACACATACTACACTTAGAATACTGTTCTATGTTAATCAGTGTTCCAGCTAGTGTTTGAACAGAGCAGGGAGCCAGTCTGGATGTCGGACACATACTACACTTAGAATACTGTTCTATGTTAATCAGTGTTCCAGCTAGTGTTTGAACAGAGCAGGGAGCCAGTCTGGATGTCGGACACATACTACACTTAGAATACTGTTCTATGTTAATCAGTGTTCCAGCTAGTGTTTGAACAGAGCAGGGAGCCAGTCTGGATGTCGGACACATACTACACTTAGAATACTGTTCTATGTTAATCAGTGTTCCAGCTAGTGTTTGAACAGAGCAGGGAGCCAGTCTGGATGTCGGACACATACTGCGCTTAGAATACTGTTCTATGTTAATCAGTGTTCCAGCTAGTGTTTGAACAGAGCAGGGAGCCAGTCTGGATGTCGGACACATACTGCGCTTAGAATACTGTTCTATGTTAATCAGTGTTCCAGCTAGTGTTTGAACAGAGCAGGGAGCCAGTCTGGATGTCGGACACATACTGCGCTTAGAATACTGTTCTATGTTAATCAGTGTTCCAGCTAGTGTTTGAACAGAGCAGGGAGCCAGTCTGGATGTCGGACACATACTGCGCTTAGAATACTGTTCTATGTTAATCAGTGTTCCAGCTAGTGTTTGAACAGAGCAGGGAGCCAGTCTGGATGTCGGACACATACTGCGCTTAGAATACTGTTCTATGTTAATCAGTGTTCCAGCTAGTGTTTGAACAGAGCAGGGAGCCAGTCTGGATGTCGGACACATACTACGCTTAGAATAAACGTATTTAGGCCCTTGGTCAACATCGCGTGGATAAGATCATGGCAGTTATTTAACCATACTTATATTAGAACAGGTTTGTTTGTTTTCCGACTACAAACAAGCTACATCAGAATAATCACAGCGTTGTCACAATTTCTTATGGCTTGAGGTGACACACGATCAAACAAACCCGTAATAAATGCCGGACAGACTAAGAGGTGTGTGTGTTTTTACGTTTATTTATCATCGCTACCGGTTGCCCATTTGAGCGATGTCTCCTAAAGATATTAGTGATTTTAGACTCATTCCAATGATAGTTCAATGATACAGACAGAGACTCATTCCAATGATAGTTCAATGATACAGACAGAGACTCATTCCGATGATAGTTCAATGATACAGACAGAGACTCATTCCAATGATAGTTCAATGATACAGACAGAGACTCATTCCAATGATAGTTCAATTATACAGACAGAGACTCATTCCAATGATAGTTCAATGATACAGACAGAGACTCATTCCAATGATAGTTCAATGATACAGACAGAGACTCATTCCAATGATAGTTCAATGATACAGACAGAGACACATTCCAATGATAGTTCAATGATACAGACAGAGACTCATTCCAATGATAGTTCAATGATACAGACAGAGACACATTCCAATGATAGTTCAATGATACAGACAGAGACTCATTCCAATGATAGTTCAATGATACAGACAGAGACTCATTCCAATGATAGTTCAATGATACAGACAGGGACTCATTCCAGTCTTCACTTTTTCTTTTACGTGCACGGTGTAAAGCACCGACACGAGCCCTCGGTTTAAATTCACTTAAGAAAGACTATGATATGAGTCACATTTGTATGGTGTAGTGGGGAATCAAACCTGAATCCACTACGACTAAGATGTTGTAGGTAATCACATCTTATTACTGGATATATATTGAGCAATGGAGTGGTCAAACAGGAAATCAGAAAAATATTCAAATATGTGGGTGTAATACCACTGACCCCCTGTGAGGGCGTGACACCACTGACCCCATGTGAGGGCATGACACCACTGACCCCCTGTGAGGGCATGACACCACTGACCCCCTGTAAGGGCATGACACCACTGACCCCCTGTAAGGGCGTGACACTACTGACCCCCTGTGAGGGCGTGATACCACTGACCCCATGTGAGGGCGTGACACCACTGACCCCCTGGTGAGGGTGTGACACCACTGACCCCCTGTGAGGGCGTGACACCACTGACCCCCTGTGAGGGCGTGACACCACTGACCCCCTGTGAGGGCGTGACACCACTGACCCCCTGTGAGGGCATGACACCACTGACCCCCTGTGAGGGCGTGACACCACTGACCCCCTGTGAGGGCGTGACACCTTTGACCAGTCGATGTGTTTCTTTTCCTTGTATTTTGCAGATCACCAGTCGATGTGTTTCTTTGCCTTGTATTTTGCAGATCACCAGTTGATGTGTTTCTTTTCCTTGTATTTTGTAGATCACCAGTTGATGTGTTTCTTTGCCTTGTATTTTGCAGATCACCAGTCGATGTGTTTCTTTTCCTTGTATTTTGTAGATCACCAGTTGATTTGTTTCTTTTCCTTGTATTTTGCAGATCACCAGTCGATGTGTTTCTTTGCCTTGTATTTTGCAGATCACCAGTCGATGTGTTTCGGAGAATTGATCAGTACATCAAACACCTGGGGTGGAGAAAATGTTGTTACCGTGGAAACTGATAAACCATTGTTATGGATGTCGAGTGTCAAGGCTGCTCTATGACCTTGACCTGAAATTGCCAGTCCTCCACCAATACTGCTTGTAGAGACACCCAGTGTCTTCCTCCACCAATACTGCTTGTAGAGGCACCCAGTGTCTTCCTCCACCAATACTGCTTGTAGAGACACCCAGTGTCTTCCTCCACCAATACTGCTTGTAGAGGCACCCAGTGTCTTCCTCCACCAATACTGCGTGTAGAGACACCCAGTGTCTTCCTCCACCAATACTGCTTGTAGAGGCACCCAGTGTCTTCCTCCACCAATACTGCTTGTAGAGGCACCCATTGTCGTCCTCCACCAATACTGCTTGTAGAGGCACCCAGTCCTCCACCAATACTGCTTGTAGAGGCACCCAGTTCTCCACCAATACTGCTTGTAGAGACACCCATTGTCTTCCTCCACCAATACTGCGTGTAGAGGCATCCAGTGTCTTTCTCCACCAATACTGCTTGTAGAGACACCCAGTCCTCCACCAATACTGCTTGTAGAGACACCCAGTCCTCCACCAATACTGCTTGTAGAGACACCCAGTCCTCCACCAATACTGCTTGTAGAGGCACCCAGTGTCTTCCTCCACCAATACTGCTTGTAGAGGCACCCAGTCCTCCACCAATACTGCTTGTAGAGGCACCCAGTGTCTTCCTCCACCAATACTGCTTGTAGAGGCACCCAGTGTCTTCCTCCACCAATACTGCTTGTAGAGACACCCAGTTTCTTCCTCCACCAATACTGCTTGTAGAGGCACCCAGTCCTCCACCAATACTGCTTCTAGAGGCACCCAGTGTCTTCCTCAACCAATACTGCTTGTAGAGGCACCCAGTCCTCCACCAATACTGCTTGTAGAGACACCCAGTCCTCCACCAATACTGCTTGTAGAGACACCCAGTCCTCCACCAATACTGCTTGTAGAGGCACCCAGTCCTCCACCAATACTGCTTGTAGAGGCACCCAGTCCTCCACCAATACTGCTTGTAGAGGCACCCAGTGTCTTTCTCCACCAATACTGCTTGTAGAGACACCCAGTCCTCCACCAATACTGCTTGTAGAGACACCCAGTCCTCCACCAATACTGCTTGTAGAGGCACCCAGTCCTCCACCAATACTGCTTGTAGAGGCACCCAGTGTCTTCCTCCACCAATACTGCTTGTAGAGACACCCAGTCCTCCACCAATACTGCTTGTAGAGGCACCCAGTGTCTTCCTCCACCAATACTGCTTGTAGAGGCACCCAGTGTCTTCCTCCACCAATACTGCGTGTAGAGGCATCCAGTGTCTTTCTCCACCAATACTGCTTGTAGAGACACCCAGTCCTCCACCAATACTGCTTGTAGAGACACCCAGTCCTCCACCAATACTGCTTGTAGAGGCACCCAGTCCTCCACCAATACTGCTTGTAGAGGCACCCAGTGTCTTCCTCCACCAATACTGCTTGTAGAGACACCCAGTCCTCCACCAATACTGCTTGTAGAGGCACCCAGTGTCTTCCTCCACCAATACTGCTTGTAGAGGCACCCAGTGTCTTCCTCCACCAATACTGCTTGTAGAGACACCCAGTGTCTTCCTCCCCCAATACTGCTTGTAGAGACACCCAGTCCTCCACCAATACTGCTTGTAGAGGCACCCAGTGTCTTCCTCCACCAATACTGCTTGTAGAGGCACCCAGTGTCTTCCTCCACCAATACTGCTTGTAGAGACACCCAGTGTCTTCCTCCCCCAATACTGCTTGTAGAGACACCCAGTCCTCCACCAATACTGCTTGTAGAGGCACCCAGTGTCTTCCTCCACCAATACTGCTTGTAGAGGCACCCAGTGTCTTCCTCCACCAATACTGCTTGTAGAGACACCCAGTGTCTTCCTCCCCCAATACTGCTTGTAGAGACACCCAGTCCTCCACCAATACTGCTTGTAGAGGCACCCAGTGTCTTCCTCCACCAATACTGCTTGTAGAGGCACCCAGTGTCTTCCTCCACCAATACTGCTTGTAGAGGCACCCAGTGTCTTCCTCAACCAATACTGCTTGTAGAGGCACCCAGTGTCTTCCTCCACCAATACTGCTTGTAGAGGCACCCAGTGTCTTCCTCCACCAATACTGCTTGTAGAGACACCCAGTCCTCCACCAATACTGCTTGTAGAGGCACCCAGTGTCTTCCTCCACCAATACTGCTTGTAGAGACACCCAGTCCTCCACCAATACTGCTTGTAGAGACACCCAGTGTCTTCCTCCACCAATACTGCTTGTAGAGGCACCCAGTCCTCCACCAATACTGCTTGTAGAGACACCCAGTCCTCCACCAATACTGCTTGTAGAGACACCCAGTGTCTTCCTCCACCAATACTGCTTGTAGAGACACCCAGTCCTCCACCAATACTGCTTGTAGAGGCACCCAGTGTCTTTCTCCACCAATACTGCTTGTAGAGACACCCAGTCCTCCACCAATACTGCTTGTAGAGACACCCAGTCCTCCACCAATACTGCTTGTAGAGACACCCAGTCCTCCACCAATACTGCTTGTAGAGACACCCAGTCCTCCACCAATACTGCTTGTAGAGACACCCAGTGTCTTCCTCCACCAATACTGCTTGTAGAGACACCCAGTCCTCCACCAATACTGCTTGTAGAGGCACCCAGTGTCTTCCTCCACCAATACTGCTTGTAGAGACACCCAGTCCTCCACCAATACTGCTTGTAGAGACACCCAGTCCTCCACCAATACTGCTTGTAGAGACACCCAGTCCTCCACCAATACTGCTTGTAGAGACACCCAGTCCTCCACCAATACTGCTTGTAGAGACACCCCCACCAAACGTGTCTTCCTCCACCAATACTGCTTGTAGAGACACCCAGTCCTCCACCAATAC
Organism: Archivesica marissinica; assembly: GCA_014843695.1. Classification (NCBI taxonomy): domain Eukaryota; kingdom Metazoa; phylum Mollusca; class Bivalvia; order Venerida; family Vesicomyidae; genus Archivesica; species Archivesica marissinica. The sequence goes on from CM026386.1 coordinate 95,962,696, forward strand.
TGCTTGTAGAGGCACCCAGTGTCTTTCTCCACCAATACTGCTTGTAGAGACACCCAGTCCTCCACCAATACTGCTTGTAGAGACACCCAGTCCTCCACCAATACTGCTTGTAGAGACACCCAGTCCTCCACCAATACTGCTTGTAGAGACACCCAGTCCTCCACCAATACTGCTTGTAGAGACACCCAGTGTCTTCCTCCACCAATACTGCTTGTAGAGACACCCAGTCCTCCACCAATACTGCTTGTAGAGGCACCCAGTGTCTTCCTCCCACCAATACTCCCCCACCAAACCAACCAGCTTGTAGAGACACCCAGTCCTCCACCAATACTGCTTGTAGAGACACCCAGTCCTCCACCAATACTGCTTGTAGAGACACCCAGTCCTCCACCAATACTGCTTGTAGAGACACCCAGTCCTCCACCAATACTGCTTGTAGAGACACCCAGTCCTCCACCAATACTGCTTGTAGAGGCACCCAGTCCTCCACCAATACTGCTTGTAGAGACACCCAGTGTCTTCCTCCACCAATACTGCTTGTAGAGGCACCCAGTGTCTTCCTCCACCAATACTGCTTGTAGAGACACCCAGTGTCTTCCTCCACCAATACTGCTTGTAGAGGCACCCAGTGTCTTCCTCCACCAATACTGCGTGTAGAGACACCCAGTGTCTTCCTCCACCAATACTGCTTGTAGAGGCACCCAGTGTCTTCCTCCACCAATACTGCTTGTAGAGGCACCCATTGTCGTCCTCCACCAATACTGCTTGTAGAGGCACCCAGTCCTCCACCAATACTGCTTGTAGAGGCACCCAGTTCTCCACCAATACTGCTTGTAGAGACACCCATTGTCTTCCTCCACCAATACTGCGTGTAGAGGCATCCAGTGTCTTTCTCCACCAATACTGCTTGTAGAGACACCCAGTCCTCCACCAATACTGCTTGTAGAGACACCCAGTCCTCCACCAATACTGCTTGTAGAGACACCCAGTCCTCCACCAATACTGCTTGTAGAGACACCCAGTGTCTTCCTCCACCAATACTGCTTGTAGAGACACCCAGTCCTCCACCAATACTGCTTGTAGAGGCACCCAGTGTCTTCCTCCACCAATACTGCGTGTAGAGGCATCCAGTGTCTTTCTCCACCAATACTGCTTGTAGAGACACCCAGTCCTCCACCAATACTGCTTGTAGAGACACCCAGTCCTCCACCAATACTGCTTGTAGAGACACCCAGTCCTCCACCAATACTGCTTGTAGAGACACCCAGTCCTCCACCAATACTGCTTGTAGAGGCATCCAGTGTCTTCCTCCACCAATACTGCTTGTAGAGGCACCCAGTCCTCCACCAATACTGCTTGTAGAGGCACCCAGTCCTCCACCAATACTGCTTGTAGAGACACCCAGTCCTCCACCAATACTGCTTGTAGAGACACCCAGTCCTCCACCAATACTGCTTGTAGAGGCACCCAGTGTCTTCCTCCACCAATACTGCTTGTAGAGACACCCAGTCCTCCACCAATACTGCTTGTAGAGACACCCAGTCCTCCACCAATACTGCTTGTAGAGACACCCAGTCCTCCACCAATACTGCTTGTAGAGGCACCCAGTGTCTTCCTCCACCAATACTGCTTGTAGAGGCACCCAGTGTCTTCCTCCACCAATACTGCGTGTAGAGGCATCCAGTGTCTTTCTCCACCAATACTGCTTGTAGAGACACCCAGTCCTCCACCAATACTGCTTGTAGAGACACCCAGTCCTCCACCAATACTGCTTGTAGAGGCACCCAGTCCTCCACCAATACTGCTTGTAGAGGCACCCAGTGTCTTCCTCCACCAATACTGCTTGTAGAGACACCCAGTCCTCCACCAATACTGCTTGTAGAGGCACCCAGTGTCTTCCTCCACCAATACTGCTTGTAGAGGCACCCAGTGTCTTCCTCCACCAATACTGCTTGTAGAGACACCCAGTTCTCCACCAATACTGCTTGTAGAGACACCCAGTCCTCCACCAATACTGCTTGTAGAGACACCCAGTGTCTTCCTCCACCAATACTGCTTGTAGAGGCACCCAGTGTCTTCCTCCACCAATAATAGCTGAAGATTCGCCAAATGACGTAAACTATTGGTGCAAATCTAAACGTCAAAGACAAAACAAATTGAATGATGTTAAATGTGCTCTTGTCATATTATTTAATTAAGAGGTCGAGCATTCCATTGATTTCATGTATCTGTCGGTGTGTATGAAAACATTCATTTACTCTGTGATATTTTACTATAGATTCATATCATCTAACTTGTTGTTGTTGTTTGTACTCTGTAGATTGAACTATTTACTTATATAGTTTATACAAACTTATTTTAGCTCTATTGTGAAACAGGTTCTCGAGACCTCATTCCTGATGGAATCCATCGCCACGAGGGAGAGAAGAGGCAACGTGGAATTTAAATGCCTTGCCTAAGGGCACAATCGTAATGGCTCCAGCGGGGCTCAAACTCATGGGTCTTTCGCACCTGAAGCGAACACACTACCACGACTTCCATTCTTGGCCATACGTCCACATCACAATGCTGGATGAGAAACAGGTGAACTTATGGGCAGGACTGTACGGTACCCTGCTTTCAATGCTTGCTGTACGGTACCCTGCTTTCAATGCTTGCTGTACGGTACCCTACTTTCAATGCTTGCTGTACGGTACAATACTTTCAATGCTTGCTGTACGGTACCCTGCTTTCAATGCTTGCTGTACGGTACCCTACTTTCAATGCTTGCTGTACGGTACCATACTTTCAATGCTTGCTGTACAGTACCCTACTTTCAATACTTGCTGTACGGTACCCTACTTTCAATGCTTGCTGTACGGTACCCTAATTTCAATGCTTGCTGTACGGTACCCTACTTTCAATGCTTGCTGTACGGTACCCTACTTTCAATGCTTGCTGTACGGTACCCTACTTTCAATGCTTGCTGTACGGTACCCTACTTTCAATGCTTGCTGTACGGTACCCTGCTTTCAATGCTTGCTGTATGGTACCCTGCTTTCAATGCTTGCTGTATGGTACCCTACTCTCAATGCTTGCTGTACGGTACAATACTTTCAATGCTTGCTGTATGGTACCCTACTTTCAATGCTTGCTGTACGATACCCTACTTTCAATGCTTGCTGTACGGTACCCTACTTTCAATGCTTGCTGTATGGTACAATGCTTTCAATGCTTGCTGTACGGTACCCTACTTTCAATGCTTGCTGTACGGTACAATACTTTCAATGCTTGCTGTACGGTACCATACTCTCAATGCTTGCTGTATGGTACCCTACTCTCAATGCTTGCTGTATGGTACCCTACTCTCAATGCTTGCTGTACGATACCATACTTTCAATGCTTGCTGTACGGTACCCTACTTTCAATGCTTGCTGTATGGTACAATGCTTTCAATGCTTGCTGTACGGTACCATACTCTCAATGCTTGATGTACGGTACCCTACTTTCAATGCTTGCTGTACGGTACCATACTTTCAATGCTTGCTGTACGGTACCCTACTTTCAATGCTTGCTGTACAGTACCCTACTTTCAATGCTTGCTGTCCGATACCCTACTTTCAATGCTTGCTGTACGATACCCTACTTTCAATGCTTGCTGTACGATACCCTACTTTCAATGCTTGCTGTACAGTACCCTACTTTCAATGCTTGCGTCCAGGGCAGCAATCTGAGGTGATTTCAGTGAAAATAACCTGGCCGAGGTTATCTGGGAAACTTTTATTCGTCATCAAAATCAGTAAAGTCAAGAACTACATTATTAATATATTGACACAGTAAAAGTCAAGAACTAAATATGAAATTATACAAAAGCAATAACATGTAATAATGTGTAATGCATTTGATGAAGAGGTACAATCTGGGTGCATGTAGAGGTACAATGTGGGTGCATGTAGAGGTACAATGTGGGTGCATGTAGAGGTACAATCTGGGTGCATGTAGAGGTACAATGTGGGTGCATGTAGAGGTACAATCTGGGTGCATGTAGAGGTACAATGTGGGTGCATGTAGAGGTACAATCTGGGTGCATGTAGACGTACAATCTGGGTGCATGTAGAGGTACAATCTGGGTGCATGTAGAGGTACAATCTGGGTGCATGAAGAGGTACAATCTGGGTGCATGTAGAGGTACAATCTGGGTGCATGTAGAGGTACAATGTGGGTGCATGTAGAGGTACAATCTGGGTGCATGTAGAGGTACAATCTGGGTGCATGTAGAGGTACAATCTGGGTGCATGTAGAGGTACAATCTGGGTGCATGTAGAGGTACAATCTGGGTGTATGAAGAGGTGCATGTAGAGGTACAATCTGGGTGTATGAAGAGGTGCATGTAGAGGTACAATCTGGGTGCAGTAGAGGTACAATCTGGGTGCAGTAGAGGTACAATCTGGGTGCATGTAGAGGTACAATCTTGTTGTTGTTAAGTTTGGTTTTATGGTGGAGCAGCACACATCAAGCCCACGAGTAATTGTTCCCCTGTTCGTGAAGGGCCATAACTAATGTTGCTAAAACTTGTGGCCTGACCAGTTTGCCTTTCTATAATTTGTCGTGTTTTGTATTTACACGTATATGTAAAACGAATCGAGCAATAAAATATGATTAAACTAATTCCTCAAACTCGGGCTATGGATTCGTTCAGTCGAGAATAAATCTAAAATCTAAAATTCCGCACAGGAGCACGACGCAGATCGAGTTATATGGAGCGCCACACAGGACTAAATATTGTGGTTTCACATAACATTTTAGTTTGGGTTCCAGTCTTTACTACAGCCTGTGGAAACCTGATATCCGATCGTTGAGCCATCTATATACACTCACATTTTTGTGGGTGTAATTTGAAAAATGACAACTCTTCTCTGTAAGATACGATCGCTCAAAATAGAAGGAATTCTTTCGGAAATCACCATACACGAGATCATTCCCAAAAATATGCGAATGCTCCAGTAGCCTCATTTACATTGCCAAAAATACGCGAGTGCTCCCGTAACCTCATTTACATTGCCAAAAATACGCGAGTGCTTCCGTAGCCTCATTTACATTGCCAAAAATACGCGAGTGCTTCCATAGCCTCATTTACATTGCCAAAAATACGGGAGTGCTCCCGTAGCCTCATTTACATTGCCAAAAATACGCGAGTGCTCCCGTAGCCTCATTTACATTGCCAAAATTTGTCAACATATACCAGTAGTTCACGTTTCTGCGTCGATAACGACAACACTGAGCAAAAACGTCAACTCAGACGCACAAAATGGAGGAAAATTATAAATAAACATATGCAGTGCCTCGCTTTCAATTAAAGTGGCATCATTAACTAGGTCACGTGTTAATCAAAATAATTACACGGAATATTGAGACACTCAATACGGCTCGGCTCAATTATCGGTTTGGGTGTTAAATAAATATATTTATACGACGGACCCGGCAAAATATATCAACGATGTTCCCAGTCTAATCACATTTATTAAAATATAAACAAAAGTTGCCTAATAGGCACAAAATGTGTGCGAGGCGCCTCCAATGTAATTTTATACATAAGTAAATAATTACAACTATACCGGTAATTACAATCGTATAAATAAACATTTTCTAATTAACGAAGCAAACAGATTTAAAAACTGCAACAAATGAATGTCCAATAAGAGATCTCGTACACCCACCTTGTACTTTTTCATTTATTTATTGTAAGTCTTGTATAATGCCCAAACCACCACAAACATTCAATGTACCACGATGGATTATTTCAAACAATGATTTTACAGATAATGATGGTGGTGGTATATACAGTAAAAGGAAAAAGAAAGTATACATTTTTATTTTAAAAATTATTTCATAATTGGCTAAGAAACAGATTGAATGTTTTGAAAAATTCATTAGTCAGTCCATCATGTATTGATTCCCCCTGATGAGCGACGTACAGCATGTGTTTCATGAAATATGCGTTTAGCTCACTAACAGAAATTGACACGTCCAATTCAATCAAACTGTTGCTGTACAGACCGAGTTTAGCCTAGCAAAAAGAAGTACACTTTAAACAGATTACAAAACAACACCGATTCATGGGGAGACTCACTGAATGTTGTGAAGCCGTTGGGATGTTGCGTGCTGGCTCTTCATGGGGGAGACTCACTGAATGTTGTGAAGCCGTTGGGATGTTGCGTGCTGGCTCTTCATGGGGAGACTCACTGAATGTTGTGTAGCCGTTGAGTTTGTTGCGTGCTGGCTCGGCACAGTTAGCGGTTGCACGCCACTTTAACTGCACTCGTGTCACTGTACGGAAGCTGGTCCAACGCTACACTGCAACAGGCACGGTGGAAGATAGACCCCGAAGTGGTAGGCCGCGTGTGCTTACGGCGCGTCAAGACGTCCACATCAGGACCATACATCTACGAGATCGCTTCAAAGCAGTGTCAAAAACGGCACGAGAAACCATAGGAACTCGTGGGAGATGTGTGGATCCAAAAACAGTAAGCAGTAGGCTGAAAGCTTATGGTATAACTGCAAGATGGTCTTACACTGGCACCATTCTAACAAGAAGACATCGCCAGAATCGTTTACTCTGGTGCCAACGTAATGTGCGCTGGACAAGACGTCAGTGAGGAACAGTTCTTTTCACTGACGAGTCAAACTTAAACGTCAGTCATGTGGATGGACGTAAACGTGTATGGAGACGGCGAGGGGAGCGCTTTGCACCATGCTGCATCCGCTAGGTGGACAGATGGGGAGGTGGAAATGTGCATATATGGGATGGTATCACAGCATTCAACAAGACTGACAGTGTCGTGCTAGCAGGAAATATCAATGCGCTCCAGTATCGAGTCCTAGCACAAGTCGTAGTGCCGTTCATGGGACGTCATCTACCGCGGGGTATAATGCAACAGGATAATACACGCCCGCACACTGCCACACTTAAGCATATTATTTTCAACAGCAGAACATTAATGTGATGGACTGGCCTTGCTAATTCACCAGACCTGAACCCTATCGAGAACATTTGGAGCGAGTTGGGCGGTCTGTACGTGAAAGAAACCCTGTCCCGACAAACGTAGCATTGAGAGCAGCATTGCTTCATGCCTGGAATGCTATGCCAAAGCGAAATTACTGTCAGTAATACAGTCGAGGAGAAAAAGACGGTTTAACGTGTATTGCAGCTCAAGGGGGTCACACAAAGTATTTCTGTAATTCTGTTTACACATGTGATGGGCAATGAAGTGATTTTTTCACATTGCAATGAAATGATTTAAATTTCTGTTTTGTGATTCAACAATATGATAAAATATACAACTACAAAATGTCTATGCAATAAATTCCTATCATACAGTGTATACTTTCTTTTTCCTTTCACTGTATATATTATCTAGCATAGTAATGTACCATCCACCCTATTAATGTCTTGCCATTAAATTGACCTAGTTTCTTAAATGGATTGAACAATTTTGGTAATGTTATTGAAAGAATACTTACATACAGGAGATGTCGCTTGTACAACATACAGCCTGACAGCCCACATTTCCAATAGTTAACAGCCTGACAGCCCACATTTCCAATAGTTAACAGCCTGACAGCCCACATTTCCAATAGTTGACAGCCCACATTTCCAATAGTTAACAGCCTGACAGCCCACATTTCCAATAGTTAACAGCCTGACAGCCCACATTTCCAATAGTTAACAGCCTGACAGCCCACATTTCCAATAGTTAACAGCCTGACAGCCCACATTTCCAATAGTTAACAGCCTGACAGCCCACATTTCCAATAGTTAACAGCCTGTCAGCCCACATTTCCAATAGTTAACAGCCTGACAGCCCACATTTCCAATAGTTAACAGCCTGTCAGCCCACATTTCCAATAGTTAACAGCCTGTCAGCCCACATTCCAATAGTTAACAGCCCGTCAGCCCACATTTCCAATAGTTAACAGCCCGTCAGCCCACATTTCCAATAGTTAACAGCCCGTCAGCCCACATTTCCAATAGTTAACAGCCCGTCAGCCCACATTTCCAATAGTTAACAGCCTGTCAGCCCACATTTCCAATAGTTAACAGCCCGTCAGCCCACATTTCCAATAGTTAACAGCCCGTCAGCCCACATTTCCAATAGTTAACAGCCCGTCAGCCCACATTTCCAATAGTTAACAGCCTGTCAGCCCACATTTCCAATAGTTAACAGCCCGTCAGCCCACATTTCCAATAGTTAACAGCCCGTCAGCCCACATTTCCAATAGTTAACAGCCCGTCAGCCCACATTTCCAATAGTTAACAGCCCGTCAGCCCACATTTCCAATAGTTAACAGCCCGTCAGCCCACATTTCCAATAGTTAACAGCCCGTCAGCCCACATTTCCAATAGTTAACAGCCTGTCAGCCCACATTTCCAATAGTTAACAGCCCGTCAGCCCACATTTCCAATAGTTAACAGCCTGTCAGCCCACATTTCCAATAGTTAACAGCCTGTCAGCCCACATTTCCAATAGTTAACAGCCTGTCAGCCCACATTTCCAATAGTTAACAGCCTGTCAGCCCACATTTCCAATAGTTAACAGCCTGTCAGCCCACATTTCCAATAGTTAACAGCCTGTCAGCCCACATTTCCAATAGTTAACAGCCTGTCAGCCCACATTTCCAATAGTTAACAGCCTGTCAGCCCACATTTCCAATAGTTAACAGCCGGACAGCCCACATTTCCAATAGTTAACAGCCGGACAGCCCACATTTCCAATAGTTGACAGCCCACATTTCCAATAGTTGACAGCCCACATTTCCAATAGTTGACAGCCCACATTTCCAATAGTTAACAGCCTGACAGCCCAAATTTCCTGACAGCCCACATTTCCAATAGTTAACAGCCTGACAGCCCACATTTCCTGACAGCCCACATTTCCAATAGTTAACAGCCTGACAGCCCACATTTCCTGACAGCCCACATTTCCAATAGTTAACAGCCTGACAGCCCACATTTCCTGACAGCCCACATTTCCAATAGTTAACAGCCTGACAGCCCACATTTCCTGACAGCCCACATTTCCAATAGTTAACAGCCTGACAGCCCACATTTCCTGACAGCCCACATTTCCAATAGTTAACAGCCTGACAGCCCACATTTCCTGACAGCCCACATTTCCAATAGTTAACAGCCTGACAGCCCACATTTCCAATAGTTAACAGCCTGACAGCCCACATTTCCAATAGTTAACAGCCTGACAGCCCACATTTCCAATAGTTAACAGCCTGACAGCCCACATTTCCAATAGTTAACAGCCTGACAGCCCACATTTCCTGACAGCCCACATTTCCAATAGTTAATAGTGAGCACTACCAGAGAGCTAAATTGGAATTTAAAAAAAGGTTTGCACCAGTAATTACATAAAACCTACTGAGAAGGCAGCAGCAGTATGTATGGCACATGACTTGACGAGCTCCCGCCCGCAACATACCTCCAGGACCCGGCCGCAACATACCTCTACACATGTACATCACAGCACCCGCCTGCAACATACCTCTACACATGTACATCACAGCACCCGCCCGCAACATACCTCTACACATGTACAGCACCCGCCCACAACATATCTCTACACATGTACATCACAGCACCCGCCTGCAACATACCTCTACACCTGTACATCCAGGACCCGCCCGCAACATACCCTCTACACCTGTACATCCAGCACCCGCATGCAACATACCTCTACACATGTACATCACAGCACCTGCACGCAACATACCTCTACACATCACAGCACCCGCACACAACATACCTCTACACATGTACATCCAGGACCCGCATGCAACATACCTCTACACATGTACATCCAGCACCCGCACGCAACATACCTCTACACATGTACATCACAGCACCCGCCCGCAACATACCTCTACACATCACAGCACCCGCCCGCAACATACTTGTACACAACTCTACACATGTACACCATTTGTATTTAACAATGCCGAATACATAATATAAAACACGAGATTGTCTACAATAAATTATTTACAGCCAAAATAAACCAGCTTCTTCTTAAATAACGTAACGGTACATAATAATGCCGAGGCCATCGAGTACGAAACCACACATGTATTTAAACCACACATACATTTAAACCACACTTACAATTAAACCACATGTACACTTAAACCACACATACACTTAAACCACACATACACTTAAACCACACATACACTTAAACCACACATACACTTAAACCACACATACACTTAAACCACACGTACAATTAAACCACACATACACTTAAACCACACGTACACTTAAGCCACACATATTTAAACCACACGTACACTTAAACCAAATATCCCAATGTATATAATATTATAATACATGCATAGAATATAAGAAATACATTCAAATACCGATAAAAACATAAATAAGCACAGGCAATATGACATTGCACATAAATATTCGAAACAACGAATTGCAATAAGTGATTGCGACAACCCAAGGCAAGGCATGTAATACACACACTACAAGGTACAATGGTCGTATATAACGGCAACAGATTCACAGCTTTTACGCTTTGTTTATTCAGACAATATGAATTTTACTTCCCCTCCAAGACAAACAGCGACTATTTTTGATTCCAAATAAAACATTTGCCTTCACATAAAAATAATAACGCATATAATAAATATATTTCTTCATTAATAGACGAGGAAATTAGTCCTCAACCAATCATACTTAATGCCTTATATTAACCATATAGCATGCATGACAAGTATCTATAGGTAGGTGCTACCTTATATCCCCTAAACACAACCCCTAAACTCGTGACCTACAGGAACTGGTAACCTACAGGAACTGGTGACCTACAGGAACTGGTAACCTACAGGAACTGGTGACCTACAGGAACTGGTAACCTACAGGAACTGGTGACCTACAGGAACTGGTAACCTACAGGAACTGGTAACCTACAGGAACTGGTGACCTACAGGAACTGGTGACCTACAGGAACTGGTAACCTACAGGAACTGGTAACCTACAGGAACTGGTGACCTATAGGAACTGGTGACCTACAGGAACTGGTAACCTACAGGAACTGGTGACCTACAGGAACTGGTGACCTACAGGAACTGGTAACCTACAGGAACTGGTGACCTACAGGAACTGGTTATCTACATGTACTGGTAACCTACAGGCACTGGTTATCTACAGGAACTGGTAACCTACAGGAACTGGTTGTCCTACAGGAACTGGTAACCTACAGGAACTGGTTGTCCTACAGGAACTGGTTATCTACAGGTACTGGTGACCTACAGGAACTGGTGACCTACAGGAACTGGTTATCTACAGGAACTGGTGACCTACAGGAACTGGTTGTCCTACAGGAACTGGTAACCTACAGGAACTGGTTGTCCTACAGGAACTGGTTATCTACAGGAACTGGTGACCTACAGGCACTGGTTATCTACAGGAACTGGTAACCTACAGGAACTGGTGACATACAGGAACAGGTTATCTACATGTACTGGTAACCTACAGGAACTGGTTATCTACAGGTACTGGTGACCTACAGGAACTGGTTATCTACAGGAACTGGTTATCTACAGGAACTGGTGACCTACAGGAACTGGTGACCTACAGGAACTGGTTGTCCTACAGGAACTGGTTGTCCTACAGGTACTGGTGACCTACAGGAACTGGTTATCTACAGGAACTGGTGACCTACAGGAACTGGTTATCTACAAGAACTGGTTACCTACAGGAACTGGTTATCTACAGGAACTGGTGACCTACCATTTAAGGACGCAATCGTGCACTTTCTCACCAAACATTCTGACCTAGGACGAGCCCTGGTGTTGCACAGGGAACCAGGGTGGTGGTGTTGCACAGGGAACCAGGGTGGTGGTGTTGCACAGGGAACCAGGGTGGTGATGTTGCACAGGGAACCAGGGCAGTGGTGTTGCACAGGGAACCAGGGCAGTGGTGTTGCACAGGGAACCAGGGCAGTGGTGTTGCACAGGGAACCAGGGCAGTGGTGTTGCACAGGGAACCAGGGCAGTGGTGTTGCACAGGGAACCAGGGCAGTGGTGTTGCACAGGGAACCAGGACGGTGGTGTTGCACAGGGAACCAGGGCGGTGGTGTTGCACAGGGAACCAGGGCGGTGGTGTTGCACAGGGAACCATGGCGGTGGTGTTGCACAGGAAACCAGGGTGGTGGTGTTGCACAGGGAACCAGGGCAGTGGTGTTGCACAGGGAACCAGGGTGGTGATGTTGCACAGGGAACCAGGGCGGTGGTGTTGCACAGGGAACCAGGGCGGTGGTGTTGCACAGGGAACCAGGGCAGTGGTGTTGCACAGGGAACCAGGGCAGTGGTGTTGCACAGGGAACCAGGGTGGTGGTGTTGCACAGGGAACCAGGTGGTGGTGTTGCATAGGGAATACATTTAAATCCATATCGACTTCTTTCTCACTCCGGGTAATCGATACCATCAGTAATGAGGTTTCGGGAGCGATTAAACTAATTTGTGTAAGAACTTGTCTCACAATCGAGCTAAAGGAAATCTGTATTGACTAAATCAATGCTTTCTGGGGGGGGATTCTCGTATATTTCCATCACTACACCCCAACTTGTTCTAACAAAAACACACGCAGATGTAACAAAACACACGCAGATGTAACAAAACACACGCAGATGTAACAAAACACACACAGATGTAACAAAACACATGCATATGTAACAAAACACACACAGATGTAACAAAACACACACAGATGTAACAAAACACACACAGATGTAACAAAACACATGCATATGTAACAAAACACACGCAGATGTAACAAAACACACACAGATGTAACAAAACACATGCATATGTAACAAAACACATGCAGATGTAACAAAACACACACAGATGTAACAAAACACACACAGATGTAACAAAACGCAGGGCACAGAAATCTGACATCAAAAGGAGAACGGCCTTACAGTCACTAAAGAACATATTTAAAAGGCGATTATTTTTTCCTTGAGTGTTTCCTTAAAACATAGTATTTATATATATAAACATTACACAATATAGCAATTACATAATAAATACAGACGGACGTACAGAAAACAGAGAATCAACACATTATTTATCATCATCTTTCCAAAGTATACATACATATATATATACATATATACATATATAGCAAGCGGCTTCTAACATTTATGTTCAAGACTGATTTGGTCGGGGCTATTATCATCCCGATCTTCAATGTATTTACGTTAATCCACACCGACCAAGATAAAGCAAAGAGCAAACGCTGAATAACACCGTTACATGGAAGCATTTAGTTACAATGTTTACAACTGTAGCGCAATATGCAGGGCCTCCAAATAAACAAGATGGAGTCTTATAAGCATTACAATAAATATCCGAATATTTACCCATCCGAAGATTAATGCTCTTGTAGCTATATAAAACGAGAGCGACACGTTGATGTAAGATATCGGGTGAAAGATCTTTTATGATGTGGAAAGGAATCAAATGATGTTATCGACTGTCAAGCATTATAATATACCATATTATACATGTACTTGATAGTTTATGGTGACTCGTTACATGTAGTTGTCCGTTATATCATGGTAGATAATCAACCGACTGGCAGTATTGATAGGGATGGTTAGTAATCAAAGTATCCCGGACTACCGGGTATCCACGCACGTAGGTGACCTTTCCAGGCGATGAAAACATTAACAGCTAAACAAAGATAAACCCTGTAATGTAATTGTATTATTAGACACATTATGGCCGGTACAAACGGTCAAACCAGAATCATTATGGTCGGTACAAAAGGTCAAACCAGAATCATTATGGCCGGGTCAAAAGGTCAAACCAGAATCATTATGGCCGGTACAAAAGGTCAAACCAGAATCATTATGGCCGGTACAAAAGGTCAAACCAGAATCATTATGGCCGGTACAAAAGGTCAAACCAGAATCATTATGGCCGGTACAAAAGGTCAAACCAGAATCATTATGGCCAGTACAAAAGGTCAAACCAGAATCATTATGGCCGGTACAAACCAGAATCATTATGGCCGGTACAAAAGGTCAAACCAGAATGACATGAATTGGTATAGCAGCTGCACGTTCCCTCAATAGTGGAGCATTACCATATCATAATACGCATCACGTGATCATTTGAAAAAACATATAGCTTGGTGATATCGGGGAATTGACCTGTAATAATGGATGCTGTCTTATCAAGTATTCCCAGAGTCCGCCAAGTTTTAACAATTCCAAGCCTCTCTGAAACCATGTAAATGACCATTCTTATCTTTATTGGGTTTCAATTAGATACTGCATCACTCAAACTGGACTGAACTCTACATGTCTTGATAAAGTGGAAGGATAGTAGATCTATGAAAATATGTCCAGCTGTTTTTATGGACCAGACACAAAATGTTGAAAAAGATAGGAATTTGAACAAGTTGCAAGTGTGACCTTGGCATTGTTGGTCTTGACCTTCACTCTGCACATCGTCTCAATAAGGTTAACAATGTGCTGAGCCATTAAACAAATTCCTTAAACGGCATTCCAGTGGATATATACCGAGGGGATTGGTTGCATGCAGGCCGGTTGATATACCGAGGGGATTGGTTGCATGCAGTCCGGTTGATATACCGAGGGGATTGGTTGCATGCCTGCCAGTGAATATACCGAGGGGATTGGTTGCATGCAGGCCAGTATGGGGATTCACATTTGTACCAAATATAATGAAATTCCATAGATCCATTTTGAAGATATTGGGCTGGACGGACATATTTCAGCAATCCAAGGGCAGATAACTGGAGTATCTCAGAGGATACAACACAGACATATCAGTATGGCGAGACAGATTTTCCCAAAATATAATAAATTAGGATCCATAAATGTTCGAGATATTTATCTGGACAGACGGACAGACATGGCTACGAATGGGCAGATATCGGGCATTTCTTTTGCTAAAAAATAGAAAATGAAAATATATCCAACAGCAGCACTAACCATAAAGCACTAGGCAGTAATTGTATATAGTAAACAAGCACCCTATATATGCCCAGAGGCGCCCATCAACCACATATGATAGAGTTCCGCAATATCATAGAGTTCCACAATATCACAGAGTTCTGCAATATCATAGAGTTCTGCAATATCACAGAGTTCTGCAATATCATAGAGTTCTGCAATATCATAGAGTTCTGCAATATCACAGAGTTCCGCAATATCATAGAGTTCTGCAATATCGTAGAGTTCTGCAATATCATAGAGTTCTGCAATATCATAGAGTTCTGCAATATCGTAGAGTTCTGCAATATCATAGAGTTCTGCAATATCATAGAGTTCTGCAATATCACAGAGTTCCGCAATATCATAGAGTTCTGCAATATCATAGAGTTCTGCAATATCATAGAGTTCTGCAATATCACAGAGTTCCGCAATATCATAGAGTTCTGCAATATCATAGAGTTCTGCAATATCGTAGAGTTCTGCAATATCATAGAGTTCTGCAATATCATAGAGTTCTGCAATATCATAGAGTTCTGCAATATCATAGAGTTCTGCAATATCATAGAGTTCTGCAATATCACAGAGTTCCGCAATATCATAGAGTTCTGCAATATCATAGAGTTCTGCAATATCATAGAGTTCTGCAATATCACAGAGTTCTGCAATATCATAGAGTTCTGCAATATCATAGAGTTCTGCAATATCATAGAGTTCTGCAATATCATAGAGTTCTGCAATATCACAGAGTTCCGCAATATCACAGAGTTCTGCAATATCATAGAGTTCTGCAATATCATAGAGTTCTGCAATATCACAGAGTTCCGCAATATCACAGAGTTCCGCAATATCATAGAGTTCTGCAATATCATAGAGTTCTGCAATATCGTAGAGTTCTGCAATATCATAGAGTTCTGCAATATCATAGAGTTCTGCAATATCACAGAGTTCTGCAATATCATAGAGTTCTGCAATATCGTAGAGTTCTGCAATATCATAGAGTTCTGCAATATCATAGAGTTCTGCAATATCACAGAGTTCCGCAATATCATAGAGTTCTGCAATATCGTAGAGTTCTGCAATATCGTAGAGTTCTGCAATATCATAGAGTTCTGCAATATCATAGAGTTCTGCAATATCATAGAGTTCTGCAATATCGTAGAGTTCTGCAATATCATAGAGTTCCGCAATATCATAGAGTTCTGCAATATCGTAAAGTTCTGCAATATCATAGAGTTCTGCAATATCGTAGAGTTCTGCATTATCATAGAGTTCTGCAATATCATAGAGTTCTGCAATATCGTAGAGTTCTGCAATATCATAGAGTTCTGCAATATCGTAGAGTTCTGCAATATCATAGAGTTCTGCAATATCGTAGAGTTCTGCAATATCATAGAGTTCCGCAATATCACAGAGTTCTGCACTATCATAGAGTTCCGCAATATCATAGAGTTCTGCAATATCATAGAGTTCCGCAATATCACAGAGTTCTGCAATATCATAGAGTTCTGCAATATCACGGAGTTCCGGTGTATTTTATAATATTTCAAGTTGTCAGATTTATTTTACAAATAGAGTAACGGTACCTACACAACAGGTCTGGTACCCACACAACAGGTCTGGTACCCACACAACAGGTCTGGTACCCACACAACTTCTCTGGTACCAACATAACTGCTCTGGTACCCACACAACTGCACTGGTACCCACATAACTGCTCTGGTACCCACATAACTGCTCTAGTACCCACATAACTGCTCTGGTACCCACATAACTGGTCTGGTACCCACATAACTGGTCTGGTACCCACATAACTGCTCTGGTACCCACACAACTGGTCTGGTACCCACATAACTGCACTGGTACCCACATAACTGGTCTGGTACCCACATAACTGGTCTGGTACCCACATAACTGCTCTGGTACCCACATAACTGGTCTGGTACCCACATAACTGCTCTGGTACCCACATAACTGGTCTGGTACCCACACAACTGCACTGGTACCCACACAACTTCTATTGCACCCACACAACTGGTCTGGTACCCACATAACTGGTCTGGTACCCACACAACTGCACTGGTACGCACACAACTTCTCTGGTACCAACATAACTGCTCTGGTACCAACATAACTGCTCTGGTACCCACATAACTGGTCTGGTACCCACACAACTTCTCTGGTACCAACATAACTGCTCTGGTACCAACATAACTGCTCTGGTACCCACATAACTGGTCTGGTACCCACACAACTTATCTGGTACCAACATAACTGCTCTGGTACCAACATAACTGCTCTGGTACCCACACAACTTCTCTGGTACCAACATAACTGCTCTGGTACCAACATAACTGCTCTGGTACCAACATAACTGCTCTGGTACCAACATAACTGCTCTGGTACCCACATAACTGCTTTGGTACCAACATAACTGCTCTGGTACCCACATAACTGCTCTGGTACCAACATAACTGCTCTGGTACCAACATAACTGCTCTGGTACTCACACAACTGGTCTGGTACCCACACAACTGGTCTGGTACCCACACATCTAGTCTGGTATCCACACAACTGGTCTGGTACCCACACATCTAGTCTGGTATCCACACAACTGCTCTGGTACCCACACATCTAGTCTGGTATCCACACAACTGCTCTGGTACCCACACATCTAGTCTGGTATCCACACAACTGCTCTGGTACCCACACATCTAGTCTGGTATCCACACAACTGCTCTGGTACCCACACATCTAGTCTGGTATCCACACAACTGCTCTGGTACCCACACATCTAGTCT
>CM026386.1:95981519-96011216 GCA_014843695.1 Archivesica marissinica
TTCTGAACTACTGTAACTTTGTCCGTAATTTTACATGTGACCCAATTCCGGTATCTCTTGGGTAACAGTGAATTAGGCACTCTTAATTAATTATGTGGTGTTTTTCCAAACAGTTGTATAAGATATAATTCCAAAATCTATTTTTAACTTTGTTTTAACACTAATAACTGTGACCCGCCATATCAAAATCAGTCGTTTAACACTAATAACTGTGACCCGCCATATGAAAATCAGTCGTATGTCGGGATTATCGTAAGGCAGATAATTACATTATAAGTCAACAAAATGGTATTTTAACAATTTTCAGATTATTGTATAATGGCATTTTATAATCATTTATCTTTATAATAAATGTGATAGAAGCACGTATTTGTGTAATTTAAGGCATTAAAAACACATTTTAATTAGCTTGGTGTTAATTGCCATTGTTATTAATCGCAGTGAAACAAAATATCTAAGCCGGGTAGGCGGTGTTTCCCGATGGCCTTCAATGATACTGTCCCGCGGTTTGGCCCCATGTATTTGGTACCGAAATAAACTAGAGATGACGTATTTTCAGCTGATGCTATTTTTGAAGTAAGATCTTATATGCTTCCAATCAACGGCTTTAAATCAATCGAATTTTTTCAAAATTCTCTTCGGTTGCGACGTAAACGTGATTCCCACTCATCCATTGGCCGATAAACACCACGTGATCTGCAAGTGCGCACCTGTTCCTATGTTCACAGACGATTGGATAGAAACAAAACGATTTTCGGTGTGATTTCATGACGATTATTCATTATATAGCTTAATATTTAGATTTATTTCGATGCAAATCAGTCATATATAGGTAAATGGTAAACCTAGACAAGTGTAGAACCTTTATCTGCTGATTTGTTGTGTGAAATTTTAACACACCGTTATCTGCACCTGTGTTCCGTGTAGCCCAGTATTTCGGACGTACATGTCTTTAATATAAATTCTAAAATAATACTTCACCTGAATCCAAAAGTTCATTCATTTTTTAATAACTATGACTTAATTCAGCTTTTATGTTTCATAATATTACAAAATAATTGTTTACTACACTGTGAACCAGCTTTTGACCCCTTTTCTAATTCACAGCTGCACAATTATACAAGGTTACTTTACTTCCCACAAAAAGCCATAAATTACCCCCTAATTCTTTCCTAAAACAACACAACTGATAAGGGGAATTGTGCATTTTAATTGATCAATGAAACACTGCTACTTTGTACTATGATCCAATTAACAGGATTATATAACAGCAGGTGTCCACTTATGCCCTAGGCACTGTCAGATCAAAGGAGTCAATATACAGTGACCATAAAACTAGAATATCTACAAAGACATGGAGATATGGTTCGCAGGCAAGGGTAAATAAGCTCAATCATCATCAGACATGGAGATTGCTACATGTACTCTGAAAAGTCAGAATAATCCTATCAGGATATATTGGTTTAAGTAAATAAAATTTAAGTCAATAAAAAATATTTTTAAATTAATTTTTATTATTTTTATTAATTATTATTATTGTATTTATACTGAGAGCAGCTGAACCACTATGGATACTACTAAGTTCAGCATGCATTTTAAAGAATGGACATTTACCTTTAATTTGATACCAAACATAACTAGTTGTGTCATGTGGAACATATTGGTTGCTATGGTGTTTTGATTTCACTGCATCTCCAAATTTTGTTAAAATAAGTCTATTTCTGAAAATCTTTGACACCCGTTTTCTCGGAATATTAATCGCGCGAAGTCCATTATTCAAATGGTCATAACTTTGGATTGAAACGAGCTACATGAATGATACTGATATCACTAGAAAGCTTATACTTATACCTATCTGATGGTATAGTTAACTCATTATTTATTTCTTCCGACTTAAGACTGATTTTGTCATGGTGGGTCACAACTGTTAAAACACTAAATTATTAACTGTTGTTTTATGTAACTGTTTCATTCTACTCCTCTCTAGTGTCACAGCAAGGACACGTGAATGTGTCTCCTCTTCTAAGTACCCTGACTGTGGTGCAATATGTCAAATGCACCCAGTGGTTACAGAGTTTGCCCCTATTAACTCTGTCACACCATCCCCACTTTGCAAATATTACAGATACACACTTGGAAATCTCTTTAGTGTCTGTTCTTTCTCCTCATCTGCCTAGGATTAGCCTAAAAAAACTAAAAATGTTTATAAGGGATAGGACTGAAAACAAAATAAAAAAATTAGGCTTGGCCTTATGTTATGTTATATTTCGGGTTTTACGCCAGCATCAGCACCATTTTGGGCTTTTTCGCCGGCGGCCAGTTTACCTAACAACACCTTTCCTGGGCAGGCTCCAGTGGTTAACCAGTACTTGGGTGCACCAACCTCAGTTAGAAACTGCCAACTCTTTTATATAAATGAGACACGGTCTGAGCGGGGCTCGAACCCGTGACCATCAGTGATGATAGGTTACAGTGGTATACAAGTCAGCGACCTTGACCACGGAGGCGGACTGACCTTATAGAAAAAAGTCCACTTCCGAATTAGATCTGTCAATGAAAGCCTGGTTTCAGAGCATACGGATGGTAACATTTCTGAACAATGTTTTTGGGGCCAAAAAAGGGTATTTAAATGAACATTTATTTGGTAAT
Source organism: Archivesica marissinica (assembly GCA_014843695.1). Taxonomy (NCBI): domain Eukaryota; kingdom Metazoa; phylum Mollusca; class Bivalvia; order Venerida; family Vesicomyidae; genus Archivesica; species Archivesica marissinica. Next base: position 95,984,169 of record CM026386.1, read on the forward strand.
AGTAGAAAAGGTATTATTTTATATGCATGACATGTTTCAACAAATGTTTACCTGTTTTTGTCTCATTTTACTCTTGTTTCACTTTTGGCAGATAGCTACAGCTTTAGTAAATATTTACACCGGAGCGCGTGTATGACGTCAGCAAATATCGCGCGATACGAGATTTAAACAAATAGCACCAGTATTAGGACAGTCACGGAATGAGGACCTTCAATAAGACCTGTACAAATCAGTATGTTGCTACAGATGGATATGTAGTCCAGTGGTAACACGCTGGACTGGTAATCCAGGGATCGCAGGTGCGATCCCCCGTCTGACCCTAATAAAATTAACAGTCTCTCAGATGGGACGTTAAACCGAGGTCTCGTGTCGGTGCTTTACACCGTGCACGTAAAAGAACCAGAGGAGATTCTGGAATGGGTCTCTGTCTGTATCATGCACTATCCTCCAAAATCTAAAATGACTAATCTCTTCAGGAGGCATCGCTCATATGGGCAACCGGTAGCGACGATAAATAAAGGTAAAAAAAAAAAAATCAGTAAGTTGCTTAAGCAATTTCATAGCCAGAAATAGCAGGTATTGTATGGTCATCACACCTAAAAATGCACCATGCAGTCTGCGAAATTAGCCGGGTGCCCGATGCCCGAGACGTGTAGAAATCGGGACGGACGTGTACATTTTGCAATCTCACATGCCCGACGGGCACCTGTTTTTAAAAAAAAAACCACCACGGTGAGAGGTTAGTGATCTCACAGCCCGCGCTTTAGACCACGGAGGCCCCTGTAATAAACTGGACAGTAGAAATGTTTTTCTAAATTCTTTACAATTACGAATTGTTTACACGGGAATTGAAAGTCGTCTAGAAGCGGACAGGTGTAAATTCGCGTTTTCGCTTACTGACATCTCGGCCCTATGATGAATCGGCCGATCGATGCATTATATCATCAAATTTGGTAAAAAAAAATCACGTGTCATGTCGCTCAGTACGAAATCTATAAAACCAAGAAAAATCCTTTTCATGAATATACATGAAGTAACTGTGAATATTATCAATAATCGTACAATATTAATAATAATAAAACATTAGTTTGTCTTTATACATTGTTTACTCATATGGCCATATTTATATATAAGTATTACTAATAAATGCATGATATGCCACATTATGTTACATATACTACTATACATTTAACCGCCAATAAGCGGGTAAAATTCTGCAAATATATGGGCACCTAGAAGTTCATTCGGGCAAGTAAATTTTTCAAGCCACTTGCCCGAAAGTGTCTCAAAAAGTTTTTCGTGAAGACTGACCATGTACAAAGGACTTGGAGGAACAAAACAAATTAATTTCCAATATTAGTCATTTGTCCGATAGATGATGAATGATTATTACATATGGGTTTGCTAATATACGGATATGATCCAAGTATTGGAGATACTCCATGTGTATGGTAAACCCTCGAGTGGTGGTCTCCTGTGTCCATGTGGATGGTAAACCCTCGAGTGGTGGTCTCCTGTGTCCATGTGTATGATAAACCCTCGAGTGGTGGTCTCCTGTGTCCATGTGTATGGTAAACCCTCGAGTGATGGTCTCCTGTGTCCATGTGGATGGTAAACCCTCGAGTGGTGGTCTCCTGTGTCCATGTGTATGATAAACCCTCGAGTGGTGGTCTCCTGTGTCCATGGTGTATGGTTAACCTCGAGTGATGGTTCCTGTGTCAATGGTATGGTAAACCGACTGGTAGTCTCCTGTGTCCATGTGGATGATAAACCCTCGACTGGTAGTCTCCTGTGTCCAGGTGGATGATAAACCCTCGAGTGGTGGTCTCCTGTGTCCATGTGGATGATAAACCCTCGACTGGTAGTCTCCTGTGTCCAGGTGGATGATAAACCCTCGAGTGGTTGTCTCCTGTGTCCATGTGGATGATAAACCCTCGACTGGTAGTCTCCTGTGTCCATGTGGATGATAAACCCTCGACTGGTAGTCTCCTGTGTCCATGTGGATGATAAACCCTCGAGTGGTGGTCTCCTGTGTCCATGTGGATGATTAACCCTCGAGTGGTGGTCTCCTGTTTCCTATGGTAAACCCTCGAGTGATGGTCTCCTGTGTCCATGTGTATGGTAAACCCTCGAGTGGTGGTCTCCTGTGTCCAGGTGTATGGTAAACCCTCGAGTGGTGGTCTCCTGTGTCCATGTGTATGGTAAACCCTCGAGTGGTGGTCTCCTGTGTCCATGTGTATGGTAAACCCTCGAGTGGTGGTCTCCTGTGTCCAGGTGTATGGTAAACCCTCGAGTGATGGTCTCCTGTGTCCATGTGTATGGTAAACCCTCGAGTGGTGGTCTCCTGTGTCCATGTGTATGATAAACCCTCGAGTGGTGGTCTCCTGTGTCCATGTGTATGGTAAACCCTCGAGTGGTGGTCTCCTGTGTCCATGTGTATGGTAAACCCTCGAGTGGTGGTCTCCTGTGTCCATGTGTATGGTAAACCCTCGAGTGGTGGTCTCCTGTGTCCAGGTGTCTGGTAAACCCTCGAGTGATGGTCTCCTGTGTCCATGTGGATGATAAACCCTCGAGCAGGGCGTTCACTAGACTTTGAAAGCCAAGAGTCAATGACCCTTGAGGTCAAAATCTCAAGAGTCAAACTGGATTTTTCAAGAGTCAAACTGGATTTTTCAAGAGTCAATATGCATGTTGGTACTTTCCGTACAGATAACTTTTTCCCGACCATATAATAACATCTGGACCAAGGTGTGTCTTGGGTGCAACCAGTAATTTTGTTATCATAATTAGAGAAAACATTGACTAGTTTGCTGAGCTTTGCACCTGGGCTTAGAACCGTACACGTATTTAAGTTTCATGTTACGTTGTACATGTAGAGCATCGGATTTGGAATATAATGATCCGGGTTTGATACTGAGCAAGGCACCTCACACAAAATCCTTAGTACTGGTTAACCACTCAGGTCGACTAATTCTGCCAAGGAAAGCATGTCTAGGTGGTTAAATGGTATGACATAAATGTATCATACATACATACATACATACATACATACACGTATATAATTCTACATTGTATCGGTATTGCAGTCACCAAATGATCAAGAGTAGTTGATATCAACATGAACCTTCTGGGGCCCTGCATCCAGATTAGCCTTGACAAACCAATACAAATGTCGATTATACAAAATACAATTTTTTAGCTGATCTGCATGCAATTTTATTTTTCATGAAATTGGTACGAAACGGATCGAGTACGAAACGGATCGAGTACGGTTTCACGACATTGTAAAACATGAATTTCTTGTATAAAGGGGACATATTCATTTCAATATCTATGAATTTTTGAATTTAAGCACATTTTTATGAATATGTAAGATGTATAATTAGTAGCATTTGCGAAATCAACTAAAATTCCGAGTTATTATGGCAAATGAACGACATTTTTTTTGATCAGCTGAAAATGTTAATTCATACTCTAAGATAACGACGTGAATACTCGGAATTACTATGAAAAGAAGTTATTTTCATAAATATATTTAGTTACAAATTGCAATAAATCATAAAAACTCGTAAATTAAATTGTTCTACAAAGTTTTATCATTCACTGGCGTCGTGTGATAGCCCTTGCATCAGTAAATTCAAAATGGACGCTCTTTTACGACTGGAGTCACCGAGTTCAAAACAAAATGCGGGTAGCTTATAGTTTGTTCCGGAAAATGATTTTAGTATCGACAATAAGATAAAAGCATGACATTTTAATAAATATTCATTAAACCAGCAGAAAAGTCGTATGTTCATGTAAATTTGGCTCCAACTTTACGGGAATATATCTAGGCGTATGGTTGTTGGCACATTTTACAGACATTTTCGTTCATTGGCCGAAGCCGGAGTTATATATGGCGTTTATTTTTAGACGGACTCCGCCCTCTCCGATCGCATTTGACAGGCAGATTAGGATAATTACACTGTTGAGAAAATGTTCGATGACGCTTGACCGCTTATCGTCCCGGGTCAAATTGACCCTCAACGCATTTTCACCAAGAGTCAAACATGCGTCTTTACTGATTTTCATGCGTCAAAACCCGGGAGCTCGGGTCAAATGAACGCCCTGCCTCGAGTGATTGTCTCCTGTGTCCATGTGGATGATAAACCCTCGAGTGGTAGTCTCCTGTGTCCATGTGGATGATAAACCCTCGAGTGGTGGTCTCCTGTGTCCATGTGGATGATAAACCCTTGAGTGGTGGTCTCCTGTGTCCTGGTGGATGATAAACCCTCGAGTGGTGGTCTCCTGTGTTCATGTGGATGATAAACCCTCGAGTGGTGGTCTCCTGTGTTCATGTGGATGATAAACCCTCGAGTGGTGGTCTCCTGTGTTCAGGTGTATGGTAAACCCTCGAGTTATGGTCTCCTGTGTCCATGTGTATGATAAACCCTCGAGTGGTGGTCTCCTGTGTCCATGTGGATGATAAACCCTTGAGTGGTGGTCTCCTGTGTCCTGGTGGATGATAAACCCTTGAGTGGTGGTCTCCTGTGTCCATGTGGATGATAAACCCTTGAGTGGTGGTCTCCTGTGTCCTGGTGGATGATAAACCCTCGAGTGGTGGTCTCCTGTGTCCATGTGGATGATAAACCCTTGAGTGGTGGTCTCCTGTGTCCTGGTGGATGATAAACCCTCGAGTGGTGGTCTCCTGTGTCCTGGTGGATGATAAACCCTTGAGTGGTGGTCTCCTGTGTCCATGTGGATGATAAACCCTTGAGTGGTGGTCTCCTGTGTCCTGGTGGATGATAAACCCTCGAGTGGTGGTCTCCTGTGTCCTGGTGGATGATAAACCCTTGAGTGGTGGTCTCCTGTGTCCTGGTGGATGATAAACCCTCGAGTGGTGGTCTCCTGTGTCCTGGTGGATGATAAACCCTCGAGTGGTGGTCTCCTGTGTCCATGTGGATGATAAACCCTTGAGTGGTGGTCTCCTGTGTCCTGGTGGATGATAAACCCTCGAGTGGTGGTCTCCTGTGTCCATGTGGATGATAAACCCTCGAGTGGTGGTCTCCTGTGTCCATGTGGATGATAAACCCTTGAGTGGTGGTCTCCTGTGTCCATGTGGATGATAAACCCTCGAATGGTGGTCTCCTGTGTCCAGGTGTATGATAAACCCTTGAGTGGTGGTCTCCTGTGTCCTGGTGGATGATAAACCCTTGAGTGGTGGTCTCCTGTGTCCAGGTGGATGATAAACCCTTGAGTGGTGGTCTCCTGGTGGATGATAAACCCTCGAGTGGTGGTCTCCTGTGTCCTGGTGGATGATAAACCCTCGAGTGGTGGTCTCCTGTGTCCAGGTGTATGATAAACCCTCGAATGGTGGTCTCCTGTGTCCATGTGGATGATAAACCCTCGAGTGATGGTCTCCTGTGTCCATGTGTATGATAAACCCTTGAGTGGTGGTCTCCTGTGTCCATGTGGATGATAAACCCTCGAGTGATGGTCTCCTGTGTCCATGTGGATGATAAACCCTCGAGTGGTAGTCTCCTGTGTCCATGTGGATGATAAACCCTTGAGTGGTGGTCTCCTGTGTCCTGGTGGATGATAAACCCTTGAGTGGTGGTCTCCTGTGTCCTGGTGGATGATAAACCCTTGAGTGGTGGTCTCCTGTGTCCATGTGGATGATAAACCCTCGAATGGTGGTCTCCTGTGTCCTGGTGGATGATAAACCCTTGAGTGGTGGTCTCCTGTGTCCATGTGGATGATAAACCCTCGAGTGGTGGTCTCCTGTGTCCATGTGGATGATAAACCCTTGAGTGGTGGTCTCCTGTGTCCTGGTGGATGATAAACCCTCGAGTGGTGGTCTCCTGTGTCCATGTGGATGATAAACCCTTGAGTGGTGGTCTCCTGTGTCCTGGTGGATGATAAACCCTCGAGTGGTGGTCTCCTGTGTCCATGTGGATGATAAACCCTTGAGTGGTGGTCTCCTGTGTCCAGGTGGATGATAAACCCTTGAGTGGTGGTCTCCTGTGTCCATGTGGATGATAAACCCTTGAGTGGTGGTCTCCTGTGTCCTGGTGGATGATAAACCCTCGAGTGGTGGTCTCCTGTGTCCATGTGGATGATAAACCCTTGAGTGGTTGTCTCCTGTGTCCATGTGGATGATAAACCCTCGAATGGTGGTCTCCTGTGTCCAGGTGTATGATAAACCCTTGAGTGGTGGTCTCCTGTGTCCTGGTGGATGATAAACCCTTGAGTGGTGGTCTCCTGTGTCCAGGTGGATGATAAACCCTTGAGTGGTGGTCTCCTGGTGGATGATAAACCCTCGAGTGGTGGTCTCCTGTGTCCTGGTGGATGATAAACCCTCGAGTGGTGGTCTCCTGTGTCCTGGTGGATGATAAACCCTCGAGTGGTGGTCTCCTGTGTCCATGTGTATGATAAACCCTTGAGTGGTGGTCTCCTGTGTCCTGGTGGATGATAAACCCTCGAGTGGTGGTCTCCTGTGTCCATGTGGATGATAAACCCTCGACTGGTGGTCTCCTGTGTCCATGTGTATGATAAACCCTTGAGTGGTGGTCTCCTGTGTCCTGGTGGATGATAAACCCTCGAGTGGTGGTCTCCTGTGTCCATGTGGATGATAAACCCTCGACTGGTAGTCTCCTGTGTCCAGGTGTATGATAAACCCTCGAATGGTGGTCTCCTGTGTCCATGTGGATGATAAACCCTCGAGTGATGGTCTCCTGTGTCCATGTGGATGATAAACCCTCGAGTGGTAGTCTCCTGTGTCCATGTGGATGATAAACCCTCGAGTGGTGGTCTCCTGTGTCCATGTGGATGATAAACCCTTGAGTGGTGGTCTCCTGTGTCCTGGTGGATGATAAACCCTCGAGTGGTGGTCTCCTGTGTTCATGTGGATGATAAACCCTCGAGTGGTGGTCTCCTGTGTTCATGTGGATGATAAACCCTCGAGTGGTGGTCTCCTGTGTTCAGGTGTATGGTAAACCCTCGAGTTATGGTCTCCTGTGTCCATGTGTATGATAAACCCTCGAGTGGTGGTCTCCTGTGTCCATGTGTATGATAAACCCTTGAGTGGTGGTCTCCTGTGTCCAGGTGGATGATAAACCCTCGAGTGGTGGTCTCCTGTGTCCATGTGTATGATAAACCCTTGAGTGGTGGTCTCCTGTGTCCATGTGGATGATAAACCCTCGAGTGGTGGTCTCCTGTGTCCATGTGTATGATAAACCCTTGAGTGGTGGTCTCCTGTGTCCAGGTGGATGATAAACCCTTGAGTGGTGGTCTCCTGTGTCCTGGTGGATGATAAACCCTCGAGTGGTGGTCTCCTGTGTCCTGGTGGATGATAAACCCTTGAGTGGTGGTCTCCTGTGTCCAGGTGTATGATAAACCCTCGAATGGTGGTCTCCTGTGTCCATGTGGATGATAAACCCTCGAGTGATGGTCTCCTGTGTCCATGTGGATAATAAACCCTCGAGTGGTGGTCTCCTGTGTCCAGGTGGATGATAAACCCTCGACTGGTAGTCTCCTGTGTCCAGGTGTATGATAAACCCTTGAGTGGTGGTCTCCTGTGTCCTGGTGGATGATAAACCCTCGAGTGGTGGTCTCCTGTGTCCAGGTGGATGATAAACCCTCGAGTGGTGGTCTCCTGTGTCCATGTGGATAATAAACCCTCGAGTGATGGTCTCCTGTGTCCATGTGTATGATAAACCCTCGAGTGATGGTCTCCTGTGTCCATGTTACGACCGCCTCCCTCCGTGGTCGAGTGGTGGTCTGCTGTGTCCATGTGGATGATAAACCCTCGAGTGGTGGTCTCCTGTGTCCTGTTGGATGATAAACCCTTGAGTGGTGGTCTCCTGTGTCCAGGTGTATGATAAACCCTCGAATGGTGGTCTCCTGTGTCCATGTGGATGATAAACCCTCGAGTGATGGTCTCCTGTGTCCATGTGTATGATAAACCCTTGAGTGGTGGTCTCCTGTGTCCATGTGTATGATAAACCCTTGAGTGGTGGTCTCCTGTGTCCATGTGGATGATAAACCCTCGACTGGTAGTCTCCTGTGTCCATGTGGATGATAAACCCTCGACTGGTAGTCTCCTGTGTCCATGTGGATGATAAACCCTCGAGTGGTGGTCTCCTGTGTCCATGTGGATGATAAACCCTCGACTGGTAGTCTCCTGTGTCCATGTGGATGATAAACCCTCGACTGGTAGTCTCCTGTGTCCAGGTGGATGATAAACCCTCGAGTGGTGGTCTCCTGTGTCCATGTGGATGATAAACCCTCGACTGGTAGTCTCCTGTGTCCAGGTGGATGATAAACCCTCGAGTGGTGGTCTCCTGTGTCCATGTGGATGATAAACCCTCGACTGGTAGTCTCCTGTGTCCATGTGGATGATAAACCCTCGAGTGGTGGTCTCCTGTGTCCATGTGGATGATAAACCCTCGACTGGTAGTCTCCTGTGTCCATGTGGATGATAAACCCTCGAGTGGTGGTCTCCTGTGTCCATGTGGATGATAAACCCTCGACTGGTAGTCTCCTGTGTCCATGTGGATGATAAACCCTCGACTGGTAGTCTCCTGTGTCCAGGTGGATGATAAACCCTCGAGTGGTGGTCTCCTGTGTCCATGTGGATGATAAACCCTCGACTGGTAGTCTCCTGTGTCCAGGTGGATGATAAACCCTCGAGTGGTTGTCTCCTGTGTCCATGTGGATGATAAACCCTCGACTGGTAGTCTCCTGTGTCCATGTGGATGATAAACCCTCGACTGGTAGTCTCCTGTGTCCATGTGGATGATAAACCCTCGAGTGGTGGTCTCCTGTGTCCATGTGGATGATTAACCCTCGAGTGGTGGTCTCCTGTTTCCATGTGGACATAACTATGTTACGACTGCCTCTGTGGTCGAGTGGTGGTCTCCTGTGTCCATGTTACGACCGCCTCCGTGGTCGAGTGGTGGTCTCCTGTGTCCATGTTACGACCGCCTCCGTGGTCGAGTGGTGGTCTCCTGTGTCCATGTTACGACCGCCTCCCTCCGTGGTCGAGTGGTGGTCTCTAGTGTCAATGTTACGACCGCCTCCCTCCGTGGTCGAGTGGTTAGGGTCGCTGACTTCTATACCACTGTAACCTACAGGGTTCATTCTATGTCAACAATTTTGGGAGAAGTGAGAAAACTCGTGATCGCTTCCTTAAATAGTGTTCTTTAATATATTTCTGCAAAATAGGGTTAAAATGCACATTACAACCATTAAATATAACATTTGAATAGGAGTGCTTTATAATGGGCCAGTGTATCTTACTAGACAAAATTTTGTTTGAAAATCGTAAAAACCTTCTTTTTTTTTGTTTGTTTTTTCTTTCTTTTTTTTAGGGAGAAGTGTTATATGCCCAGAGCGCAAAGTCAGGGTCCCTAGGGCGACAATTTCGCCCACATCGCCCTCTAGAATGATCCCTGAACCTATCATCACTGATGGTCACGGGTTCGAGCCCCGCTCAAAACTGGTTTCATTTATATGAAAAAGTTGGCAGTTTCTTACGGATGTTGGTGCAACAAGTACTGGTTAACCGCTTGAGCCTGCCCAGGAAAGGTGTTGTTAGGTAAACTGTCTGTCGCTCAAATGGGAAACCGGTAGCGACGTTAAATAAACTTATGTAATATACATAACTATGTATATCTAAGCTATATAGCAATTATATAATATACATAACTATGTATATCTAAGCTATAAGCTATATAACAATTATATAATATACATAACTATGTATATCTAAGCTATATAACAATTATATAATATACATAACTATATACCACTGAAACCTGGCTGGACCATCACCGACAACCAAATCTTTCCATCCAACTATAAACTATGGCGTAAGGATCGGCTATCAGGTACAGGCGGTGGTGTCTTACTTGCCATCACGGACAACTTGATCAGTTCTGATGTTACCGAGTTACAGACGGACTGTGAGATTATCTGGGCAAAGATCAACCTGATTGGTTCTAAAACACTTTATCTATGTTCCTACTATAACCCGAAAACCAATGATGAACTCAGTCTAAATCATTTTGAAGAATCTGTCAACCGAGCATCTTTAATCAAAGACTCAATACTAATAATCGGAGGAGACTTTAACTTACCTGGCTGGGATTGGAAGTCCAAGACTCTGAAACCAAACTCAACTCATACACGTCTCCATTACAAATTCTCTGACTGCTTAGATGACAATGGACTCACGCAACTTGTTGAAGAGCCAACACGAAATAAAAACACACTAGATCTACTACTTACCAACCTCCCAAGTAAAGTCATACGTACAAGCACCATGCCAGGGATCTCAGACCATGACTCAGTCTTGATGGAGTTTGACATGCGGCCCATATCACACAAACAAATCCCGAGGAAAATCGCTCTCTACAAGAACGCCCAGTGGGATAGCATGAGATCTGACCTGACCACTCTACATACACAGATCCTGAAACTAGCTCGACAAAACGAGACCACAGAAATGTTATGGACAACCTTTAAAGAAAAACTGAAACTGAGCATAAATGCACACATTCCACACAAAACAGCAAGACCAAAAGACTCTGCCCCATGGATTACACCTGAAATCAAAAAACTTGTCAAAAAAAGAGACCATCTACACAAAGCAAAGAAGAAATCCAACAATCCGGCTCACATCAAGAAATTCAAAGACGCTAAACAACTACTACAGAAGAAGCTCCGTCAGGCATATTGGTCATACATTGACAATATGATCACACCACAGCCCACTGATACACACAAGAACTCCACCAAGCGCTTCTGGACCTTTATTAAACACAAGAAGAAAGACAACGCTTCAATCACTGGACTCCGGAGCCAAGGTCAACTCCATTCAGACCCGAAGACCAAAGCAAATATCCTCAACCATCAGTTCCAGTCAGTTTTCACCAAAGACACGCCTTACTCCGAACAACAATTCAAGACTGGAGGTTACACTCAAACCAAAGATTACCCAGTTGCTCCTGACATCACCATCACTCCTAATGGCGTCGAAAAACTCCTAAGCTCTCTTAACCCTCACAAATCCCCCGGTCCAGATAGCATCAACCCGAGAGTATTAAAGGAACTGTCAACCCACATTGCTCCCATCCTTACCATCATCTTTAACTACTCTCTCAACACTGGTACCACCCCCGATGACTGGCGGAAAGCAAATGTCTCTCCAATCTACAAGAAAGGGAGTAAATACAACCCAGAAAACTACTGACCTATCTCCTTAACCTGCATATGCTGCAAACTCATGGAACATATCATCACCAGTCACATCATGCAACACGGCGAAAACAACAACATACTTTATCCACTACAACATGGCTTCCGAAAAAGTCGATCCTGTGAAACACAGCTTCTAGAATTCACGGACGACATCACATCAAACCTGGAAAGCGGAACACAGACGGACGTCTTGGTGATGGATTTTTCCAAGGCGTTCGACAAGGTCTCACATAGTCTTCTCCTCCACAAGCTGAACCACTACGGCATCCAAGGAAAGACCAACCGCTGGATACATGCTTTCTTGAGCGGAAGATCCCAGTCAGTAGTACTGGAAGGGGAGACTTCAGACACAGTCAAGGTAGAGTCCGGTGTCCCTCAAGGCTCTGTCCTTGGACCAAGCCTGTTCCTGTATTATATCAATGACATCCCTCACGTTTTGGATGCTACCATCCGATTGTTCGCCGATGATACCATCGCCTACATAGCCATCGCAAATAACATCGACTGCACCAACTTACAAAAAGATCTTGACAAACTATCACAGTGGGAAAGCAAGTGGAAAATGGCCTTCCACCCAGACAAATGCCAGGTCATCTCTATCTCTCGAAAGAAAAGAACCATCCATTTTGACTACCAACTTCATAACCAATCACTACAACACGTCAAATCAGCAAAATACCTGGGAGTCACCATCAACAACACGCTTGACTGGGGAGAACATATTACCAACATCACAAACAAAGCTAATAGAAACCTGAACTTCATACGACGGAACCGTAACATTGCCTCATCCCCAACAAAAGAACTCGCCTACAAGTCACTGGTCAGACCCACCGTAGAATACACCTGCTCAGTATGGGATCCCTACGAAACAACAGATATAAACAAACTGGAGATGGTTCAACGTCGTGGGGCACGATTCGTCAAACACTGTTACCAGAGCAGATCCAGTGTCACCGAGATGCTACAAGACCTACAGTGGACATCACTCCAGGACAGAAGAAAAACATCTCGCCTAGTTCTACTATTCAAAATAGTCAACGACCAAGTCACTGTCAACAAGACCGACCGCCTATTAACCCCTTCGCGCCGCTCGCGTCACACAGCAGATCATGCCTTCCAAATTCCACGCTGTTCTACTAGCTACCGCCAACAGTCATTCTTCCCAAGAACCATCAAGGAGTGGAACAGTCTTCCTCCGGACACTATATCAGTTGGCACAGTTGACGCCTTCAAGGCTCAACTAGCCACCATCTTTATCTAATCTCCTAACAGTCTTTTATTTATTTTTATTTTTTTTAACTCTCCACTGTACATACTATCACTTTTATTCCAATTCTTTCTCTATGCGCACCCATCTGGCAATAATGTTCAGTTTGTTGAACTTGGCCAGTAACTTGTAGAAGTAGAAATGTATATCTAAGCTATATAACAATTATATAATATACATAACTATGTATATCTAAGCTATATAACAATTATATAATATACATAACTATGTATATCTAAGCTTATAAGCTATATAACAATTATATAATATACATAACTATGTATATCTAAGCTATAAGCTATATAACAATTATATAATATACATAACTATGTATATCTAAGCTATATAACAATTATATAATATACATAACTATGTATATCTAAGCTATATAACAATTATATAATATACATAACTATTTATATCACCATGTACTTCATAATGTACCATTTTCGCTTTCGTGAATCCTTATGTTGTTTTAGATGGTTGTATATTTATTATTAAGCCCGAGAATAACTATTGACACTTTCCTTGATCTTAGGCCAAGGTTATGATATTGTATTGTTTTTTTTTCATTCTTAATTATCTGTACGTATGTATGTTATGTTATTTGTATATTCTAATTCGTACCTGATCTATAGTTGTGTTTATAATTATGTTCTGTACTTTTGTATCTTTCTTGATGATTGTATGTAACTCTTCAGAAATGGAGGAATAAAAGATAATATATGTATATCTAAGCTATATAACAATTATATAATATACATAACTATGTATATCTAAGCTATATAACAATTATATAATATACATAACTATGTATATCTAAGCTATATAACAATTATATAATATACATAACTATGTATAGCTAAGCTATATAACAATTATATAATATACATAACTATGTATATCTAAGCTATATAACAATTATATAATATACATAACTATGTATATCTAAGCTATATAACAATTATATAATATACATAACTATGTATATCTAAGCTATATAACAATTATATAATATACATAACTATGTATATCTAAGCTATATAACAATTATATAATATACGTAACTATGTATATCTAAGCTATATAACAATTATATAATATACGTAACTATGTATATCTAACAATTATATAATATACGTAACTATGTATATCTAAGCTATATAACAATTATATAATATACATAACTATGTATATCTAAGCTATATAACAATTCATACTCAAATAATGTTGCAAAGATAATGTTTTAGACATCTCGTCCATTATCTTTCCGCGTCAGGATCTAACAGATATTTGTGTAGAATGCACAATTCATACTTAAACAAAGCGTATACCGGTATAGCCTGAACAGCTGTTTGTGTAGAATGCACAATTCATACTTAAACAAAGCGTATACCGGTATAGCCTGAACAGCTGTTTGTGTAGAATGCACAATTCATACTTAAACAAAGCGTATACCGGTATAGCCTGAACAGCTGTTTGTGTAGAATGCACAATTCATACTTAAACAAAGCGTATACCGGTATAGCCTGAACAGCTGTTTGTGTAGAATGCACAATTCATACTTAAACAAAGCGTATACCGGTATAGCCTGAACAGCTGTTTGTGTAGAATGCACAATTCATACTTAAACAAAGCGTATACCGGTATAGCCTGAACAGCTGTTTGTGTAGAATGCACAATTCATACTTAAACAAAGCGTATACCGGTATAGCCTGAACAGCTGTTTGTGTAGAATGCACAATTCATACTTAAACAAAGCGTATACCGGTATAGCCTGAACAGCTGTTTGTGTAGAATGCACAATTCATACTTAAACAAAGCGTATACCGGTATAGCCTGAACAGCTGTTTGTGTGACTACAAATCCCAAACAACAAGTAGACATCCATTTAGCTATAACTGCTGACAGTTGTCAGTCCAGGACCATATTTATTGATTCCATTATAAGTGGATTGGTAAATACAATAGGTGGTATTGTCAAACAAGCATGAGGAACATCCATAATGAGGAACATCCATAACATAATGAGGAACATCCATAACATAATGAGGAACATCCATAACATAATGAGGAACATCCATAATGAGGAACATCCATAATGAGGAACATCCATAATGAGGAACATCCATAATGAGGAACATCCATAATTTCAAGTGCTCCACTTGTTCATTTTCAGCTCTTCATTCCATCGGGAGCTAAGAAGGGTAAATCGCTGATATTTGAAATAGAGGATTTGAAAGAATTTAAGAAAACACTGAGGACAAAAACCAACCTGCTTGTAGCGTTTTCTAAATCAGGTAATGTACATAATAGTTATTATATCCACAATTTAACCCTTTACTCCACATAAACTACATATATCTCCATTACATATATCTCCATTACATATATCTCCATTACATATATCTCCATTACATATATCTCCATTACATATATCTCCATTACATACATCTCCATTACATATATCTCCATTACATACATCTCCATTACATATATCTCCATTACATATATCTCCATTACATACATCTCCATTACATACATCTCCATTACATATATCTCCATTACATATATCTCCATTACATACATCTCCATTACATACATCTCCATTACATACATCTCCATTACATATATCTCCATTACATACATCTACATTACATACATCTACATTACATACATCTCCATTACATACATCTCCATTACATACATCTCCATTACATACATCTACATTACATACATCTCCATTACATATATCTCCATTACATACATAACCATTACATATATCTCCATTACATATATCTCCATTACATATATCTCCATTACATATATCTCCATTACATATATCTCCATTACATATATCTCCATTACATATATCTCCATTACATATATCTCCATTACATATATCTCCATTACATATATCTCCATTACATATATCTCCATTACATACATAACCATTACTTATATCTCCATTACATATATCTCCATTACATATATCTCCATTACATATATCTCCATTACATACATCTCCATTACATATATCTCCATTACATACATAACCATTACATATATCTCCATTACATACATCTCCATTACATACATCTCCATTACATACATCTCCATTACATAAATCTCCATTACATATATCTCCATTACATATATCTCCATTACATACATCTCCATTACATATATCTCCATTACATACATCTACATTACATATATCTACATTACATATATCTCCATTACATATATCTCCATTACATACATAACCATTACATATATCTCCATTATATATATCTCCATTACATATATCTACATTACATATATCTCCATTACATACATCTCCATTACAGCTTCCCACATATAACCGCTGTTCCATGCAGTTATCTATTCCTATAGATATTGAGTATGTAGTATAATGTGTCTATTACTTATCGGCAGTATGGAGATATAATCGAGTAATCTTCTGTTGAGCGGTACCTCATTTTAACCCATTCCCACATAGAAGCAAAAATAGTTGTGCAGGTCTGTCGTAAATGGTTAAAGAAATCAAGACATCCTTCCTCCCATCTGAAGGAGGATACGTCACCCGCGTGTCACTCATGTATCTGGACATACTGCGTGTGATACGTCACTCATGTGTCTGGACATACTGCGTGTGATACGTCACTCATGTGTCTGGACATACTGCGTGTGATACGTCACTCATGTGTCTGGACATACTGCGTGTGATACGTCACTCATGTGTCTGGACATACTGCGTGTGATACGTCACTCATGTGTCTGGACATACTGCGTGTGATACGTCACTCATGTGTCTGGACATACTGCGTGTGATACGTCACTCATGTGTCTGGACATACTGCGTGTGATACGTCACTCATGTGTCTGGACATACTGCGTGTGATACGTCACTCATGTGTCTGGACATACTGCGTGTGATACGTCACTCATGTGTCTGGACATACTGCGTGTGATACGTCACTCATGTGTCTGGACATACTGCGTGTGATACGTCACCCATGTGTCTGGACATACTGCGTGTGATACGTCACTCATGTGTCTGGACATACTGCGTGTGATACGTCACTCATGTGTCTGGACATACTGCGTGTGATACGTCACTCATGTGTCTGGACATACTGCGTGTGATACGTCACTCATGTGTCTGGACATACTGCGTGTGATACGTCACTCATGTGTCTGGACATACTGCGTGTGATACGTCACTCATGTGTCTGGACATACTGCGTGTGATACGTCACTCATGTGTCTGGACATACTGCGTGTGATACGTCACTCATGTGTCTGGACATACTGCGTGTGATACGTCACCCATGTGTCTGGACATACTGCGTGTGATACGTCACTCATGTGTCTGGACATACTGCGTGTGATACGTCACTCATGTGTCTGGACATACTGCGTGTGATACGTCACTCATGTGTTTGGACATACTGCGTGTGATACGTCACTCATGTGTCTGGACATACTGCGTGTGATACGTCACCCATGTGTCTGGACATACTGCGTGTGATACGTCACTCATGTGTCTGGACATACTGCGTGTGATACGTCACTCATGTGTCTGGACATACTGCATGTGATACGTCACTCATGTGTCTGGACATACTGCGTGTGATACGTCACCCATGTGTCTGGACATACTGCGTGTGATACGTCACCCATGTGTCTGGACATACTGGATATACTGTGTGTGATACGTCACTCATGTGTCTGGACATACTACGTGTGATACGTCACTCATGTGTCTGGACATACTGCGTGTGATACGTCACTCATGTGTCTGGACATACTGCGTGTGATACGTCACTCATGTGTCTGGACATACTGCGTGTGATACGTCACTCATGTGTCTGGACATACTGCGTGTGATACGTCACTCATGTGTCTGGACATACTGCGTGTGATACGTCACTCATATGTCTGGACATACTGCTTGTGATACGTCACCCATGTGTTCAGTACATTCTAAGTACATTATGCATAGCTATTGATATATCAGTGTTCAGTACATTCTAAGTACATTATGCATAGCTATTGATATATCAGTGTTCAGTACATTCTAAGTACATTATGCATAGCTATTGATATATCAGTGTTCAGTACATTCTAAGTACATTATGCATAGCTATTGATATATCAGTGTTCAGTACATTCTAAGTACATTATGCATAGCTATTGATATATCAGTGTTCAGTACATTCTAAGTACATTATGCATAGCTATTGATATATCAGTGTTCAGTACATTCTAAGTACATTATGCATAGCTATTGATATATCAGTGTTCAGTACATTCTAAGTACATTATGCATAGCTATTGATATATCAGTGTTCAGTACATTCTAAGTACATTATGCATAGCTATTGATATATCAGTGTTCAGTACATTCTAAGTACATTATGTGTAGCTATTGATATTTCAGTGTTCAGTACATTCTAAGTACATTATGTGTAGCTATTGATATATCAGTGTTCAGTACATTCTAAGTACATTATGCATAGCTATTGATATATCAGTGTTCAGTACATTCTAAGTACATTATGCATAGCTATTGATATATCAGTGTTCAGTACATTCTAAGTACATTATGCATAGCTATTGATATATCAGTGTTCAGTACATTCTATGTACATTATGTGTAACTATTGATATCTCAGTGTTCAGTACATTCTATGTACATTATGTGTAGCTATTGATATATCAGTGTTCAGTACATTCTATGTACATTATGTGTAGCTATTGATATATCAGTGTTCAGTACATTCTAAGTACATTATGCGTAGCTATTGATATATCAGTGTTCAGTACATTCTAAGTACATTATGCGTAGCTATTGATATATCAGTGTTCAGTACATTCTAAGTACATTATGTGTAGCTATTGATATCGCAGTGTTCAGTACATTCTAAGTACATTATTTGTAGCTATTGATATATCAGTGTTCAGTACATTCTAAGTACATTATGTGTAGCTATTGATATCGCAGTGTTCAGTACATTCTAAGTACATTATGTGTAGCTATTGATATCGCAGTGTTCAGTACATTCTAAGTACATTATGCATAGCTATTGATATATCAGTGTTCAGTACATTCTAAGTACATTATGTGTAGCTATTGATATATCAGTGTTCAGTACATTCTAAATGTCTGTTTTTCATTAGACAATGCAGCATCCAAACAGATGTCTGTGCTGGAAGATGTGGCAGAAGAGGTCCGAGGGAAAGGAACAATTGCTTACGTAGACTGCAGGTACACTTCATATCAATTGCCTACGTAGACTGCAGGTACATATCACTTGCCTACGTAGACTGCAGGTACATATCACTTGCCTACGTAGACTGCAGGTACATATCACTTGCCTACGTAGACTGCAGGTACATATCACTTGCCTACATAGACCGCAGGTACATATCACTTGCCTACGTAGACTGCAGGTACATATCACTTGCCTACGTAGACTGCAGGTACATATCACTTGCCTACGTAGACTGCAGGTACATATCACTTGCCTACATAGACTGCAGGTACATATCACTTGCCTACGTAGACTGCAGGTACATATCACTTGCCTCTGTAGACTGCAGGTACATATCACTTGCCTACGTAGACTGCAGGTACATATCACTTGCCTACGTAGACTGCAGGTACATATCACTTGCCTACATAGACTGCAGGTACATATCACTTGCCTACGTAGACTGCAGGTACATATCACTTGCCTACGTAGACTGCAGGTACACTTCATATCACTTGCTTCTCACCACTGTTGTTCAAACACCACCAATATATCTTTTATGTGAGAAAACTATGTTATACAGTTTGCTTTCAGGGCCACACTGACAAAACTGTTTGTTTGTCATTGTCGACCCAGGGTATATAGGGGTGGGTCAGTAGGTAGGGACATTATTTTTGTGTGAAGGAAGAGAATTATTATTCAATAATAATCCTGAAAATATTTCAATTAACTTTTATTAATTTATGTTAACACAAAATGACTGAAACACACAACCCACTTCACAATGTTCTATATTCCTGTAGCTTCACACAACGATGGACACTTCACAATGTTCTATATTCCTGTAGCTTCACAAAACGATGGACACTTCATAATGTTCTATATTCCTGTAGCTTCACAAAACGATGGACACTTCACAATGTTCTATATTCCTGTTGCTTCACACAATGATGGACACTTCATAATGTTCTATATTCCTGTAGCTTCACAAAACGATGGACACTTCACAATGTTCTACATGTTCTATATTCCTGTTGCTTCACACAATGATGGACACTTCACCATGTTCTATATTCCTGTTGCTTTACACAACGATGGACACTTCATAATGTTCTATATTCCTGTAGCTTCACACAACGATGGACACTTCACAATGTTCTATATTCCTGTTGCTTCACACAATGATGGACACTTCACAATGTTCTATATTCCTGTAGCTTCATACAACGATGGACACTTCATAATGTTCTATATTCCTGTAGCTTCACACAACGATGAACACTTCACAATGTTCTATATTCCTGTAGCTTCACACCGCTCAGTGTCTCATTTATATGAAAATGTTAGCAGTTTCTTACAGAGGTTGGTGCACCAAGTACTGGTTAATGGCTGGAGCCTGCCCAGGAAAGGTGTTGTAATGTAAACTCACTAAACTGCCCGCCGGTGATATAGCCCAAAATGGTGCTGATGCAGGCGTAAATCCCGAACAAACAACCAAACACTTAGACATGAGTATAATATTTATCACCATAGCACTTGTGTAGGAATACAGGGCTCATTCTAGTCACCCCAGGGACCCTGACCTCGTCCCCTGGGGGCCCCACTTCTCCCTAAAAAAAAATTATTTTTACAATTTTCATACAAAATTGTGTCCAATAAGATACACTTGCCTATTATAAAGCACTCCTTCTATTTAAATGTTGTATGTAGTGGCATACTGTGTGCATTTTAACCATATTTTGTTGAAATTTATTAAATAACACGCATTTAAGGATGCAATCGCACGTTTATTCACTTCTCCCAAAAAAGATACGGGTCTGTATTGATAGTAAATTATAGTGATATAGGCTGGAGATACGTGTCCGTATTGATAGTAAATTATATGGATATAGGCTGGAGATACGTGTCCGTATTGATAGTAAATTATATGGATATAGGCTGGAGATACGTGTCCGTATTGATAGTAAATCATATGGATATAGGCTGGAGATACGTGTCCGTATTGATAGTAAATTATAGGGATATAGGCTGGAGATACGTGTCCGTATTGATAGTAAATTATATGGATATAGGCTGGAGATACGTGTCCGTATTGATAGTAAATCATATGGATATAGGCTGGAGATATGTGTCCGTATTGATAGTAAATCATATGGATATAGGCTACAGATACGTGTCCGTATTGATAGTAAATTATAGGGATATAGGCTGGAGATACGTGTCCGTATTTATAGTAAATCATAGGGATATAGGCTGGAGATACGTGTCCGTATTTATAGTAAATTATAGGGATATAGGCTGGAGATACGTGTCCGTATTTATAGTAAATTATAGGGATATAGGCTGGAGATACGTGTCCGTATTTATAGTAAATTATAGGGATATAGGCTGGAGATACGTGTCCGTATTTATAGTAAATTATAGGGATATAGGCTGGAGATACGTGTCCGTATTTATAGTAAATTATAGGGATATAGGCTGGAGATACGTGTCCGTATTTATAGTAAATTATAGGGATATAGGCTGGAGATACGTGTCCGTATTTATAGTAAATTATAGGGATATAGGCTGGAGATAGGTGTCCGTATTTATAGTAAATTATAGGGATATAGGCTGGAGATACGTGTCTGTATTTATAGTAAATTATAGGGATATAGGCTGGAGATACGTGTCCGTATTTATAGTAAATTATAGGGATATAGGCTAGAGATATGGATCTGTATTTATAGTAAATTATAGGGATATAGGCTAGAGATATGGGTCTGTATATAGTAAATTATAGGGATATAGGCTAGAGATATGGTTCTGTATTTATAGTAAATTATAGAGATATAGGCTAGAGATATGGTTCTGTATTTATAGTAAATTATAGGGATATAGACTAGAGATATGGGTCTGTATTTATAGTAAGTTATAGGGATATAGACTAGAGATATGGGTCTGTATTTATAGTAAATTATAGAGATATAGCCTAGAGATATGGGTCTGTATTTATAGTAAGTTATAGGGATATAGGCTAGAGATATGGGTCTGTATATATAGTAAATTATAGAGATATAGCCTAGAGATATGGGTCTGTATTTATAGTAAATTATAGGGATATAGGCTAGAGATATGGGTCTGTATTTATAGTAAATTATAGGAATATAGGCTAGAGATATGGGTCTGTATTTATAGTAAATCATTGGGATATAGGCTAGAGATATGGGTCTGTATTTATAGTAAATTATAGGAATATAGGCTAGAGATATGGGTCTGTATTTATAGTAAATTATAGGGATATAGGCTAGAGATATGGGTCTGTATTTATAGTAAATTATAGGGATATAGGCTAGAGATATGGGTCTGTATTTATAGTAAATTATAGGAATATAGGCTAGAGATATGGGTCTGTATTTATAGTAAATTATAGGGATATAGGCTAGAGATATGGGTCTGTATTTATAGTAAATTATAGGAATATAGGCTAGAGATATGGGTCTGTATTTATAGTAAATTATAGGGATATAGGCTAGAGATACGTGTCCGTATTGATAGTAAATTATAGGGATATAGGCTAGAGATATGGGTCTGTATATATAGTAAATCATAGGGATATAGCCTAGAGATACGGGTCCGTATTTATAGTAAATCATTGGGATATTGCCTAGAGATACCGGTCCGTATTTATAGTAAATCATTGAGATATAGCCTAGAGATACGGGTCCGTATTGATAGTAAATCATTGGGATATAGCCTAGCGATACGTGTCCATATTTATAGTAAATCATTGGGATATAGGCTCCCTTTTGTCCGACATATTCGGCCCAAGTTGTTGTTTTGAGCTGTCTAACAAGCCTGCTTTTAATAGCAAAGCTTCCTCCAGCGATATCAGTCTGGGAGCACAATAAATAGAGGCTTGTATTTAACACCTGCATGGATTATTATGATCTGAACGACATTAGCTGATGCACCTAAACCACGTATTGGAACCAAAGATCGTAATCGTAAATCAAACGAATGGAGAACAAACAAAAATTAATTTTTGTTTTTTAAAAAAAAAACAAAAACCCATCTCATTTTTGCTCATCAATATTTTTGGACTGGCGGAATTTGTGCGGGTCGTACAGCATCAGCAAACATTTAATCTTTTATTTTAAACCCAGATGACTAGGTGCACCCCCCTGCTTGACACTACTATTTCCCATCTCCAATGGAGTCTGCAAATTCATAATATGACCTTTGCCATTTCTGTGACTATAAACCCAAAACGAAACAAAATAAAGAAACGGTACATACTGTTTTTACTGTATAGTTTTTAAGTTTCAAGATAATGCGGTGCATGTTACACTAAGTTTGGTATTTCAGTTAGTGTGACTACTATGTCATCCTATGTGTAGCATTGCTGTCGAGCACATGTACTATAGACAAAGGTCAACCACAATTGCTAACATATTGCCAATTTCAGTAGACAGTAGACTCAAACAAAGTGAATTGATTTTAAACAAATCCCTAACACAACATACTGCGAATATTGCAGAGTTTCCAGGAAACAAGCAGCTTGAGCAGTGATATTGTAGACTCTTCCAATTCAGTCCAGTTTCTCTGGGGACTCACATTGTCCTCCCACAAGAAACATCACATATACGCTTTCATCTGCGTCAATGAGAATGATTAATACAAGTCAAAATTTTGTTTTGCAATCCTTGTAAAATAAATAATGATTTATAAAGATTACATGCAGTTTCGAATTCTGGTTAGCTTGTCAAGTAACATTGTAATTTTCTATTTCAGTGAGGCAAAGAAGTTATGTCGGAATCTGAAAGCATCACCATCTCAGCTGGAACTCCGGCATTATAAGTAAGATTTGCATCACCTCACGGTACTAACCTCACGGTACTAACTCACGGTACTAACCTCATGGTACTAACCTCATGGTACTAACCTCATGGTACTAACTCTCAACTGGTACTAACTCCCAACTGGTACTAACTCTCAACTGGTACTAACTCTCAACTGGTACTAACTCTCAACTGGTACTAACTCTCAACTGGTACTAACTCTCAACTGGTACTAACTCTCAACTGGTACTAACTCTCAACAGGTACTAACTCTCAACTGGTACTAACTCCCAACTGGTACTAACTCTCAACTGGTACTAACTTTCAACTGGTACTAACTCTCCACTGGTAGTAACTCTCAACTGGTACTAACTCTCCACTGGTACTAACTCTCAACTGGTACTAACTCTCAACTGGTACTAACTCTCAACTGGTACTAACTCTCAACAGGTACTAACTCTCAACTGGTACTAACTCCCAACTGGTACTAACTCTCAACTGGTACTAACTTTCAACTGGTACTAACTCCACTGGTACTAACTCTCCACTGGTAGTAACTCTCAACTGGTACTAACTCTCAACTGGTACTAACTCTCAACTGGTACTGACTCTCCACTGGTACTAACTCTCAACTGGTACTAACTCTCAACTGGTACTAACTCTCAACTGGTACTAACTCAACTGGTACTAACTCTCAACTGGTACTAACTCTCAACTGGTACTAACTCTCAACTGGTACTAACTCTCAACTGGTACTAACTTTCAACTGGTACTAACTCTCCACTGGTATTAACTCTCCACTGGTAGTAGCTCTCAACTGGTACTAACTCTCAACTGGTACTAACTTTCAACTGGTACTAACTCTCCACTGGTATTAACTCTCCACTGGTAGTAACTCTCAACTGGTACTGACTCTCCACTGGTACTAACTCTCAACTGGTACTAACTCTCAACTGGTACTAACTCTCAAACTGGTACTAACTCTCAACTGGTACTAACTCTCAACTGGTACTAACTCCCAACTGGTACTAACTCTCAACTGGTACTAACTCAACTGGTACTAAATCTCAACTGGTACTAACTCTCAACTGGTACTAACTCTCAACTATGTTTCATATTTGTCCCGATTTCTGCAACAAATCAAATTATTTTCAAAATATTTAAGCTCATCTACTGGATTTAAAGTGCCAGTAAGATGACTTGGAATGGTATACTGCCAGTAAGATGATTTGGAATGGTATACTGCCAGTAAGATGACTTGGAATGGTACACTGCCAGTAAGATGACTTGGAATGGTATACTGATGACTTGGAATGGTATACTACCAGTAAGATGACTTGGAATGGTATACTGCCAGTAAGATGACTTGGAATGGTACACTACCAGTAAGATGACTTGGAATGGTACACTACCAGTAAGATGACTTGGAATGGTATACTGATGACTTGGAATGGTATACTACCAGTAAGATGACTTGGAATGGTATACTACCAGTAAGATGACTTGGAATGGTACACTACCAGTAAGATGACTTGGAATGGTATACTACCAGTAAGATGACTTGGAATGGTATACTACCAGTAAGGTGACTTGGAATGGTATACTACCAGTAAGATGACTTGGAATGGTATACTGCCAGTAAGATGACTTGGAATGGTATACTACCAGTAAGATGACTTGGAATGGTATACTGATGACTTGGAATGGTATACTACCAGTAAGATGACTTGGAATGGTATACTGCCAGTAAGATGACTTGGAATGGT
This sequence comes from Archivesica marissinica, assembly GCA_014843695.1. Classification (NCBI taxonomy): domain Eukaryota; kingdom Metazoa; phylum Mollusca; class Bivalvia; order Venerida; family Vesicomyidae; genus Archivesica; species Archivesica marissinica. Next base: position 96,009,525 of record CM026386.1, read on the forward strand.
ACACTACCAGTAAGATGACTTGGAATGGTATACTGATGACTTGGAATGGTATACTACCAGTAAGATGACTTGGAATGGTATACTGATGACTTGGAATGGTATACTACCAGTAAGATGACTTGGAATGGTATACTGCCAGTAAGATGACTTGGAATGGTACACTACCAGTAAGATGACTTGGAATGGTATACTGATGACTTGGAATGGTATACTACCAGTAAGATGACTTGGAATGGTATACTGCCAGTAAGATGACTTGGAATGGTACACTGATGACTTGGAATGGTACACTGATGACTTGGAATGGTTCACTGATGACTTGGAATGGTACACTGATGACTTGGAATGGTACACTGTCAGTAAGATGACTTGGAATGGTACACTACCAGTAAGATGACTTGGAATGGTACACTGATGACTTGGAATGGTACACTGTCAGTAAGATGACTTGGAATGGTACACTGTCAGTAAGATGACTTGGAATGGTACACTGATGACTTGGAATGGTACACTGTCAGTAAGATGACTTGGAATGGTACACTACCAGTAAGATGACTTGGAATGGTACACTACCAGTAAGATGACTTGGAATGGTACACTACCAGTAAGATGACTTGGAATGGTACACTACCAGTAAGATGACTTGGAATGGTACACTCTACCAGTAAGATGACTTGAATGGTACACTGCCAGTAAGATGACTTGGACACACCAAAACATGGTACACTACCAGTAAGATGACTTGGAATGGTACACTACAGTAAGATGACTTGGATGGTACACTACCATAAGATGACTTGGAATGTACACTACCAGTAAGATGACTTGGAATGGTACACTACAGTAAGATGACTTGGAATGGTACACTGATGACTTGGAATGGTACACTACCAGTAAGATGACTTGGAATGGTACACTGATGACTTGGAATGGTACACTACCAGTAAGATGACTTGGAATGGTACACTACCAGTAAGATGACTTGGAATGGTACACTACCAGTAAGATGACTTGGAATGGTACACTGTCAGTAAGATGACTTGGAATGGTACACTACCAGTAAGATGACTTGGAATGGTACACTACCAGTAAGATGACTTGGAATGGTACACTGATGACTTGGAATGGTACACTACCAGTAAGATGACTTGGAATGGTACACTGATGACTTGGAATGGTACACTACCAGTAAGATGACTTGGAATGGTATACTGCCAGTAAGATGACTTGGAATGGTACACTACCAGTAAGATGACTTGGAATGGTATACTGCCAGTAAGATGACTTGGAATGGTACACTGCCAGTAAGATGACTTGGAATGGTACACTGCCAGTAAGATGACTTGGAATGGTACACTGTCAGTAAGATGACTTGGAATGGTACACTACCAGTAAGATGACTTGGAATGGTACACTACCAGTAAGATGACTTGGAATGGTACACTACCAGTAAGATGACTTGGAATGGTACACTGTCAGTAAGATGACTTGGAATGGTACACTACCAGTAAGATGACTTGGAATGGTACACTACCAGTAAGATGACTTGGAATGGTACACTGATGACTTGGAATGGTACACTGCCAGTAAGATGACTTGGAATGGTACACTGCCAGTAAGATGACTTGGAATGGTACACTGATGACTTGGAATGGTACACTGCCAGTAAGATGACTTGGAATGGTACACTGT
>CM026386.1:96012216-96035345 GCA_014843695.1 Archivesica marissinica
CAAATCAAATTATTTTCAAAATATTTAAGCTCATCTACTGGATTTAAAGTGCCAGTAAGATGACTTGGAATGGTATACTGCCAGTAAGATGATTTGGAATGGTATACTGCCAGTAAGATGACTTGGAATGGTACACTGCCAGTAAGATGACTTGGAATGGTATACTGATGACTTGGAATGGTATACTACCAGTAAGATGACTTGGAATGGTATACTGCCAGTAAGATGACTTGGAATGGTACACTACCAGTAAGATGACTTGGAATGGTACACTACCAGTAAGATGACTTGGAATGGTATACTGATGACTTGGAATGGTATACTACCAGTAAGATGACTTGGAATGGTATACTACCAGTAAGATGACTTGGAATGGTACACTACCAGTAAGATGACTTGGAATGGTATACTACCAGTAAGATGACTTGGAATGGTATACTACCAGTAAGGTGACTTGGAATGGTATACTACCAGTAAGATGACTTGGAATGGTATACTGCCAGTAAGATGACTTGGAATGGTATACTACCAGTAAGATGACTTGGAATGGTATACTGATGACTTGGAATGGTATACTACCAGTAAGATGACTTGGAATGGTATACTGCCAGTAAGATGACTTGGAATGGTACACTACCAGTAAGATGACTTGGAATGGTATACTGATGACTTGGAATGGTATACTACCAGTAGATGACTTGGAATGGTATACTGATGACTTGGAATGGTATACTACCAGTAAGATGACTTGGAATGGTATACTGCCAGTAAGATGACTTGGAATGGTACACTACCAGTAAGATGACTTGGAATGGTATACTGATGACTTGGAATGGTATACTACCAGTAAGATGACTTGGAATGGTATACTGCCAGTAAGATGACTTGGAATGGTACACTGATGACTTGGAATGGTACACTGATGACTTGGAATGGTTCACTGATGACTTGGAATGGTACACTGATGACTTGGAATGGTACACTACCAGTAAGATGACTTGGAATGGTACACTACCAGTAAGATGACTTGGAATGGTACACTACCAGTAAGATGACTTGGAATGGTACACTACCAGTAAGATGACTTGGAATGGTACACTGCCAGTAAGATGACTTGGAATGGTACACTGTCAGTAAGATGACTTGGAATGGTACACTGTCAGTAAGATGACTTGGAATGGTACACTACCAGTAAGATGACTTGGAATGGTACACTACCAGTAAGATGACTTGGAATGGTACACTACCAGTAAGATGACTTGGAATGGTACACTGTCAGTAAGATGACTTGGAATGGTACACTGCCAGTAAGATGACTTGGAATGGTACACTGTCAGTAAGATGACTTGGAATGGTACACTGTCAGTAAGATGACTTGGAATGGTACACTGTGATGACTTGGAATGGTACACTACCAGTAAGATGACTTGGAATGGTACACTACCAGTAAGATGACTTGGAATGGTACACTACCAGTAAGATGACTTGGAATGGTACACTACCAGTAAGATGACTTGGAATGGTACACTGATGACTTGGAATGGTACACTACCAGTAAGATGACTTGGAATGGTACACTGATGACTTGGAATGGTACACTACCAGTAAGATGACTTGGAATGGTATACTGCCAGTAAGATGACTTGGAATGGTACACTACCAGTAAGATGACTTGGAATGGTATACTGCCAGTAAGATGACTTGGAATGGTACACTGCCAGTAAGATGACTTGGAATGGTACACTGCCAGTAAGATGACTTGGAATGGTACACTGTCAGTAAGATGACTTGGAATGGTACACTACCAGTAAGATGACTTGGAATGGTACACTACCAGTAAGATGACTTGGAATGGTACACTACCAGTAAGATGACTTGGAATGGTACACTACCAGTAAGATGACTTGGAATGGTACACTGTCAGTAAGATGACTTGGAATGGTACACTGTCAGTAAGATGACTTGGAATGGTACACTACCAGTAAGATGACTTGGAATGGTACACTGCCAGTAAGATGACTTGGAATGGTACACTGCCAGTAAGATGACTTGGAATGGTACACTGATGACTTGGAATGGTACACTACCAGTAAGATGACTTGGAATGGTACACTACCAGTAAGATGACTTGGAATGGTACACTGTCAGTAAGATGACTTGGAATGGTACACTGTCAGTAAGATGACTTGGAATGGTACACTACCAGTAAGATGACTTGGAATGGTACACTGTCAGTAAGATGACTTGGAATGGTACACTACCAGTAAGATGACTTGGAATGGTACACTACCAGTAAGATGACTTGGAATGGTACACTACCAGTAAGATGACTTGGAATGGTACACTACCAGTAAGATGACTTGGAATGGTACACTACCAGTAAGATGACTTGGAATGGTACACTGATGACTTGGAATGGTACACTACCAGTAAGATGACTTGGAATGGTACACTGATGACTTGGAATGGTACACTACCAGTAAGATGACTTGGAATGGTACACTACCAGTAAGATGACTTGGAATGGTACACTACCAGTAAGATGACTTGGAATGGTACACTGATGACTTGGAATGGTACACTACCAGTAAGATGACTTGGAATGGTACACTGATGACTTGGAATGGTACACTACCAGTAAGATGACTTGGAATGGTACACTACCAGTAAGATGACTTGGAATGGTACACTACCAGTAAGATGACTTGGAATGGTACACTGATGACTTGGAATGGTACACTACCAGTAAGATGACTTGGAATGGTACACTGATGACTTGGAATGGTACACTACCAGTAAGATGACTTGGAATGGTACACTGCCAGTAAGATGACTTGGAATGGTACACTGTCAGTAAGATGACTTGGAATGGTACACTACCAGTAAGATGACTTGGAATGGTACACTACCAGTAAGATGACTTGGAATGGTACACTACCAGTAAGATGACTTGGAATGGTACACTACCAGTAAGATGACTTGGAATGGTACACTGTCAGTAAGATGACTTGGAATGGTACACTGTCAGTAAGATGACTTGGAATGGTACACTACCAGTAAGATGACTTGGAATGGTACACTGCCAGTAAGATGACTTGGAATGGTACACTGCCAGTAAGATGACTTGGAATGGTACACTGATGACTTGGAATGGTACACTACCAGTAAGATGACTTGGAATGGTACACTACCAGTAAGATGACTTGGAATGGTACACTGTCAGTAAGATGACTTGGAATGGTACACTGTCAGTAAGATGACTTGGAATGGTACACTACCAGTAAGATGACTTGGAATGGTACACTGTCAGTAAGATGACTTGGAATGGTACACTACCAGTAAGATGACTTGGAATGGTACACTACCAGTAAGATGACTTGGAATGGTACACTACCAGTAAGATGACTTGGAATGGTACACTGTCAGTAAGATGACTTGGAATGGTACACTGTCAGTAAGATGACTTGGAATGGTACACTACCAGTAAGATGACTTGGAATGGTACACTACCAGTAAGATGACTTGGAATGGTACACTGTCAGTAAGATGACTTGGAATGGTACACTACCAGTAAGATGACTTGGAATGGTACACTGTCAGTAAGATGACTTGGAATGGTACACTGTCAGTAAGATGACTTGGAATGGTACACTGTCAGTAAGATGACTTGGAATGGTACACTGATGACTTGGAATGGTACACTACCAGTAAGATGACTTGGAATGGTACACTACCAGTAAGATGACTTGGAATGGTACACTGATGACTTGGAATGGTACACTACCAGTAAGATGACTTGGAATGGTACACTGATGACTTGGAATGGTACACTACCAGTAAGATGACTTGGAATGGTACACTACCAGTAAGATGACTTGGAATGGTACACTACCAGTAAGATGACTTGGAATGGTACACTGTCAGTAAGATGACTTGGAATGGTACACTGTCAGTAAGATGACTTGGAATGGTACACTACCAGTAAGATGACTTGGAATGGTACACTGCCAGTAAGATGACTTGGAATGGTATACTGATGACTTGGAATGGTATACTACCAGTAAGATGACTTGGAATGGTACACTGTCAGTAAGATGACTTGGAATGGTACACTGTCAGTAAGATGACTTGGAATGGTACACTGTCAGTAAGATGACTTGGAATGGTATACTACCAGTAAGATGACTTGGAATGGTATACTACCAGTAAGATGACTTGGAATGGTACACTACCAGTAAGATGACTTGGAATGGTACACTACCAGTAAGATGACTTGGAATGGTACACTGTCAGTAAGATGACTTGGAATGGTACACTGTCAGTAAGATGACTTGGAATGGTACACTGTCAGTAAGATGACTTGGAATGGTACACTACCAGTAAGATGACTTGGAATGGTACACTACCAGTAAGATGACTTGGAATGGTACACTGTCAGTAAGATGACTTGGAATGGTATACTACCAGTAAGATGACTTGGAATGGTACACTGTCAGTAAGATGACTTGGAATGGTATACTGATGACTTGGAATGGTACACTGCCAGTAAGATGACTTGGAATGGTATACTACCAGTAAGATGACTTGGAATGGTACACTGTCAGTAAGATGACTTGGAATGGTACACTACCAGTAAGATGACTTGGAATGGTACACTACCAGTAAGATGACTTGGAATGGTACACTGTCAGTAAGATGACTTGGAATGGTACACTGTCAGTAAGATGACTTGGAATGGTACACTGTCAGTAAGATGACTTGGAATGGTACACTACCAGTAAGATGACTTGGAATGGTACACTACCAGTAAGATGACTTGGAATGGTACACTGATGACTTGGAATGGTATACTGCCAGTAAGATGACTTGGAATGGTACACTGTCAGTAAGATGACTTGGAATGGTACACTACCAGTAAGATGACTTGGAATGGTACACTACCAGTAAGATGACTTGGAATGGTACACTGTCAGTAAGATGACTTGGAATGGTACACTGTCAGTAAGATGACTTGGAATGGTACACTACCAGTAAGATGACTTGGAATGGTACACTACCAGTAAGATGACTTGGAATGGTACACTACCAGTAAGATGACTTGGAATGGTACACTGTCAGTAAGATGACTTGGAATGGTACACTACCAGTAAGATGACTTGGAATGGTACACTGTCAGTAAGATGACTTGGAATGGTACACTACCAGTAAGATGACTTGGAATGGTACACTACCAGTAAGATGACTTGGAATGGTACACTGATGACTTGGAATGGTACACTGCCAGTAAGATGACTTGGAATGGTACACTGTCGTATGTGCTATTAATATACAAATGTAATCAAATCCAGTTTATCACGGGATAAGGATTGCTAGATATTCACTGGGGTAAGGATTGCTAGATATTCACTGGGTAAGGATTGCTAGATATTCACTGGGTAAGGATTGCTAGATATTCACTGGGATAAGGATTGCTAGATATTCACTGGGTAAGGATTGCTAGATATTCACTGGGTAAGGATTGCTAGATATTCACTGGGTAAGGATTGCTAGATATTCACTGGATAAAGGATAGAATCATACAACGGAGTTACAGAGTTCATGGGTCTATGGGTTATGTCCACAGTGGAGCCATTAACAGTAATTAGTATGTGTTAGATATCTAGTAATAATAAAGACTCTATTTAACAAATATGCCCTTGTTTGTTTACAAACTATGTTTTTCTATTGCTGTTTGTAGCTGTGAGCATGGTTAGTATTATATCTGCACACATTTGTGATACATGTAGCTTTTGTGCAATATATTATCCTTCTTTTCAGAGATGGTGATTTCAATAAGAATTATGACAGAAAAATGGTCAAAAAGGTAAGATTTGCCTCTGCACATTTGTATGCACGGTGAAGTAGTTGAATCTAAGATTTGCCTCTCTGCACATTTGTATGCACGGTGAAGTAGTTGAATCTTTGATTGCATAGGTTTCTTATATAAAAAATTATTACTAAAGTTTGTTTATTATTGTGTCATCCCTATTGAAAGGGCCGGCCATTTCTGATTATGAAGCAACTTATGAACATCAGCACTTCCCAAATCCTGTCCATGCAAACCAGGTGCCATGCTGATAGGTAATCAGTAAGACCAGGTGCCATGCTGATAGGTAATCAGTAAGGCCAGGCATCATGCTGATAGGCAATCAGTAAGGTCAGGTGCCATGCTGATAGGTAATCCGTAAGGCCAGGCATCATGCTGATAGGCAATCAGTAAGGCCAGGCATCATGCTGATAGGCAATCAGTAAGGCCAGGTGCCATGCTGATAGGTAATCAGTAAGGCCAGGCATCATGCTGATAGGCAGGTTTTCTCCAGAGTGCGTTTCCTGCGTTTTTGACGCACTAAAATGTCAATTGACGCAAGCAAATTGCCCAGGTGCGTTTATTTTGACGCAACAATATTTGTCCTGTATTCCGTATGTTAATATCGGTTTTTCTAATAATGATGTCAATCAAAAAGATATCCTGGTTTTCCCCAAACGTTTATACGACGTTTGCCGAACAGACGCTTTTAACTGGTTATGTTTTAATTTGCGTAAAGCGTGTAGACGATCATGATCAAGATCAGCCGCTTTCATCATGTAATAGGCATAGAGCGTGTATGCAACATGGATCGATACAAGAAAACATGTCTGCTCCAAAGCAACGGCGCTTGACGGCGTTTTTCAAAAACCACGGCCCAGATGTCCCTATGGCTATATCATCGTCTTCAAACACAGAGATGGAAAGAATTAACTGCTGATCAGCAACCGTCTAAATACAAGACTGACCCCTCTCGTGTATTCAGAGATGAATGGTTGTCAAAAAATCCATGGTTAAAATACGAACATGGAAAAATGTTCTGCACATTTTGCAGAAATGAGGGAAAAGACAATCCTTTTACCCAAGGGTGTACAAACTTTCGTCATTCTACTTTGCTGCGGCATATCTCTTCTATCCAGCACAAAACTGCAATTGAATCCGAGTCACTCAGAAAACAAATTCACAAACAAACTGCATCAATCTTGTTTGCCAAAAATGAAGCTGCTATTGGCGCAATGCGATCTGTATATTGGTTAGGCAAGGAACAGTTACCCACATTGAAGCATATGTCTTTACTAAATCTACAAAGACTGCAAGGATGCACATTTCCCGATGAACTGAATGTCGGCGCCAATGCATCCTACACTTCACACATGGCTGCAGAGGAAATGCAGGATGCTATTTCCAGCGTGTTGATCGATGGTGTTGACACTAAATTGTTAAATAGTCCCTTCATATCCATTCTTATTGATGAAAGTTGTGACATTTCTGTGACCAAAAAATTGTTGCTGTTTGCTAGGACAGTTAGTCCAGAATTTAACGTAGACACTCATTTTCTAAGCAACATGCATATAACTGACGGTACTGCAAAGACAATACACACAGCTGTGACAAATAAACTATCATCAAGAGGTGTTTCTCCAGATAAAGTACTAGCGGTGGGGTCTGATGGAGCATCGGTCATGACCGGTTCCAAAAATGGTTTTGTAGCACTTGTCAGAAAGGAGAATTCACCTTATGTCTTAGGTGTACATTGCATTGCACATAGACTAGCTCTATGTTCCAGTCAAGCGGCTGAAAAAGTACCAGCAAATATTGTCAGATATATTCTATCATTTCAAGAGATCTGCCCTCAGACGTGAAAAGCTAAAAGCCATTCAGGTCATCCTGGAAGATCCGACCATCCAGTATAAGGAGCTGCATAGTGTACGTTGGTTCTCCATGTATGCAGCTCTAGAGGCAGTCTACAGAACGTGGTCATCGTTGGCCACCTATATGTAATCACAGATGGAATCCTCCAATGACAGTGCCGCCAAGGGCTTCTTCAAGAAGATTACAACGTTCACATTCATTGCCACCACCCACATGCTTATGGACACAATCCCCATAGTCACCAAACTCAGCCTATCGTTCCAGAAAGAAAACATTGACCTAGCTATGTTACGACCAAGTGTAGATTCTGTTGTTCAGCAATTGCAGTGGTTAAAATCAAACAATGGCTCATGTTTGGCAGATCTCAAGTTGGTTGCTGGGGAAAAGCTCACAGAGTTTAAGGGCGTGAAAGTTGTTGACACACCTGTGTACAGACAGCAGTTTGAACAGGCAAGGCAATCTTTTCTCAACAATCTGGTCACTGAGATTGAGAAAAGATTTCCAGCTGTTGCCACAGATGTTGTTTCTAACATGTCAGTCCTTAGCCTTCATGGTGTTTCCCTGCTATCCGGCGAAGATCGAAAACAGCATGGGGTGTCTCACATCAAAACCTTAATTGAACATTTTGGTCAGGAAATTGATGGCAAACCAGCATTCATTAATGCACAGGAGACCATGCTGGAGTGGCAATTGTGTAAGGACTTGGTCACTCAACAGAAGTACCCATGCCACACTGTCATGTCCACCTGGCAATGTTTGGCTGCCAACCATCCAGACTCATTCCCCAACCTGACCAAGCTTAGTATGGTGGCCGTACTTGTCCCTCTGCAAACTGCAACAGTTGAGCGTGGGTTTAGTGTCCAGAATGAGATTAAGGTGTCGTCAAGGAACAGGTTATCCAGTGGTAGGCTAGACATCTTGATGACCATTTCGCTGGGCCCACCTCTTGAACAGTTCGACTTCCAGGTTGCATTGGCCAAATGGAAGAAGGTCAAGCAGAGGAAATTGTTTGGAAAATAAGTTTTATATTATAATTGCTGGTGCTTTGAATCAGAATGCAACACTTGCACATCATTGCATTATCCATTAGCATTACATTTAACACTTAATCATGATCAATAAAACTTAAAACAATTTGGTTTAGTTTAATCATATTTTATTGCTCGATAATACGATTCATTTTCCATATATTTATATATATATATATATGAATACAAAACATGACAAATTGAAGAAAATCAAACAGGTCGGGTCACAAGTTCTAGCAACATTACATTATTTATGGCCCTTCCCGAACATTTTGAGTGTAAATATCAATGACCCAACAAATTTCAAAAATGTTCCCCTAAAATTTGGTAAGGGGGTCATTGATGACCCCCAAAATTTAGATCCTGGAGAAAACACTGGATAGGCAATCAGTAAGGCCAGGCATCATGCTGATAGGTAATCAGTAAGGCCAGGTGCCATGCTGATAGGCAATCAGTAAGGCCAGGCATCATGCTGATAGGCAATCAGTAAGGCCAGGCATCATGCTGATAGGCGATCAGTAAGGCCAGGCATCATGCTGATAGGTAATCAGTAAGGCCAGGTGCCATGCTGATAGGCAATCAGTAAGGCCAGGCATCATGCTGATAGGCAATCAGTAAGGCCAGGCATCATGCTGATAGGTAATCAGTACGGCCAGGCATCATGCTGATAGGCAATTAGTAAGGCCAGGCATCATGCTGATAGGCAATCAGTAAGGCCAGGCATCATGCTGATAGGCAATCAGTACGGCCAGGCATCATGCTGATAGGCAATCAGTAAGGCCAGGCATCATGCTGATAGGCAATCAGTAAGGCCAGACGCCATGCTGATAGGCAATCAGTATGGCCAGGCATCATGCTGATAGGCAATCAGTAAGGCCATATGCCATGCTGATAGGCAATCAGTAAGGCCATATGCCATGCTGATAGGCAATCAGTAAGGCCAGGCGCCATGCTGATAGGCAATCAGTAAGGCCAGGCGCCATGCTGATAGGTAATCAGTAAGGCCAGGTGCCATGCTGATAGGTAATCAGTAAGGCCAGATGCCATGCTGATAGGTAATCAGTAAGGCCAGGTGCCATGCTGATAGGTAATCAGTAAGGCCAGGTGCCATGCTGATAGGCAATCAGTAAGGCCAGGTGCCATGCTGATAGGTAATCAGTACGGCCAGGCATCATGCTGATAGGCAATCAGTAAGGCCAGGCGCCATGCTGATAGGCAATCAGTAAGGCCAGGCGCTATGCTGATAGGCAATCAGTAAGGCCAGACATCATGCTGATAGGTAATCAGTAAGGCCAGGCATCATGTTGATAGGTAATCAGTAAGGCCAGGCATCATGCTGATAGGTAATCAGTAAGGCCAGGCATCATGTTGATAGGTAATCAGTAAGGCCAGGCATCATGCTGATAGGCAATCAGGATTTCAACCAACCCCCACTCATTCCATAGGCGGACACCTTATCCATTATGCCACAGACACTGTATATATGTATACAGTACAAGTCCTGTGGATGTTTCAAAATCTGCGATACCCCGCGGATGCGACTTCCGCGGTCATGAAATTTCTGAAATATATATGCCACCTCTTGCATATAAACACTATAATGACTTGCACCAATTCATATATGCCACCTCTTGCATATAAACGCTATAATGACTTGCACCAATTAATATTCTCTGTGGAATAAAAAGTTTCTATTCTAATAATCTTATTGGATCGCTCTTTTCAACAACAGACATTTGACAAAACAAATTGTAGCATTTAACGATTTTATTGATATCTGCTTTTACGCACCAAATCCCTGTGCGCAATACTAATGCACCGAATCCCTGTGAACAATATTGATGCACCGAATCCTTGAACAATACAGACGCACCGAATCCCTGTGAACAATACTGACACACCGAATCCCTGTGAACAATACTGACACACCGAATCCCTGTGAACAATACTGACACACCGAATCCCTGTGAACAATACTAATGCACCGAATCCCTGTGAACAATACTGATGCACCGAATCCCTGTGAACAATACTGACACACCGAATCCTTGTGAACAATACTGACACACCGAATCCCTGTGCGCAATACTAATGCACCGAATCCCTGTGAACAATACTGACACACCGAATCCCTGTGCGCAATACTAATGCACCGAATCCCTGTGAACAATATTGATGCACCGAATCCTTGAACAATACAGACGCACCGAATCCCTGTGAACAATACTGACACACCGAATCCCTGTGAACAATACTGACACACCGAATCCCTGTGAACAATACTGACACACCGAATCCCTGTGAACAATACTAATGCACCGAATCCCTGTGAACAATACTGATGCACCGAATCCCTGTGAACAATACTGACACACCGAATCCTTGTGAACAATACTGACACACCGAATCCCTGTGCGCAATACTAATGCACCGAATCCCTGTGAACAATACTGACACACCGAATCCCTGTGCGCAATACTAATGCACCGAATCCCTGTGAACAATACTGATGCACCGAATCCCTGTGAACAATACTGACACACCGAATCCCTGTGCGCAATACTAATGCACCGAATCCCTGTGAACAATACTGACGCACCGAATCCCTGTGAACAATACTGATGCACCGAATCCCTGTGAACAATACTGATGCATCGAATCCCTGTGCGCAATACTAATGCACCTAATCCCTGTGAACAATACTGATGCATCGAATCCCTGTGCGCAATACTAATGCACCGAATCCCTGTGAACAATACTGACACACCGAATCCCTGTGAACAATACTGACACATCGAATCCCTGTGAACAATACTGACACACCGAATCCCTGTGAACAATACTGACACATCGAATCCCTGTGAACAATACTGACACACTGAATCCCTGTGAACAATACTGACACATCGAATCCCTGTGAACAATACCTGTAATAATGAGAGCAGCTGTCGGGTTAGGGTTAGGGTTCAAAGAATGTTTGTCTACAGAATGATGAGGAGATACATTTTTATCACGTCTTATATGAAAAAGTTCCAAGGACTTGCAACAATAATATATTCATGTTTTGTTGATAATTTGGCAAGTTTGTGCGACATTTCTAATTGAGAAGTTACATGGGATGCTCTTTACCCAGTCAAAATACCACGGAAAATACGGACTGGCAGTTCTATTTGCGGGTATGATTCAGTGTTGCTGTCAGATTATCGATTATACACACATGTACATTACTTAACAATGTGCGTAGTAAATGAGGAATCGGTTCGGAATGCAATGGTCAGTAAATTGTTTGTAACAATTAGAGATGATAATGTATCATATTGGAACATAAAAATAACATTTTCATAAGTTTCTAAATTGCCAGTTAACAAAGGCATGTGATGACACATTTGCTCAAATTCCTATGTTTCTAATTGAGTAATGCAGTCTAATTGAGTAATGTAATTGAGTAATGCAGTCTAATTGAGTAATGTAATTGAGTAATGCAGTCTAATTGAGTAATGCAGTCTACATTCTAATTGAGTAATGCAGTCTAATTTAGTAATGCAGTCTAATTGAGTAATGCAGTATAATTGAGTAATGTAATTGAGTAATGCAGTCTAATTGAGTAATGCAGTCTAATTGAGTAATGTAATTGAGTAATGCAGTCTAATTGAGTAATGCAGTCTAATTTAGTAATGCAGTATAATTGAGTAATGCAGTCTAATGGAGTAATGTAATTGAGTAATGCAGTCTAATTTAGTAATGCAGTCTAATTTAGTAATGCAGTCTAATATAATCTGTGCGTGAGCATGCGAGTCTTGTTTTGAGTGTACAGATAGAAATGAATGAATCAAACTTCATATAGATCATCATGTAGCATCTTGTTGAGTTTCCATCTGTGGTATGCACATGAATGTATAAACTAGACTTTCTGTCTGTGGTATGCACATGAATGTAAACTAGACTTTCCATCAGTGGTATGCACAGGAATGTAAACTAGACTTTCTGTCTGTGGTATGCACATGAATGTATAAACTAGACTTTCTGTCTGTGGTATGCACAGGAATGTAAACTAGACTTTCTGTCTGTTGTATGCACATGAATGTAAACTAGACTTTCTGTCTGTGGTATGCACAGGAATGTAAACTAGACTTTCTGTCTGTGGTATGCACAGGAATGTAAACTAGACTTTCTGTCTGTGGTATGCACAGGAATGTAAACTAGACTTTCTGTCTGTGGTATGCACAGGAATGTAAACTAGACTTTCTGTCTGTGGTATGCACAGGAATGTAAACTAGACTTTCTGTCTGGTATGCACAGGAATGTAAACTAGACTTTCTGTCTGTGGTATGCACAGGAATGTAAACTAGACTTTCTGTCTGTGGTATGCACAGGAATGTAAACTAGACTTTCTGTCTGTGGTATGCACAGGAATGTAAACTAGACTTTCTGTCTGTGGTATGCACAGGAATGTAAACTAGACTTTCTGTCTGTGGTATGCACAGGAATGTAAACTAGACTTTCTGTCTGTGGTATGCACAGGAATGTAAACTAGACTTTCTGTCTGTGGTATGCACAGGAATGTAAACTAGACTTTCTGTCTGTGGTATGCACAGGAATGTAAACTAGACTTTCTGTCTGTGGTATGCACAGGAATGTAAACTAGACTTTCTGTCTGTTGTATGCACAGGAATGTAAACCAGACTTTCCATCTGTTGTATGCACAGGAATGTAAACTAGACTTTCTGTCTGTGGTATGCACAGGAATGTAAACCAGACTTTCCATATGTTGTATGCACAGGAATGTAAACTAGACTTTCTGTCTGTGGTATGCACAGGAATGTAAACTAGACTTTCTGTCTGTTGTATGCACATGAATGTAAACCAGACTTTCCATCTGTTGTATGCACAGGAATGTAAACTAGACTTTCTGTCTGTTGTATGCACAGGAATGTAAACTAGACTTTCCATCTGTTGTATGCACAGGAATGTAAACTAGACTTTCCACCAGTGGTATGGACAGGAATGTAAACTAGACTTTCTGTCTGTTGTATGCACAGGAATGTAAACTAGACTTTCTGTCTGTGGTATGCACAGGAATGTAAACTAGACTTTCTGTCTGTGGTATGCACAGGAATGTAAACTAGACTTTCTGTCTGTGGTATGCACAGGAATGTAAACTAGACTTTCTGTCTGTTGTATGCACAGGAATGTAAACCAGACTTTCCATCTGTTGTATGCACAGGAATGTAAACTAGACTTTCTGTCTGTTGTATGCACAGGAATGTAAACTAGACTTTCCATCTGTTGTATGCACAGGAATGTAAACTAGACTTTCCACCAGTGGTATGGACAGGAATGTAAACTAGACTTTCTGTCTGTTGTATGCACAGGAATGTAAACTAGACTTTCTGTCTGTGGTATGCACAGGAATGTAAACTAGACTTTCTGTCTGTGGTATGCACAGGAATGTAAACTAGACTTTCTGTCTGTGGTATGCACAGGAATGTAAACTAGACTTTCTGTCTGTTGTATGCACAGGAATGTAAACCAGACTTTCCATCTGTTGTATGCACAGGAATGTAAACTAGACTTTCTGTCTGTGGTATGCACAGGAATGTAAACCAGACTTTCCATATGTTGTATGCACAGGAATGTAAACTAGACTTTCTGTCTGTGGTATGCACAGGAATGTAAACTAGACTTTCTGTCTGTTGTATGCACAGGAATGTAAACCAGACTTTCCATCTGTTGTATGCACAGGAATGTAAACTAGACTTTCTGTCTGTGGTATGCACAGGAATGTAAACCAGACTTTCCATATGTTGTATGCACAGGAATGTAAACTAGACTTTCTGTCTGTGGTATGCACAGGAATGTAAACTAGACTTTCTGTCTGTTGTATGCACATGAATGTAAACCAGACTTTCCATCTGTTGTATGCACAGGAATGTAAACTAGACTTTCTGTCTGTTGTATGCACAGGAATGTAAACTAGACTTTCCATCTGTTGTATGCACAGGAATGTAAACTAGACTTTCCACCAGTGGTATGGACAGGAATGTAAACTAGACTTTCTGTCTGTTGTATGCACAGGAATGTAAACTAGACTTTCCACCAGTGGTATGCACAGGAATGTAAACTAGACTTTCTGTCTGTTGTATGCACAGGAATGTAAACTAGACTTTCTGTATGTGGTATGCACAGGAATGTAAACTAGACTTTCTGTCTGTGGTATGCACAGGAATGTAGACTTTCTGTTTGTGGTATGCACATGAATGTAAACTAGACTTTCTGTCTGTGGTATGCACAGGAATGTAAACTTTCTGTTTGTGGTATGCACAGGAATGTAAACTAGACTTTCTGTCTGTGGTATGCACAGGAATGTAAACTAGACTTTCTGTCTGTGGTATGCACAGGAATGTAAACTAGACTTTCTGTCTGTGGTATGCACAGGAATGTAAACTAGACTTTCTGTCTGTGGTATGCACAGGAATGTAAACTAGACTTTCTGTCTGTGGTATGCACAGGAATGTAAACTAGACTTTCTGTCTGTTGTATGCACAGGAATGTAAACTAGACTTTCTGTCTGTGGTATGCACAGGAATGTAAACTAGACTTTCTGTCTGTTGTATGCACAGGAATGTAAACTAGACTTTCTGTCTGTGGTATGCACAGGAATGTAAACTAGACTTTCCACCAGTGGTATGCACAGGAATGTAAACTAGACTTTCTGTCTGTGGTATGCACAGGAATGTAAACTAGACTTTCTGTCTGTGGTATGCACAGGAATGTAAACTAGACTTTCTGTCTGTGGTATGCACAGGAATGTAAACTAGACTTTCTGTCTGTGGTATGCACAGGAATGTAAACTAGACTTTCTGTCTGTGGTATGCACAGGAATGTAAACTAGACTTTCTGTATGTGGTATGCACAGGAATGTAAACTAGACTTTCTGTCTGTGGTATGCACAGGAATGTAAACTAGACTTTCTGTCTGTGGTATGCACAGGAATGTAAACTAGACTTTCTGTCTGTGGTATGCACAGGAATGTAAACTAGACTTTCTGTCTGGTATGCACAGGAATGTAAACTAGACTTTCTGTCTGTGGTATGCACAGGAATGTAAACTAGACTTTCTGTCTGTGGTATGCACAGGAATGTAAACTAGACTTTCTGTCTGTGGTATGCACAGGAATGTAAACTAGACTTTCTGTCTGTGGTATGCACAGGAATGTAAACCAGACTTTCTGTCTGTGGTATGCACAGGAATGTAAACTAGACTTTCTGTCTGTGGTATGCACAGGAATGTAAACTAGACTTTCTGTCTGTGGTATGCACAGGAATGTAAACCAGACTTTCTGTCTGTGGTATGCACAGGAATGTAAACTAGACTTTCTGTCTGTGGTATGCACAGGAATGTAAACCAGACTTTCTGTCTGTGGTATGCACAGGAATGTAAACTAGACTTTCTGTCTGTGGTATGCACAGGAATGTAAACTAGACTTTCTGTCTGTGGTATGCACAGGAATGTAAACCAGACTTTCTCTGTGTATGCACAGGAATGTAAACTAGACTTTCTGTCTGTGTTGGGTGTGTATGCACAGGAATGTAAACCAGACTTTCTGTCTGTGTATGCACAGGAATGTAAACAGACTTTCTGTTGTGGTATGCACAGGAATGTAAACAGACTTTCTGTCTGTGGTATGCACAGGAATGTATGTCTGTGGTATGCACAGGAATGTAAACCAGACTTTCTGTCTGTGGTATGCAGTTGTATTAGAGTATGCCTAGTATGCTGAAACAGTATAAAGACATGTGATTTGGATATGTACATAATTACACTGTTTATGTTTGTAGTCTCTGGTGAACTTTATGTTGGACCCGACAGGAGATATTCCCTGGGAGGAGGAGGCTGGTGCTGAGGACGTTGTGCATGTGGAAAGTGAACAGGTATATAATATACATTTCCTACGTTATGAAGTATAGCGTGAAATATTGGTCTCTTCCACAGAAAGTATTCCGTACGAGTGCTTGTATTGGTGAGTTCTTGCACTGGTTTTGTTTTGAATATCGAGTGTAAAAGTATTGAAAGGTTCATTCTACTAAACAATTTCATGCAGAAAACATTATTTCTGAATTTTGATTGTAACCAAAAAGGTAATAATTGTAAAATGTTTAATGATACGTTATAGGCTGTGATGAGGCCCGACACAATGTGATACGTTATAGGCCGTGATGAGGCCCGACACAATGTGATACGTTATAGGCCGTGATGAGGCCCGACACAATGTGATACGTTATAGGCCGTGATGAGGCCCGACACAATGTGATACGTTATAGGCCGTGATGAGGCCCGACACAATGTGATACGTTATAGGCCGTGATGAGGCCCGACACAATGTGATACGTTATAGGCTGTGATGAGGCCCGACACAATGTGATATGTTATAGGCTGTGATGAGGCCCGACACAATGTGATACGTTATAGGCCGTGATGAGGCCCGACACAATGTGATACGTTATAGGCTGTGATGAGGCCCGACACAATGTGATACGTTATAGGCCGTGATGAGGCCCGACACAATGTGATATGTTATAGGCCGTGATGAGGCCCGACACAATGTGATATGTTATAGGCTGTGATGAGGCCCGACACAATGTGATATGTTATAGGCTGTGATGAGGCCCGACACAATGTGATTTGACGTTGACAAACGGACACAGGTTTCCATGGTTTTTCCTATAGAAAATAGTTTTTATCTGGGCGAGTCAAATAAAAAATGCAGTATTCCGACGGATAGTTATTTTTGAACATTTTAGAAATTGGGGATTTCAAATCAACTTAAGGTTAGTGGGCAATGTCGGAATGTTGCGTTCAACCTGCTAGCGTATAGAAATCATTATTCATACAAGAGTGTGACTGACATATGAAATGATTGTCAAACATACTGTATTGAATTAGTTGTACTGGTGCAGGCCATTTTCTAATGTTGTTAAAACTTGTGGCCCAAACCATTTGTATTATCAGGCTATATTGTTATACCTATGTTTTGTATATTATATCTTGATCAATGCAATAAAATATGATTAAACCAATTAGAAAATGCATCATGTATAACCTTGTGCCAGATAGATGCTCATCAACAACAAGTATACGCCGTCTAGAGAACAGTTAATAACACAATATACTAGATAGTCTCCCAGTGAACAGTTATATACACAATATACTAGATAGTGTCCCAGTGAACAGTTATATACACAATATACTAGATAGTCTCCCAGTGAACAGTTATACACAATATACTAGATAGTGTCCCAGTGAACAGTTATATACACAATATACTAGATAGTGTCCCAGTGAACAGTTATATACACAATATACTAGATAGTCTCCCAGTGAACAGTTATATACACAATATACTAGATAGTGTCCCAGTGAACAGTTATATACACAATATACTAGATAGTGTCCCAGTGAACAGTTATATACACAATATACTAGATAGTCTCCCAGTGAACAGTTATATACACAATATACTAGATAGTCTCCCAGTGAACAGTTATACACACAATATACTAGATAGTCTCCCAGTGAACAGGTATACACACAATATACTAGATAGTCTCCCAGTGAACAGTTATATACACAGTATACTAGATAGTCTCCCAGAGAACAGTTATACACAATATACTAGATAGTCTCCCAGTGAACAGTTATATACACAATATACTAGATAGTCTCCCAGTGAACAGTTATATACACAGTATACTAGATAGTCTCCCAGAGAACAGTTATATACACAGTATACTAGATAGTCTCCCAGTGAACAGTTATACACACAATATACTAGATAGTCTCCCAGAGAACAGTTATATACACAGTATACTAGATAGTCTCCCAGTGAACAGTTATATACACAATATACTAGATAGTCTCCCAGTGAACAGTTATATACACAATATACTAGATAGTGTCCCAGTGAACAGGTATATACACAGTATACTAGATAGTCTCCCAGAGAACAGTTATACACACAATATACTAGATAGTCTCCCAGTGAACAGTTATATACACAGTATACTAGATAGTCTCCCAGAGAACAGTTATACACAATATACTAGATAGTCTCCCAGAGAACAGTTATACACACAATATACTAGATAGTCTCCCAGTGAACAGTTATACACACAATATACTAGATAGTGTCCCAGTGAACAGTTATACACACAATATACTAGATAGTCTCCCAGTGAACAGGTATATATATAATATACTAGATTGCCATCCCTACTCTTATACACATCCGTCTCTATGCATACCTGGGCTCTACATAGCCATACATGGGCTATATACACACACCCATGCTCTATACACACCCATGCTCTATACACACCCATGCTCTATCCACACCCAGGCTCTATACACACCCATGCTCTATACACACACATGCTCTATACACACCCATGCTCTATACACACCCATGCTCTATACACACCCATGCTCTATACACACCCATGCTCTATACACACCCATGCTCTATCCACACCCATGCTCTATACACACCCATGCTCTATACACACCCATGCTCTATACACACCCATGCTCTATGCACACCCATGCTCTATACACACCCATGCTCTATACACACCCATGCTCTATACACACCCAGGCTCTATACACACCTAGGATATATACACACCCATGCTCTACACACACCTCAGCTATACACACCCATGCTCTATACACACCAGGCTCTATACACACCCATGCTCTATACACACCCATGCTCTATACACACCCAGGCTCTATACACACCCAGGCTCTATACACACCCAGGCTCTATACACACCCAGGCTCTATACACACCCATGCTCTATGCACAACCAGACTCTATACACACCCATGCTCTAACACACCCATGCTCTATACACACCCATGCTCTATACACACCATGCTCTATACACACCCATGCTCTACACACACCCAGGCTCTATCACACCTAGGATATATACACACCCATGCTCTATACACACCCATGCTCTATGCACACATGCTCTATACACACCCATGCTCTATACACACCCATGCTCTATACACACCCAGGCTCTATACACACCCATGCTCTATACACACCCATGCTTTATACACACCCATGCTCTACACACACCCAGATCTATGCACACCCATTGTCTATGCACACTTGGGCTCTATACACACCTAGGATCTATAAACACCCATGCTCTATACACACCCATGCTCTATACACACCCATGCTCTATACACACCCAGGCTCTACACACACCCATGCTCTACACACACCATGCTCTATGCACACCCATTTCTATAAACACCCATGCTCTACACCACCCATGCTCTATACACACCCATGCTCACACACACCCATGCTCTATGCACACCATGCTCTATGCACACCATGCTCTACACATACCATGCTCTATACACACCCATGCTTATACACACCCATGCTCTATACACACCATGCTCTACACACACCCATGCTCTATACACACCCATGCTATCACACACCCATGCTCTATAACACCCATGCTCTACACACACCCATGCTCTATACACACCCATGCTCTATGCACACCCATGCTCTATTCACACCCATGCTCTATACACACCCATGCTCTATACACACACATGCTTTATACACACCCATGCTCTACACACCCATGCTCTATGCACACCCATGCTCTACACACACGTTTGTTCCATGCTCTATACACACCCATGCTCTATACACACCCATGCTCTATGCACACCCATGCTTTTGTTTTTTGTCTATGCACACCCATGCTCCGGGCTCTACACACACCTATGCTCTATACACACCCAAGCTCCGGGCTCTATGCACACCCATGCTCTATACACACACATGCTCTATACACACCCATGCTCTATTCACACCCATGCTCTATTCACACCCATGCTCTATACACACACCCATGCTCTATTCACACCCATGCTCTACACACACCCATGCTCTACACACACCCAGGCTCTATACACACCCATGCTTTATACACACCCATGCTCTACACACACCCATGCTCTATGCACACCCATGCTCCATACACACCATGCTCTAACACACCATGCTCTATACACACCCATGCTCTATACACACCAATGCTCTATACACACCCATGCTCTATACACACCCATGCTCTATACACACCCAGGCTCTATACACACCCATGCTCTATGCACACCCATGCTCTATACACACCCATGCTCTATGCACACCCATGCTCTATGCACACCTATGCTCTATACACACCCATGCTTTATGCACACCCATGCTCTATGCACACCCATGCTCTATGCACACCCATGCTCTATACACACCCAGGCTCTATTCACACCTAGGATATATACACACCCATGCTCTACACACACTCAGGCTATATACACACCCATGCTCTATACACACCCATGCTCTATACACACCCAGGCTCTATACACACCCAGGCTCTATTCACACCCATGCTCTATGCACACCCATGCTCTATACACACCCAGGCTCTATACACACCCAGGCTCTATACACACCCAGGCTCTATTCACACCCATGCTCTATGCACACCCATACTCTATGCACACCTAGGATCTATGCACACCCATGCTCTATACACACCCATGCTCTATACACACCCATGCTCTACACACACCCATGCTCTATGCACACCCATGCTCTATACACACCCATGCTTTATACACACCCAGGCTCTATTCACACCCATGCTCTATGCACACCCATGCTCTATGCACACCCATGCTATATACACACCCATGCTCTATGCACACCCATGCTCTATACACACCCATGCTTTATACACACCCATGCTCTATACACACCCATGCTCTATGCACACCCATGCTCTATTCACACCCATGCTCTATACACACCCATGCTCTATACACACCCATGCTTTATACACACCCATGCTCTACACACACCCATGCTCTATGCACACCCATGCTCTACACACACCCATGCTCTATACACACCCATGCTCTATACACACCCAGGCTCTATGCACACCCATGCTCTATGCACACCCATGCTCCGGGCTCTACACACACCTATGCTCTATACACACCCAAGCTCCGGGCTCTATGCACACCCATGCTCTATACACACACATGCTCTATACACACTCATGCTCTATTCACACCCATGCTCTATACACACACCCATGCTCTATTCACACCCATGCTCTACACACACCCATGCTCTACACACACCCAGGCTCTATACACACCCATGCTTTATACACACCCATGCTCTACACACACCCATGCTCTATGCACACCCATGCTCCATACACACCCATGCTCTATACACACCCATGCTCTATACACACCCAGGCTCTATACACACCAATGCTCTATACACACCCATGCTCTATACACACCCATGCTCTATACACACCCAGGCTCTATACACACCCATGCTCTATGCACACCCATGCTCTATACACACCCATGCTCTATGCACACCCATGCTCTATGCACACCTATGCTCTATACACACCCATGCTTTATGCACACCCATGCTCTATGCACACCCATGCTCTATGCACACCCATGCTCTATACACACCCAGGCTCTATTCACACCTAGGATATATACACACCCATGCTCTACACACACTCAGGCTATATACACACCCATGCTCTATACACACCCAGGCTCTATACACACCCATGCTCTATACACACCCAGGCTCTATTCACACCCATGCTCTATGCACACCCATGCTCTATACACACCCATGCTCTATACACACCCATGCTCTATACACACCCATGCTCTACACACACCCATGCTCTATACACACCTAGGCTCTATACACACCCATGCTCTATACACACCCATGCTCTATACACACCCATGCTCTTCGTGGCTATATGCACACCTGTGCTCTATACACACCCATGCTCTATACACACCCATGCTCTATATACACCCATGCTCTATGCACACCCATTCTCTATACACACCTATGCTCTATACACACCCAGGCTCTCTGTTTTTGCTCTATGCACACCCAGGTCTATACACACCCAGCTCTATGCACACCCATGCTCTAACACACCCATGCTCTATACACACCATGCTATACACACACCCATACTCTTATACACACCCATGGCTATACACACCCCATTGCTCTATCCACAACCCATGCTCTATGCACACCCATGCTCTATACACACCCATGCTCTATACACACCCAGGCTCTATGCACACCCATGCTCTATACACACCCATGCTCTATACACACCCATGCTTTACACACACTCAGGCTCTATACACACCCAGGCTCTACACACACCCATGCTCTATACACATCCATGCTCTATACACAC
>CM026386.1:96036345-96054009 GCA_014843695.1 Archivesica marissinica
GCTCCGGGCTCTATACACACCCAGGCTCCAGGCTCTATACACACACAGGCTCTGGGTTCTATACACACCCGGGTTCTGGGCTCTATTCACACCCAGGCTCTATACACACCCATGCTCTATACACACCCATGTTCTATACACACCCATGCTCTACACACACCCAGGCTCTATGCACACCTAGGATATATACACACCCATGCTCTATACACACCCATGCTCTATGCACACCCATGCTCTACACACACCCAGGCTCTATACACACCCAGGCTCTATACACACCCATGCTCTATACACACCCATGCTTTATACACACCCATGCTCTACACACACCCAGATCTATGCACACCCATTGTCTATGCACACTTGGGCTCTATACACACCTAGGATCTATAAAC
The DNA here is from genome assembly GCA_014843695.1 of Archivesica marissinica. Lineage (NCBI taxonomy): Eukaryota > Metazoa > Mollusca > Bivalvia > Venerida > Vesicomyidae > Archivesica > Archivesica marissinica. The sequence continues at coordinate 96,036,741 of CM026386.1, forward strand.
ACCCATGCTCTATACACACCCATGCTCTATACACACCCATGCTCTATACACACCCAGGCTCTACAACACCCATGCTCGACACACACCCATGCTTATGCACACCCATGCTCTATACACACCCATGCTCTACACACACCCATGCTCTATACACACCCATGCTCTACACACCCCATGCTCTATGCACACCCATGCTCTATTCACACCATGCTCTACACAAACCATGCTCTATGCACACCATGCTCTATACACACCCATGCTCTATAACACCCATGCTCTACACACACCCATGCTCTATACACACCCATGCTCTACACACACCCATGCTCTATACACCCCATGCTCTACACACACCCATTCTCTATACACCCCCATGCTCTACCACCCCATGCTCTATACACACCCATGCTCTATACACACCCATGCTCTACACACACACCCAGGCTCTAAACACACCCATGCTCTACACACACCCAGGCTCTATACCACACATGCTCTAACACACCCATGCTCTACACGCACCCAGCTCTATACACACACCATGCTCTACACACACCCAGGCTCTATACACAACCAGGCTCTATACACACCCTCTCTACACACACCCATGCTCTATATACTACCATGCTCTATACACACCCATGCTCTATGCACACCCATGCTCTATTCACACCCATGCTCTATACACACCCATGCTCTATACACACCCATGCTTTATACACACCCATGCTCTACACACACCCATGCTCTATGCACACCCATGCTCTATACACACCCATGCTCTATACACACCCATGCTCTATACACACCCAGGCTCTATGCACACCCATGCTCTATGCACACCCATGCTCCGGGCTCTATACACACCTATGCTCTATACACACCCAAGCTCCGGGCTCTATGCACACCCATGCTCTATACACACACATGCTCTATACACACTCATGCTCTATTCACACCCATGCTCTATACACACACCCATGCTCTATTCACACCCATGCTCTACACACACCCATGCTCTACACACACCCAGGCTCTATACACACCCATGCTTTATACACACCCATGCTCTACACACACCCATGCTCTATGCACACCCATGCTCCATACACACCCATGCTCTATACACACCCATGCTCTACACACACCCATGCTCTATACACACCCATGCTCTATACACACCCATGCTCTATACACACCCATGCTCTATACACACCCATGCTCTATACACACCCATGCTCTATACACACCCATGCTCTATACACACCCATGCTCTATCACACCCATGCTCTACACACACCCATGCTCTATACACACCCATGCTCTATACACACCCATGCTCTATACACACCCATGCTCTATACACACCCATGCTCTATACACACCCATGCTCTATACACACCCATGCTCTATACACACCCATGCTCTATACACACCCATGCTCTATACACACCCAGGCTCTATACACACCCAGGCTCTATACACACCCAGGCTCTATACACACCCATGCTCTATACACACCCATGCTCTATACACACCCATGCTCTATACACACCTAGGCTCTATGCACACCCGGGTTCTATACACACCCATGCTCTATACACACCCATGCTCTATACACACCCATGCTCTATACACACCTAGGCTATATGCACACCTGGGCTCTATACACACCCATGCTCTATACACACCCATGCTCTATATACACCCAAACTCTATACACACCCATTCTCTATACACACCTATGCTCTATACACACCCAGGCTCTCTGCTCTATACACACCTATGCTCTATGCACACCCAGGCTCCAGGCTCTATACACACCCATGCTCTATGCACACCTATGCTCTATACACACCCATGCTCTATGCACACCCATGCTCTATACACACCTATGCTCTATACACATCCAGGCTCCATGCTCTATACACACCCATGCTCTATACACACCTAGGCTCTATGCACACCTAGGCTGTATACACACACATGCTCTATGCACACACATGCTCTATGCACACCTAGGCTCTATGCACACCTATGCTCTATACACACACATGCTCTATGCACACCTATGCTCTATGCACACCCAGGCTCCGGGCTCTATACACACCCGTGCTCTATACACACCCAGGCTCCGGGCTCTATGCACACCTATGCTCTATGCACACCCAGGCTCCGGGCTCTATACACACCTATGCTCTATACTCACCCATGCTCTATACACACCCATGCTCTATGCACACCCATGCTCTATACACACCCATGCTCTATACACACCAATGCTCTATACACACCCATGCTCTATACACACCCATGCTCTATACACACCCATGCTCTACACACACCCATGCTCTATACACACCCATGCTCTATACACACCCATGCTCTATACACACCATGCTCTACACACACCCATGCTCTATACACACCCATGCTCTTATACACACCCATGCTCTATACACACCCATGCTCTATGCACACCCATGCTCTATACACACCCGGGCTCTATGCACACCCATGCTCTATACACACCCATGCTCTATACACACCCATGCTCTATGCACACCCATGCTCTATGCACACCCATGCTCCAGGCTCTATACACCCTATGCTCTATACACACCCAGGCTCGGCTCTACACACCTATGCTCTATACACCCCAGGCTCCGGGCTCTATACACACCCAGGCTCCGGCTCTATGCACACCCAGGCTCGGCTCTATACACACCCGTGCTCAATACACACCAGGCACCGGGCTCTATACACACCCATGCTCTATGCACACCCAGGTTCCGGGCTCTATTCACACCCATGCTCTATGCACACCCATGCTCTATACAGACCCAGGCTCCGGGCTCTATGCACACCTATGCTCTATACACACCCATGCTCCGGGCTTATACACACCCGTGCTCTATACACACCCAGGCTCGGGCTCTATACACACCCATGCTCTATACACACCCAGGCTCTATACACACCCATGCTCTACACACACGCAGGCTCTATACACACCCGTGCTCTATACACACCCAGGCTCTATACACACCCGTGCTCTACACACACCCAGGCTCTACACACACCCAGGCTCTACACACACCCTGCTCTACACACCCGTGCTCTATACACACCCATGCTCTACCCACCCAGGCTCTATACACACCGGTGCTCTGTACACACCCGTGCTCTATACACACCCAGGCTCCGCACTCTATACACACCCATGCTCTATGCACACCCATGCTCCGGGCTCTATGCACACCCCGTTATGCACACCCAGGCTCCAGGCTCTATACACACCTATGCTCTATACACACCCAGGCTCCGGCTCTACACACCTATGCTCTATACACACCCAGGCTCCGGGCTCTATACACACCCAGGCTCCGGGCTCTATGCACACCCAGGCTCCGGGCTCTATACACACCCAGGCTCCGGCTCTATGCACACCCAGGCTCCGGGCTCTATGCACACCCAGGCTCCGGGCTCTATGCACACCCAGGCTCCGGGCTCTATACACACCCAGGCTCCGGGCTCTATACACACCCAGGCTCCAGGCTTTATACACACAGTTTCTGGGTTCTATACACACCCGGGTTCTGGGCTCTATTCACACCCAGGCTCCGGGCTCTATACACACACAGGCTGCGGGCTCTATACACACCCGTATATGGAACCATTTTCAAGTACAAGTGTACTCAGTTATGTACAGCTCTCTGTTTGTTTTCAGAATTGGTACAAATTACTGAAGAAGGGCAAGCATCCTATATTAGTCATGTTCTATGCACCATGTAAGTCACCTTCTAACATTGACATTTAAATACCTATGTATATTACTGAAACTATCTACTGTTGTATTCCTGGCAGGATCTGTATACATGTATATTACTGAAACTATCTACTGTTGTATTCCTGGCAGGATCTGTGCACATGTATATTACTGAAACTATCTACTGTTGTATTCCTGGCAGGATCTGTGCACATGTATATTACTGAAACTATCTACTGTTGTATTCCTGGTAGGATCTGTGCACATGTATATTACTGAAACTATCTACTGCTGTATTCCTGGCAGGATCTGTATACATGTATATTACTGAAACTATCTACTGTGTATTCCTGGCAGGATCTGTATGTTTTTGTTTTGTGTTTTGGGGTTGTTGTTTTTGTTTTGTGTTTTGGGGTTGTGCACATGTATATTACTGAAACTATCTACTGTTGTATTCCTGGTAGGATCTGTGCACATGTATATTACTGAAACTATCTACTGCTGTATTCCTGGCAGGATCTGTATACATGTATATTACTGAAACTATCTACTGTTGTATTCCTGGCAGGATCTGTATACATGTATATTACTGAAACTATCTACTGCTGTATTCCTGGCAGGATCTGTATACATGTATATTACTGAAACTATCTACTGCTGTATTCCTGGCAGGATCTGTATACATGTATATTACTGAAACTATCTACTGTTGTATTCCTGGCAGGATCTGTGCACATGTATATTACTGAAACTATCTACTGCTGTATTCCTGGCAGGATCTGTGCACATGTATATTACTGAAACTATCTACTGCTGTATTCCTGGCAGGATCTGTGCACATGTATATTACTGAAACTATCTACTGTTGTATTCCTGGCAGGATCTGTGCACATGTATATTACTGAAACTATCTACTGTTGTATTCCTGGTAGGATCTGTGCACATGTATATTACTGAAACTATCTACTGCTGTATTCCTGGCAGGATCTGTATACATGTATATTACTGAAACTATCTACTGTTGTATTCCTGGCAGGATCTGTATACATGTATATTACTGAAACTATCTACTGCTGTATTCCTGGCAGGATCTGTATACATGTATATTACTGAAACTATCTACTGCTGTATTCCTGGCAGGATCTGTATACATGTATATTACTGAAACTATCTACTGTTGTATTCCTGGCAGGATCTGTATACATGTATATTACTGAAGCTATCTACTGCTGTATTCCTGGCAGGATCTGTATACATGTATATTACTGAAACTATCTACTGCTGTATTCCTGGCAGGATCTGTATACATGTATATTACTGAAACTATCTACTGCTGTATTCCTGGCAGGATCTGTATACATGTATATTACTGAAACTATCTACTGTTGTATTCCTGGCAGGATCTGTATACATGTATATTACTGAAGCTATCTACTGTTGTATTCCTGGCAGGATCTGTATACATGTATATTACTGAAACTATCTACTGTTGTATTCCTGGCAGGATCTGTACAGACATAGATAAATAAACTATTGTGTTGAATTTAGATCACTTGCCCCCCCCCCCCCCCCCACCCATTGCACGGATTACGAATTATTTCATGTGAGGAAGCTATTCTATGCCATTTAGCTAGTATATGGAAGGCGGGGGTTCTACCTTGCCCCCCCCCCATTGCACGGATTACGGGGGTTCTACCCAGCTGCTCACCTGCATCTGAAATACTGCTACCCCCCCTCCAAGAGGGACCCGTGGTCTTCCTCCAACAATACAAGATGGATAGTCGTCACAATTATGACAAGCTATTGGTGAAACTTTAAACACTTTAAAATTAGACATGTAGTAATCAAACCTAGGGATCTGTGATTGTTAGTACAGTCACCTGTGTGAAGCAGCCAGCCAATGCAGGGAACGTTCTAGAGGGCGATGTGGGCGAAATAGTCGCCCTAGGGACCCTGACTTTGCCCTCTGGGGGCCCAACTTTTCAAACAAAATTTTGTCTAGTAAGATACACTGGCCCATTATAAAGCACTCCTTCTATTCAAATGTTGTATTTAATGGTTGTACTGTGCATTTTAATCCTATTTTGCAGAAGTATATTAAAGAACACCACTTAAGGAAGCGATCACGCGCTTTCTGACCTAGAATGAACCATGGCCAATGGAATCACAGAAAGTGATTGCTTAGCACAGGTTGCTGCTAAATAGAGATCAAATGTATAATATAATAACTTATTGGGAATCTTAGCTTGTTATCTCCCCTGGTAGGCTTGTGAACCACGGCTTGTTATCTCCCATGGTAAGCTTGTGACCTCAGCTTGTTATCTCCCCTGTTAGGCTTGCAAACTTAGACTTGTTATATCCCCTGGTAGGCATGTGAACCTAGACTTGTTATCTCCCATGGTAAGCTTGTGACCTCAGCTTGTTATCTCCCCTGTTAGGCTTGCACACTTAGACTTGTTATATCCCCTGGTAGGCATGTGAACCTAGACTTGTTATCTCCCATGGTAAGCTTGTGACCTCAGCTTGTTATCTCCCATGGTAAGCTTGTGACCTCAGCTTGTTATCTCCCCTGGTAGGCTTGTGAACCTCGGCTTGTTATCTCCCCTGTCAGGCTTGTGTACCTCTGCTTGGTATCTCCTTGGTAGGCTTGTGTACCTCTGCTTGTTATCTCCTCTGCTAGCTTGCAAACCTGTTTGTTATTTCCCCTGGTAGGCTTGCAAACCTCAGCTAATTATCTCCTTGTAGGTTTACGAACCTCAGCTTGTTATCTCTCCTGTCGGTCTTGCAAACCTAGGCATCGTATCTCCCCTGGTAGGCTTGTGAACCTCTGCTTGTTATCTCCCCTGGTAGGCTTGTGAACATCGGCATGATATCTCCCCTGGTAGGCTTGTGAACCTCTGCTTGTTATCTCCCCTGGTAGGTTTGTGAACCTCTGCTTGTTATCTCCCCTGGTAGGCTTGCACGCATCAGCTTGTTGTCTCCCCTGGTAGGCTTGTGAACCTCGGCTTGTTATCTCCCCTGGTAGGCTTGTGAACCTCTGCTTGTTATCTCTCCTGGTAGGCTTTCAAGCATCAGCTTGTTGTCTCCGCTGGTAGGCTTGTGAACCTCTGCTTGTTATCTCCCCTGGTAGGCTTTCAAGCATCAGCTTGTTGTCTCCCCTGGTAGGCTTTCAAGCATCAGCTTGTTGTCTCCCCTGGTAGGTTTTCAAGCATCAGCTTGTTGTCTCTGCTGGTAGGCTTGTGAACCTCTGCTTGTTATCTCCCCTGGTAGGCTTTCAAGCATCAGCTTGTTGTCTCCGCTGGTAGGCTTGTGAACCTCGGATTGTTATCTCCCCTGTCAGGCTTGCGAACCCCGTCTTTGTATCTCCCCTTGTAAGCTTGCGAACCTCGGCTTGTTATCTCCCCTAGTGGGCTTGCAAACCTTGGCTTGTTATCTCCCCTGGTAGGCTTGCAAGCATCAGCTTGTTGTCTCCCCTGGTAGGCTTACGAACCTCGGCTTTTTGTCTCCCCTGGTAGGCTTTCAAGCATCAGCTTGTTGTCTCCCCTGGTATGCTTACGAACCTCGGCTTTTTGTCTCCCCTGGTAGGCTTGCGAAACTCAGCTTGTTAAGTTACCTTGTTGATCCCTGTTAGTTATCTCCCCTTGTAGACCTAGGAATCCCAGTTTGTTATCTCCCCTCATAGGTCTGTGAATCTTTGTTTGTTATCTCACCTGATAGGCCTGTTGACCCCAGTTAGTTTTCTCCTCTGGTTGATTTGTGAATCTCGGTTTATAAATACCCTTGGTATTAGTTTAGTTTCAGATCCATGTCGGCTCTCTAAACTATACCGGTATCAGCGTCTTTAAAGTATATTTCATAACCCCAAATATTATTGATTTTAGGGTGTGGATTTTGTAAGAGACTGAAGCCTGATTTTGCAGCCGCTGCCACAGAACTAAAAGGACGTGTGGTAGGTTGACTAAGTTGTTATCGTCTGTCGACCAGTTGCTCCTCACTGAGTTTAAGTCATACTATGTTCAGAGTGTTTTTTTAAGGTTGTGAGTTACCTAGTTGGTTTGTGTAGAAATGCTAGTTCTACCTAGTTGGTCTATATGACAGACTTTTCCTGCTCTATATGACAGACTTCTCCCTCTCTATATGACAGATTTCTCCCGCTCTATATGACAGACTTCTCCCGCTCTATATGACAGACTTCTCCCTCTCTATATGACAGAGTTCTCCCGCTCTATATGACAGACTTCTCCCGGTCTATATGACAGACTTCTCCCGCTCTATATGACAGACTTCTCCCGCTCTATATGACAGACTTCTCCCGCTCTATATGACAGACTTCTCCCGCTCTATATGACAGACTTCTCCCGGTCTATATGACAGACTTCTCCCGCTCTATATGACAGACTTCTCCCTCTCTATATGACAGACTTCTCCCACTCTATATGACAGACTTCTCCCTCTCTATATGACAGACTTCTCCCTCTCTATATGACAGAGTTCTCCCGCTCTATATGACAGACTTCTCCCGGTCTATATGACATACTTCTCCCGCTCTATATGACAGACTTCTCCCTCTCTATATGACAGACTTCTCCCGCTCTATAAGACAGACTTCTCCCGGTCTATATGACAGACTTCTCCCGCTCTATATGACAGACTTCTCCCTCTCTATATGACAGACTTCTCCCACTCTATATGACAGACTTCTCCCTCTCTATATGACAGACTTCTCCCTCTCTATATGACAGACTTCTCCTGGTCTATATGACAGACTTCTCCTGCTCTATATAACAGAGTTCTCCCGCTCTATATGACAGACTTCTCCCTCTCTATATGACAGACTTCTCCTGGTCTATATGACAGACTTCTCCTGCTCTACATGACAGACTTCTCCCGCTCTATATGACAGACTTCTCCTGGTCTATATGACAGACTTCTCCCACTCTATATGACAGACTTCTCCCGGTCTATATGACAGACTTCTCCCGGTCTATATGACAGACTTCTCCCACTCTATACGACATATTTCTCCCGCTCTATATGACAGACTTCTCCCGGTCTATATGACTTCTCCCACTCTATATGACAGACTTCTCCCTCTCTATATGACAGAGTTCTCCTGGTCTATATGACAGAGTTCTCCCGGTCTATATGACAGACTTCTCCCGCTCTACATGACAGACTTCTCCCGGTCTATATGACAGATTTCTCCCGCTCTATATGACAGACTTCTCCCGGTCTATATGACAGACTTCTCCCGCTCGATATGACAGACTTCTCCCTCTCTATATGACAGACTTCTCCCGCTCTATATGACAGACTTCTCCCTCTCTATATGACAGACTTCTCCCTCTCTATATGACAGACTTCTCCCGGTCTATATGACAGACTTCTCCCACTCTATATGACAGACTTCTCCCTCTCTATATGACAGACTTCTCCCGGTCTATATGACAGACTTCTCCCACTCTATATGACAGACTTCTCCCGGTCTATATGACAGACTTCTCCCGCTCTATATGACAGACTTCTCCCGGTCTATATGACAGACTTCTCCTGCTCTATATGACATATTTCTCCCGCTCTATATGACAGACTTCTCCCGGTCTATATGACTTCTCCCTCAATTGATAATAGAGAGAAATGTTTTCGTTTAGAGAAACTATTTCTCCTACGACTCCCTTCTGTTTATAGAATGTTCATATTTATTTCTCCTACGACTCCCTTCTGTTTATAGAATGTTTATATTTATTTCTCCTACGACTCCCGTCTGTTTATACAATGTTCGTATTTATTTCAGACGATGGTGGGGATCGATGTTGACAAGCCGCAGCAGATGAATCTCCGCTCACAATATAACATCACTGGTTTCCCTACCTTATACTACTTTGAGTATGATTAACGTTTTAATATAAAGTCAGCATGATGTTTGATATAAGCATTAAGTCAGCATGATGTTTGATATAAAGCATTAAGTCAGCATGATGTTTGATATAAAGCATTAAGTCAGCATGATGTTTGATATAAGCATTACGTCAGCATGATGTTTGATATAAGCATTACGTCAGCATGATGTTTGATATAAGCATTAAGTCAGCATGATGTTTGATATAAGCATTAAGTCAGCATGATGTTTGATATAAGCATTAAGTCAGCATGATGTTTGATATAAAGCATTAAGTCAGCATGATGTTTGATATAAAGCATTAAGTCAGCATGATGTTTGATATAAGCATTACGTCAGCATGATGTTTGATATAAGCATTACGTCAGCATGATGTTTGATATAAGCATTTAGTCAGCATGATGTTTGATATAAGCATTAAGTCAGCATGATGTTTGATATAAGCATTAAGTCAGCATGATGTTTGATATAAAGCATTAAGTCAGCATGATGTTTGATATAAGCATTAAGTCAGCATGATGTTTGATATAAGCATTAAGTCAGCATGATGTTTGATATAAGCATTAAGTCAGCATGATGTTTGATATAAGCATTAAGTCAGCATGATGTTTGATATAAGCATTAAGTCAGCATGATGTTTGATATAAGCATTAAGTCAGCATGATGTTTGATATAAAGCATTAAGTCAGCATGATGTTTGATATAAGCATTAAGTCAGCATGATGTTTGATATAAGCATTAAGTCAGCATGATGTTTGATATAAGCATTAAGTCAGCATGATGTTTGATATAAGCATTAAGTCAGCATGATGTTTGATATAAGCATTAAGTCAGCATGATGTTTGATATAAGCATTAAGTCAGCATGATGTTTGATATAAGCATTAAGTCAGCATGATGTTTGATATAAGCATTAAGTCAGCATGATGTTTGATATAAGCATTAAGTCAGCATGATGTTTGATATAAGCATTAAGTCAGCATGATGTTTGATATAAGCATTATGTCAGCATGATGTTTGATATAAGCATTAAGTCAGCAGGATGTTTGATATAAGCATTAAGTCAGCATGATGTTTGATATAAGCATTAAGTCAGCATGATGTTTGATATAAGCATTAAGTCAGCATGATGTTTGATATAAGCATTAAGTCAGCATGATGTTTGATATAAGCATTAAGTCAGCATGATGTTTGATATAAGCATTAAGTCAGCATGATGTTTGATATAAGCATTAAGTCAGCATGATGTTTGATATAAGCATTAAGTCAGCATGATGTTTGATATAAGCATTAAGTCAGCATGATGTTTGATATAAGCATTAAGTCAGCATGATGTTTGATATAAGCATTAAGTCAGCATGATGTTTGATATAAGCATTAAGTCAGCATGATGTTTGATATAAGCATTAAGTCAGCATGATGTTTGATATAAGCATTAAGTCAGCATGATGTTTGATATAAGCATTAAGTCAGCATGATGTTTGATATAAGCATTAAGTCAGCATGATGTTTGATATAAGCATTAAGTCAGCATGATGTTTGATATAAGCATTGAGTCAGCATGATGTTTGATATAAGCATTGAGTCAGCATGATGTTTGATATAAGCATTGAGTCAGCATGATGTTTGATATAAGCATATGGTCGAGTCGAGTTGTTATGGTCGCTGACTTGTATATCACTGTAACCTAACGCCGATGGTCATGTTTACGAGCCCTGCTCAGGCTGTGTCTCATTTATATGCAAAAGTTGGCAGTTTCTTAGGAATGTTGCTGCATCAAGTCCTGGTGCACCTATGGGTTAGGGTTAGGGTTATGGTTAGGGTTAGGCACCTATGACATGACGGAGTGTGATTTGTGTCGCAGACCTTTTTTTTTATGACTAACTACTTCGGCTAGTACTTCGGCTAGTCACTATTTCCGGTCCAGGCTCTAACTACTTCGTCTAGTCACTATTTCCGGTCCTGGCTCTAACTACTTCGTCTAGTCACTATTTCCGGTCCTGGCTCTAACTACTTCGTCTAGTCACTATTTCCGGTCCTGGCTCTAACTACTTCGTCTAGTCACTATTTCCGGTCCTGGCTCTAACTACTTCGTCTAGTCACTATTTCCGGTCCTGGCTCTAACTACTTCGATATTTCCGGTCCTGGCTCTAACTACTTCGGCTAGTCAATATTTCCGGTCCTGGCTCTAACTACTTCGTCTAGTCACTATTTCCGGTTCAGGCTCTAACTACTTCGTCTAGTCACTATTTCCGGTCCTGGCTCTAACTACTTCGTCTAGTCAATATTTCCGGTCCTGGCTCTAACTACTTCGGCTAGTCACTATTTCCGGTCCAGGCTCTAACTACTTCGTCTAGTCACTATTTCCGGTCCAGGCTCTAACTACTTCGTCTAGTCACTATTTCCGGTCCTGGCTCTAACTACTTCGTCTAGTCACTATTTCCGGTCCAGGCTCTAACTACTTCGGCTAGTCACTATTTCCGGTCCTGGCTCTAACTACTTCGTCTAGTCACTATTTCCGGTCCAGGCTCTAACTACTTCGGCTAGTCAATATTTCCGGTCCTGGCTCTAACTACTTCATCTAGTCACTATTTCCGGTCCTGGCTCTAACTACTTCGTCTAGTCACTATTTCCGGTCCTGGCTCTAACTACTTCGTCTAGTCACTATTTCCTGTCCTGGCTCTAACTACTTCGTCTAGTCACTATTTCCGGTCCTGGCTCTAACTACTTCATCTAGTCACTATTTCCGGTCCTGGCTCTAACTACTTCGTCTAGTCACTATTTCCGGTCCTGGCTCTAACTACTTCGGCTAGTCACTATTTCCGGTCCTGGCTCTAACTACTTCGGCTAGTCAATATTTCCGGTCCAGGCTCTAACTACTTCGGCTAGTCAATATTTCCGGTCCTGGCTCTAACTACTTCGGCTAGTCAATATTTCCGGTCCTGGCTGTAACTACTTTGGCTAGTCAATATTTCCGGTCCTGGCTCTAACTACTTCGGCTAGTCACTATTTCCGGTCCTGGCTCTAACTACTTCGGCTAGTCACTATTTCCGGTCCTGGCTCTAACTACTTCGGCTAGTCAATATTTCCGGTCCAGGCTCTAACTACTTCGTCTAGTCACTATTTCCGGTCCTGGCTCTAACTACTTTGTCTAGTCACTATTTCCGGTCCTGGCTCTAACTACTTCGTCTAGTCACTATTTCCGGTCCAGGCTCTAACTACTTCGGCTAGTCAATATTTCCGGTCCTGGCTCTAACTACTTCGGCTAGTCAATATTTCCGGTCCTGGCTGTAACTACTTCGGCTAGTCAATATTTCCGGTCCTGGCTCTAACTACTTCGGCTAGTCACTATTTCCGGTCCTGGCTCTAACTACTTTGGCTAGTCAATATTTCCGGTCCAGGCTGTAACTACTTCGGCTACTCACTATTTCCGGTCCTGGCTGTAACTACTTCGGCTAGTCACTATTTCCGGTCCTGGCTGTAACTACTTCGGCTACTCACTATTTCCGGTCCAGACTGTAACTACTTCGGCTACTCACTATTTCCGGTCCAGACTGTAACTACTTCGGCTACTCACTATTTCCGGTCCAGACTGTAACTACTTCGGCTACTCACTATTTCCGGTCCAGACTGTAACTACTTCGGCTACTCACTATTTCCGGTCCAGACTGTAACTACTTCGGCTACTCACTATTTCCGGTCCAGACTGTAACTACTTCGGCTACTCACTATTTCCGGTCCAGACTGTAACTACTTTGGCTACTCACTATTTCCGGTCCAGACTGTAACTACTTTGGCTACTCACTATTTCCGGTCCAGACTGTAACTACTTCGGCTACTCACTATTTCCGGTCCAGACTGTAACTACTTTGGCTACTCACTATTTCCGGTCCAGACTGTAACTACTTCGGCTACTCACTATTTCTTGTTATTTATCGCCCCCCCCCCCCTTCTGGTTAATCGGGTGAACACCTCCAGCAGTAAATTATCCTGTGTATATTATCCTGTATATATTCTATGTATATTATCCTGTATATATGTATATATTCTATGTATATTACCCTGTATATATGTATATATTCTATGTATATTACCCTGTATATATGTATATATTCTATGTATATTATCCTGTATATATATGTATATATTCTATGTATATTATCCTGTATATATTCTATGTATATTATCCTGTATATATGTATATATTCTATGTATATTATCCTGTATATATGTATATATTCTATGTATATTATCCTGTATATATGTATATATTCTATGTATATTATCATGTATATATTCTATGTATATTATCCTGTATATATGTATATTATCCTGTATATATGTATATATTCTATGTATATTATCCTGTATATATGTATATATTCTATGTATATTATCCTGTATATATGTATATATTCTATGTATATTATCCTGTATATATTCTATGTATATTATCCTGTATATATTCTATGTATATTATCCTGTATATATGTATATATTCTATGTATATTATCCTGTATATATTCTATGTATATTATCCTGTATATATTCTATGTATATTATCCTGTATATATGTATATATTCTATGTATATTATCCTGTATATATTCTATGTATATTATCCTGTATATATTCTATGTATATTATCCTGTATATATTCTATGTATATTATCCTGTATATATGTATATATTCTATGTATATTATCCTGTATATATTCTATGTATATTATCCTGTATATATTCTATGTATATTATCCTGTATATATGTATATATTCTATGTATATTATCCTGTATATATTCTATGTATATTATCCTGTATATATGTATATATTCTATGTATATTATCCTGTATATATTCTATGTATATTATCCTTATATATTCTATGTATATTATCCTGTATATATGTATATATTCTATGTATATTATCCTGTATATATGTATATATTCTATGTATATTATCCTGTATATATTCTATGTATATTATCCTGTATATATTCTATGTATATTATCCTGTATATATGTATATATTCTATGTATATTATCCTGTATATATGTATATATTCTATGTATATTATCCTGTATATATGTATATATTCTATGTATATTATCCTGTATATATGTATATATTCTATGTATATTATCCTGTATATATTCTATGTATATTATCCTGTATATATGTATATATTCTATGTATATTATCCTGTATATATTCTATGTATATTATCCGTATATATGTATATATTCTATGTATATTACCCTGTATATATGTATATATTCTATGTATATTATCCTGTATATATTCTATGTATATTATCCTGTATATATTCTATGTATATTATCCTGTATATATTCTATGTATATTATCCTGTATATATGTATATATTCTATGTATATTATCCTGTATATATTCTATGTATATTATCCTGTATATATTCTATGTATATTATCCTGTATATATTCTATGTATATTATCCTGTATATATGTATATATTCTATGTATATTATCCTGTATATATGTATATATTCTATGTATATTATCCTGTATATATTCTATGTATATTATCCTGTATATATTCTATGTATATTATCCTGTATATATGTATATATTCTATGTATATTATCCTGTATATATTCTATGTATATTATCCTGTATATATTCTATGTATATTATCCTGTATATATTCTATGTATATTATCCTGTATATATGTATATATTCTATGTATATTATCCTGTATATATGTATATATTCTATGTATATTATCCTGTATATGTATATATTCTATGTATATTATCCTGTATATATTCTATGTATATTATCCTGTATATATTCTATGTATATTATCCTGTATATATGTATATATTCTATGTATATTATCCTGTATATATGTATATATTCTATGTATATTATCCTGTATATATTCTATGTATATTATCCTGTATATATTCTATGTATATTATCTGTATATTCTATGTATATTATCCTGTATATATGTATATATTCTATGTATATTATCCTGTATATATTTTTCTATGTATATTATCCTGTATATATTCTATGTATATTATCCTGTATATATGTATATATTCTATGTATATTATCCTGTATATATGTATATATTCTATGTATATTATCCTGTATATATGTATATATTCTATGTATATTATCCTGTATATATGTATATATTCTATGTATATTATCCTGTATATATGTATATATTCTATGTATATTATCCTGTATATATGTATATATTCTATGTATATTATCCTGTATATATTCTATGTATATTATCCTGTATATATGTATATATTCTATGTATATTATCCTGTATATATTCTATGTATATTATCCTGTATATATTCTATGTATATTATCCTGTATATATGTATATATTCTATGTATATTATCCTGTATATATGTATATATTCTATGTATATTATCCTGTATATATTCTATGTATTTATCCTGTATAATTCTATGTATATTATCCTGTATATATTCTATGTATATTATCCTGTATATATGTATATATTCTATGTATATTATCCTGTATATATGTATATATTCTATGTATATTATCCTGTATATATGTATTATTCTATGTATATTATCCTGTATATATTCTATGTATATTATCCTGTATATATTCTATGTATATTTCCTGTATATGTTTATTCTATGTATATTATCCTGTATATATGTATATATTCTATGTATATTATCCTGTATATATTCTATGTATATTATCCTGTATATATTCTATGTATATTATCCTGTATATATGTATATATTCTATGTATATTATCCTGTATATATGTATATATTCTATGTATATTATCCTGTATATATGTATATATTCTATGTATATTATCCTGTATATATGTATATATTCTATGTATATTATCCTGTATATATGTATATATTCTATGTATATTATCCTGTATATATGTATATATTCTATGTATATTACCCTGTATATATGTATATATTCTATGTATATTATCCTGTATATATTCTATGTATATTATCCTGTATATATGTATATATTCTATGTATATTATCCTGTATATATGTATATATTCTATGTATATTATCCTGTATATATGTATATATTCTATGTATATTATCCTGTATATATGTATATATTCTATGTATATTATCCTGTATATTCTATGTATATTATCCTGTATACTATGTATATTATCCTGTATAATGTATTATTCTATGTATATTATCCTGTATATATGTATATATTCTATGTATATTATCCTGTATATTCTATGTATATTATCCTGTATATATGTATATATTCTATGTATATTATCCTGTATATATTCTATGTATATTATCCTGTATATATGTATATATTCTATGTATATTATCCTGTATATATGTATATATTCTATGTATATTATCCTGTATATATGTATATATTCTATGTATATTATCCTGTATATATGTTTTTCTATGTATATTATCCTGTATATATTCTATGTATATTATCCTGTATATATGTATTTATTCTATGTATATTATCCTGTATATATGTATATATTCTATGTATATTATCCTGTATATATTCTATGTATATTATCCTGTATATAT
>CM026386.1:96055009-96088012 GCA_014843695.1 Archivesica marissinica
GATGTGATACGCAAGCTTGAGAGTACTTATGCTATGATAGATACAACAGAGTCAGTAATGAGAAGGTTTTACTCATGTACTCAAGGGAACGATACAAGTAATGCTTATGCTTCCAAGCTTGAGGAACTTCATGCCCAAGCGGTGGAACTTGGTGCTATTAGGAGGGGAGATGATCTGCTACTGAAGCAAGTATTTTATCAGGGTTTGAAATTGGAACTTAAACATATAGCACATTATAAGTTTGACACAGAGCCAGATTATGATAGATTTAAAATAGAATTGAGAAAGATGGAGGCCGATATGAAGCAATCCGAAGCACCAAGGACTAAGGCCTGCCATGCGGCTCAGACTGTTGAAGAGAAGAATGATCTTAGAGAATTAAAAGATCTTGTTAAACAACTGAATTATAAAGTGGATCAAATACAGAAAGATAATCCCCCACAACAACAGCCTCCATACTTCTTTGGAGGAAGACGGTACCACAGATTTGCGTGACGATACAGGGAGATAGTGGACGTGGAAGAGGAAGCTATAGACCCAGTCGACCACTAGCCACAAACACCTTCAGAGGTGCATGCCATAGATGCAATGAAAGGGGACACTTCGCTAAAGATTGTCGAAAGGACTTCAGAGACATAGATAGGAATTTAAACGAATAGGTGCTCTCGTTAATGGACCAGACCAGGGCACGGGCGAGAAAGGTCCTATATGAGTTGGAGAATCAAACATAGCCAAAATCAACATAAATGGAAATACAGCAAATGCCTTACTAGACACAGGGAGTTCTGTGAGTGTCATCTATCAATCCTATTATGAACAGTACTTGACTGAAATAGAGCTCCAACCTGTTACTGAATTACTCTACATTGAATGTGCAGGAGGAACAAAACTGCCTTACTCAGGGTACATACAGGCAGACATTGAAATACAGGACGTACCAAAGCCTAAGAAACAACCTGCTTTATTTTTAATATCATCTGACACATACTTTTCTGAAACAGCACCAATTATAATAGGAACAAATATACTTAATGAATTACAGACAGAATGCAAGAACAACTTTGGAGAGAAATTCTTACAGACAGCACAACTTACAGTACCATGGTATCTATGTTTTAGAACACTTGTGTTGAGGCAAAAGAAATTGAAAACACAAACAACAGATTAGGAATTATAAGAAGTGCAGTTCCATATAAAGTTACTCTGAAACCCAATGAAATAATTGACATCAAGGGATATATTGACAAGAAGACAGATCATCCACCAACAACAGCAATTATTCAAGAATCTGAAGATGCATCAGTACCAGCTTTTATTGATATCACACCCAGTGTTATACAGTACGACCTCAGGAATACTCATGATGTCACTGTGACTCTGTCCAACTTAACGACAAACACAGTCATTATTTCACCGAAAGCAACACTATGTGAGATACAACCAGTTACTGTCACAGAGGAAGTGATGGACAAGATAGAGTCAGAAGAACTTGACAAGAAACGAAGGAAGATTCTCACAGAATTGAAAATAGATGATAATAACATCCTGACAGTAGAACAGAGAAAGAAGTTAGATGCGTTACTTATGAAACACAGAGCTCAAACACAGACACAGAAGAATTCCACCAGCCATGATTGAAGAAATCAGACAACATCTTGAGCAACTATTAGCTTGTGGTATTATAAGGCCATCCAAATCGCCATTTGCATCTAATGTAGTTCTGGTTAGAAAGAAGAATGGGAAACTACGACTATGTGTAGATTACAGAATGTTAAATGAGAGGACTGTGAAAGATTGCTACGCCCTCCCAAGGATAGAAGAAGTATTGGACTCCTTGCATGGTGCCCAGTACTTTACCACAATCGAGATGAAATCGGAGTACTATCAGGTAGAAGTAGAGGAGACACATAAGGAGAGAACTGGATTTACTGTAGGCGCTCTAGGTTTCTGGGAATTTAATAAAATGCCTTTTGGACTAAGTAATAGCCCAGCAACATACCAGAGATTGATGGAAGAATGCTTAGGACCTCTTAACATGACCATTTGTATCATTTATCTGGACGACCTCATCATATACAGCAGTACACCTGAAGAACATCTAGATCGTTTGGACCAGGTACTTACAAGACTGAAAGCATGTAATCTTAAATTGGCTCTTGAAAAATGTCAATTCTTTAAACAGCGAGTCAACTTCCTGGGACATGTCGTAAGCAAGGAAGGAATAGAAACTGATCCAGAAAAGATAGAGAAAGATTCGTAATTGGCCAACACCAAACAACCCAGAAGAACTGCATTCATTTCTGGCGTTCGCGGGATATTATCGGCGTTTATAAAAGATTTTAGCCGAATAACCCGACCTCTCGCCGAAATGATACCGCACCCAACATCAAAGAAAGGTCCAAAGTCAAAGCGGTTGACAAAAGATTAGTTCTGGACAGAGAAAGAACAGAAGATCTTTAACGATCTGAAAGTTATTTTGTCTACACCGCCCATACTCGCCTATCCAGACTTTGAGAGACCGTTTGAGCTTCATACCGATGCCTCAAACCAGGGTCTTGGTGCAGTACTCTATCAACAACATGAGGACCGCAAATGTGTCATTGCGTATGCAAGCCGTGCATTATCAAAGTCAGAAAAGAACTACTCTACCTATAAACTGGAATTTTTGGCACTAAAATGGGCAGTAACGGAAAAGTTCTCGGATTATCTGGCATGTAATCATTTCGCCGTTTACACAGATAATAATCCGCTGACCCATATTCTAACATCACCGAAATAGGATGCCACCGGACAGCGTTGGACTGCAGCATTAGGAGAATATAACTTTGAAATATTATATCGTCCAGGATCCAGCAACGCAGATGCTGACGCACTCAGCAGATTCCCTCATGAAAAGGTAAACATTTGTAATGAAAATAGTACAGAGGAGAGGCTACAACTGGATCATAATGTTGTGAGAACGATATGTAGCACAATAACAACCACAGCACCATACATAGAAAGTCTACCGGCGATGAACATTGACATAGTGGAAGCAACTGAGAATCCCGGAACGACTATGGCTCAAATAGAGAGGAGAGAAATCCTTAGGAAACAGAGACAATACGTATTAATAGACAGATGGAGAATCGCGATAATAGACAACAAGATTCCTAGACAGAATTATTCTAAAGAAGACGTGGTAATGAGATGAAGTTTCAACAGCTTCAAGATCAAGAAGGGTCTGTTATTCAGGGAAGTGAAGGAAAGCGAACAGACAATAGAACAACTTGTGGTACCGAAGTGTTATAGAGAAGACATTTTGAAGGGTCTGCACTCAGATGTCGGACACCCAGGTATTGAGAGAACCACAAGGTTGATACGAGAGAGATTGTTTTGGCCCGGGATGACGTCAGACATAGAAACATGGGTTAAACAGTGTGACCGATGTTTGCGCAGAAAAACGGCTACCAATACCAGAGCACCACTCGTCAATGTGAACACCACATATCCGTTGGAGCTCGTTTGTATTGATTTTTTGACACTTGAAACTTCCAAAGGTGGATACGCCAATATACTGGTTATCACCGATCATTTCACGAAATTTGCCCTTGCTGTTCCAACAAGAAACCAGACTGCCAAAACGACCGCAGAAGCACTTTATAACAGTTTAATCATCCAATACGGCATTCCAACAAGATTGCATTAGGACCAAGGTGCTAATTTCGAAAGTGAAATAATTAAGGAACTTTGTCATTTAACAAACATGCGCAAGTCACATACTACTGTCTATCACCCACAAGGTAATGCAGGTCCGGAGCGATTTAATCGAACATTGATCAGCATGTTGGGAACTCTAGAAAATGCACAGAAAGCTGACTGGAAAAGGTACATTAACGTTGGTATATGCATACAATTGCACACCACACGAATCCACTAGAGTCTCGCCATATGAGCTTATGTTCGGTCGCAAACCAAAACTGCCAATAGATACCTTGTTCCAGAATTCCCCGTGACGACAGAAAACTCAACAAGACCACACAAGAGTACATGGAGGATTTACGCGATAGAATGAAGAAGACGAGAGAAATTGTAGAATCATATGTAGGCAGAGCCAAACAGAAACAGAAGAAGTATTACGACAGGAAGATAAGAGGAGTGCAACTCCAAGTAGGAGACCATGTCCTTGTAAAGATACTGTCAAGAGGAGAAGGCAAACATAAGATAGCCGACAAATTTGAAGATGAGATATATACAGTTACTGAACATCCAAGACCAGAGATACCAGTCTTTATTGTAAAGGGTAATGAGACTAGCAGAATTAAGACTATGCATCGTAATCATCTTTTCCCAGTAAATTACCGGGTTAAATCAGATGATGAAGCAGTACAGAATGATGAACAGATAGAGGTTATAGAAGATGAGAAAGTTGAAACTAAGAAGGGTGCACCCAGAGATAGTGAAGTACACAGAGAATGTGACGTCACTAGTGAGAGTTCCGATGATGAAGTGAAGTTTGTATTTGTCCCAGAGACAAACATACACGGGGACGCCTGTGAAATCACAATAGATCATGCGGAAGATATAGTAGATATAGTAGAAGCAGAAATTACAGGTAAGGTAGGAGAAACCACAGTAGATGAAGCTGATGGTATGATAATAGATGATACTGCCACTGCAGAATCAATAATTGATGGAGACGAAGATGAATCGGATGGTATGAGAGTAAATGATACTGCCACTGCAGAATCAACAAGTGATGAAGAACAAGATGAACCTGATGGTACAAGAGTAGCGGATACTGTCATAGCAGAATCAACAGATGAGGTACAAGAGGTAATAAATGATGCAGAGGATACGATGGACGAAGAAACTGGAACTGAAGAAGAGGTACAAGACGTGCCAGGAGATATGGATGAAGAAACCGTGATGGAAATCACAACAGAAACAGATAGTACAGTTCTTGAGGAGAGTTCAAGGGATCAAACTGTAGAGGAAGAAACTAGGACAGTAAGAAGGAAGTATCATCCAAGACTAGACGCAGATGAGACAATGGCTAATGAGAGTTTACTTGATGAAACCGAGGAAGTAGAAGATAGAAAACGCGCAACGAAGGAGGGAGCAAGAAGAAAACCGCGTCGAATATTGCCACCAGATCCAACAAGGAAATCTGAACGGACGCGGAAGCCCCCAGCCAAGTACGATCAATACGTTATGTATGGAATGAGAAACAGACCGTACGACTCCAGGTTTCAAGCTTTGGAAGCCATGATGGCGTCTGGTGCGCTTAATAACATGGATATAGATACTGCCAGGAAGGTTATTAATGCTATTATGAAGTAAGATCTTCTAGCCGTTGGATTGTAATGTTGAATTTTTAAAGTTAATATGTTTGATGACCTTATTTCAATAAGTAATTTAGTATAAGCATCGTGGTGATGTGTAGATGTTTATTATTGAAGGGGAGAGATAGAGAGTGAAAGGTCATAATATTGCTTTTATGTTTTTACTAGATTGTTTATTTGCCATATATTGCTTGTGAATTTGGTTTGTGCTACTGAATTGCATTGTTGATGTGCGCAGGATGCAATTGTTAAGGTTTATGGGAAAGAAAAAAAAAACGTTTGTGCCGAGGCTCGCGTGATGGTCGGGTTTGTTTGTTTTTTTTCTTCTCGCGATCGTGGATAGCGTAATGTTATCACTTTGAGTAATAGTATGTTGTCTCTGTGAAATAACAGATACATTTACGTACTAGAGGTACTAGAGTAGTTGTAGAGCACAATTGTAGTGTGATTTGTAATTGTGCTATACGTTGTTTATGTATATAGAATTAATAGAGTTATGTAGAAATAGTATTGTATAGGTGTATTTTATTGGTATGACTACGGTATTAGGAGACGACATGACGGGAGACATGACGGGACGTCATTTTGAAAAGAGGGGAAGTGTGTAACCAGGTGGAAATTGTTGATGCTTAGGTTTACGTTTATTTAGCCCCCGTCATATAGCAGTTTGGTAAGAGTTGTTTGTTGTCTCCCCTTGACCAGAGTACAGTTTATAAATCATGTTCATTCAGCCGTGGTTGGTTTCCCGCGCTATAGTTTTATGATCAGCTGATTTCACTGCCTTCCATATATCTGAAGTGGTCAGATGTCAATATATAGAGTCATATTTATTTTAGTTAATATCAATCATGGAATAACAGGTTGGTTCATTTGGTTAGCTGTCATTGTTGTTTGTTTTATAGTACTAAAGAAATCATAAATGAGCTATGTGTATTTGTTGATATTCTAGAGATATACATTTCAAGACATGTACCAAGTACATGCATAACTTAAAATGGCGGCATATGTTAATTACTTATTTAAATGGTAATGGATTATATCACTGTTTCTCTCTATGCATATTCACACTGTTCTATAACAACTTACAGATTGTCACCGTGAGAGAGAAAGTGTAATAGTGGAGTTTGTACAGCAACAGGTCCAATCCACAATTGGTAAGCAAATACATATGTATATGTGATGTCTATGGTTTCTGTATAGCTGACTTGTCTTTAATTGATTTTAATAGGTTTTACTTGGAATGGCCACTATTCACCACGGACCGTGCGAATCCGATCATTTTAGTATTAATACTGTCGATACACGTTTGTTCATATGTGTAGGTAGATTTTAGTTCCATTAAAATATTTAATTAAGACTGAAGCGCTGCTCATGTTAAGTCGTTAGCACCTTAATGTGTACAGTCAGACAACAGTCATATTGGTGTCATTCAGTCATTGGATAATATTTAGAGATGACTGTTTTCATTGGTTCCTTGCACCCTTATAGTTTCGTGCACGAGATTTCGCGCCACTTGAATGAATTTTGTTGTCACCTGTCGAATATTTTGATATAACAATACAGTATAGCGTCAGCTCATATTCAAGATTGTCCACCTATCACAGATCACCATATTTCCTGTCGGACGTGTTCCAACATAAAAGGGTGCCCCTCCTTTTCGTTAGTTGAAGACAAAATTAGTTTGCATGAACAGGTCAAAAGATCCGGGAAATACAATTTTGAAAGCTGTCGCATCAGAGTGAATGAAAAAATTAATACAGAATATTTGCGTTCCTTGTTGCAGTTATTTGATTACAATGATAGTTTAGTTTGTGATTTGATAGAATTTGGTTTTCCATTGGGCTTTACGGGTAATGAAGATACTATGTTACCTGTTAAAAAGGAAATCTGGAAGTATAAAAATTATAAAGGTGCTACAGATTATCCAGTAGAAATAGGAAATTATCTAGTCAAAGAAATGAACTGTGGTGCGATTATTGGTCCCTTCAAGAACAACCCGTTTACACATAACTTACTCATATCTCCATTAAATTCGGTGCCTAAAAAAGCTGTGACAGATCGTAGAGTTATTTTAGATCTAAGTAGTTCCACTGTGAATGCAGTTAATAATTTTATAGACAAGGATAATTATCTGGGCGAGTGTGTGGATTTGTTGTTTCCAAAAGTGGATGATTTTGTCAATCTTATACTGGCGAAAGGGCAGGGTTGTTTACTGTTCAAGAAAGATTTGTGTCGTGCATATAGACAAATAAATATTTGTCCATCTCAGTATAATTTAGTTGCTTATGTATGGCAAAAACATATCTTTTGTGATACAGTTTTGTCTATGGGATTGCGTAGTGCAGCTGCCATTTGTCAACGGGTTACTAATGCAGTGGCTTTTATCATGTACAATCTAGGAATTGCTATCCTTAATTACTTGGATGATTTTGCAGGGGTCGAGAAGCCAGACCTGGCAACAACCGCATACTGTATATTAGGTAGTGTCTTAGAAAAGTGTGGTATTGAAGAGTCCGTAAATAAGAGTTGCCCCCCTTCTACCATAATGTCCTTTTTGGGTGTATTATTTAATAAAATGAATGAATGGTGTTTTACGGCGCATCGACATCTAAGGTCATGTAGCGCGCATTAAAGTTATGTTTATTGTCGAGTGTATGAAATAAAATTCTATATACGTATATGCATTACGTAAAAATTAATACTAAGAAGTTATAAAGACGTAAGATTAATTACAGGTAATATATGAATGAATGATTACTACAATTTATTTAATACATTACAAATGTCAATGGAAATCACTCCTGATAGAATGAAGGAAATTCGATTTCTACTAAAAACATGGTTGAATAAGGATCAAACTACCTTGAGAGAAGTACAAGCACTGTTAGGGAAATTGAATTTTATTGGAGCTTGTGTAAAATCCAGTAGAGTGTTTATTAGTCGTCTGTTGAATTGGCTTAGGGAGTTGTATATGTTAGAAAAACAGGATAGACATGATATCCCGATACAGGTACGGAGGGACATTTTGTGGTGGAATACGTTTTTACCAAAGTATAACGGCATTTCACTTATGTCACTTGGAAATTGGTCATCACCTGATGCAATTTTTTCTTCTGATGCTTGCTTGGAAGCTTGCGGTGGATTTTGGAATGGACACTTCTTTCATTCTCGCTTTCCCGAACACATTTTAAGACAAAGGTTAAATATTGGAGCTGTAGAAATGCTGTCTTTAGTTTTATGTCTTCATTTATGGGGCCAGCATTTGCAACATATGAAGATAGTCGTGTTATGTGATAATCAATCTGTTTGTGTCACACTGAACACGGGTAAAGCTAGATGTCCATGGTTGCAGAGTTGTCTCAGGGAAATTAGCTATTATGCAGCTATCAATGAGTTTGAAATTAGGGCCCAGCATTTGTCATCTGAAGAGAATCGCATAGCCGATCATTTATCTAGATGGCATGCAGGGGAAAAGCATGAGTTGAATTTCCGTAGTTTGACCAAGGGTTTTAATTTAACAGAGTGGATTGTCAATGAAGCAGATTTTGTGTTGTCTAACGATTGGTAGTAACGAGTACAAGGATAAACATAGCAATACAATGGTAATGGATCAGGGGGTGTATTCGTATATACTTTTAATAGTCGCTGTAGACTTGTTTAGTTGTGTTGTACATATTAAGTAATTGTGGCCCTGTGTTAGTATAGACTTCAGTTAGTCTATGTGGGTTTTTAATGTTATGTATTTTCAGAGAATCAGTTGAGTGTTTTGAAGAGGGATATGAGGGATTCTAACAGACGAGCTTATGCAGTGAGCTCGAGAACAAATCTCAAAATACAGTGGGAATCTTTTTTATTATTTTGCACATACTTTAGATTGGGTTTCTTACCCGTGTCGACACTGACACTACAGTTATATGCCCAATTTCTTGGTAGAACCTTCAAATCTACAGAGTCCATCAGGAATTATATAAGTGGTATCAGGATCCTACACTTGTTAATGGGATTTAATATTGATCAGATAAACACATTTCTGGTTAATCTAACAATTAAAGGGATATCAAAGCTAAAATTACATATGGTAAAACGAGCAGAGCCCATAACTCCTGATATTCTTCGACAAATATGTTTAGTGATGAATGTCTCCAACCAAGACGATACTACTTTCTGGTGTTTGTTTTTATTTGCATTCTTTCTCATGGCAAGAAAATCAAATCTGGTACCTACCTCTAGCAATGATTTGTTGAATCCTAAATTCTTGTTAAGAAAGGATATCGAATTCTCAGGGAAGGACTTGATAGTGTCCATGAGATGGACTAAAACAATTCAGTCGGGAGAGAGGGTTCTAAGAACTCCTTTAACAGCTATTCCTGATTGTTGTTTGTGCCCAGTCTCCGCTTTCAAGCATATGATCAAACAAGTTCCAGCTAAAGAGTTGTCTCCCTTGTTTATATTAAGTTCCGGCAAACCAGTGTCGTATAGTATGTTTTTATCAAAGTTGAGATCGGTAATCGTTGATATTGGACTAGAACCTTCTCAGTTTTCTACCCATTCCTTTCGTAGAGGTCTGGCTACCCTTGCCTTCAGGTTAGATATTCCAGGTAATCTTATTCAATTAATGGGAGACTGGCGCTCTGATGCATACAAGAATTATATTCAATATTCACTACAGGATAAATTCAAAGTGTCTAGATTTATTGGTAATAATATTACTAACGATGATTCCTCTATGTAAGAGATAACGTAATTGCCTTGTACTAGTATTAGTTTGGATTATGACAACACCGTTCCACAGTAGTTGTGTTTAATAAAACGTTGTATTATCTATGTTTAATTGACATACTGTTACTATAGTAAGGCTGAGTGTTCTAGTTGAATATAGCTATCATGTCTTGTGCGTTTCGTCCTTATAGAGAAACGTTTCTGTTGTCAGTTTGGACGATGACACCATCTGAACAGAATAGACATTCACAAGTCAGCATAAGTTCCATGGTGGTTGTTTCAAATAAAACATTTGAATTACATATGTTTACGGTATACTGTGTTAGGAAAACCAAATATTCTGGTTGAAAATAGCTGTCATGTCTTGTGCTTTTCGTCCTAGCAGAGAAAAGTTTCTGTTGTCAGTTTGGACGATGACACCATCTGAACAGAATAGACATTCACAAGTCAGCATAAGTTCCATGACAGTTTTTTCTCACCTAGTATTTTCGTTTTCTACTATTACAGGTATGTGGGCTGCATACATGTAGTTAATAGGTATCGACGGTCTTAAAGATTTGTGTTGCAATATACTATGGTATATACTATATAGTGCCTCTATTACCATCTATTTGACATGCTACATTACACATATACAAATGTTGAGTTCATGTTTAATTGTTACAGAATTCCGCAAAGTGATTATTATCGGCGACTCCATCATTAAGAACATTCCACCGATGGAGGGAGTAGTGGTGAAATCATTTCCGGGGGCCACGATCGGTAGATTAAGCCAGTGTATAGACAAAACGCTTGTAGACTTGTCCAAGTTTAATTATGTCATAGTACATGTGGGAACGAATAACATTAATAATCGTAGTTCGGTGGCACATATGACTGCAGACATTGCAAATTTGGTTGCATTGATTCGTCGTCGCCGTGGTTATATACACATAATAATCTCTGCCATATTGCCACGTCCGGTAGATCATGCGCTTACAGATGGGCGAATTAAAGAATTCAATCGTATCCTAGATAATGTCATGTCTAAGGATTTGCACTTCAAATTTATTAGAACTTATCGTCCCTTTTGTTTCAAGGGACAGCCAAGGCGTTACCTTTTTGCGAAGTTAGATGGTGGTCTGCATTTAAATACGGAGGGTTCTGGTCGTTTAGGACACTTTTATCATCGGGTCATTTCTACATTATCGTATTAGATGTATTTAAATTGGTGGGAGTTTCTTAATCTTTACGCCGGGCTGATCGTTAGAAATGCAGGTGCTTTGACACGACATCGGTCTGAGTTCAGCACTATTGTTCAGAGTAGCGTAGTGATATTAAACGTGTTATACAGTATTACATATATACACATGTATGTTCATGTAAATTTATAGGTGTTGTCCAGTTTGTGTCATTACATGTCTACAGACAAGGTAGGATTGCATGTAGTTTGATATATTTGTTGTTGAATTCGGTTAAGCTACAACGTAAAGTGAGAGTGTTGCTGTTGTTACCTTGCATATTCTGAAGTTATTCATTGTAGGTTACAAAGTTACATACTATCTAACTGTATTCTCACACTAAAGGATTCAGCTTTAATTAATGCTGCCTGCTTAGTTTTGGAAGCGTTTATTTGGCCGGGGTTTGGCGGATTGAGTGGGCATATCAGTTTAACTCAAATCTATTGAATAGGTGACACGTATGTAGGTCATTAAAACTTATTAATATCATCCTCGTCTTGATTGTTTTTCCCAGAAGCAAAGGTTAATTGGTAGATTTTAGTTCCATTAAAATATTTAATTAAGACTGAAGCGCTGCTCATGTTAAGTCGTTAGCACCTTAATTTGTACAGTCAGACAACAGTCATATTGGTGTCATTCAGTCATTGGATAATATTTAGAGATGACTGTTTTCATTGGTTCCTTGCACCCTTATAGTTTCGTGCACGAGATTTCGCGCCACTTGAATGCATTTTGTTGTCACCTGTCGAATATTTTGATACCCGCCCACCCTTGAAAATCCCTAATATTGGCTTGCTTAAATTTACGTTTGCTTACTACATGTACTAGGTACATTATTTGTCATGTTTGTAGGATCCATTGTGAAATAGTAATCACCATCATGTACTTTGTTCCTACATATATGGCGTACGGCTGTAGTGGTAATATGCATCAGTAATTCACAATGGGTTCTGTCAAATTTGACTTGGTTATAATATGTATATATAGACTTATTTAGAGTAATATGCGTCAACATTAACTGTGTTATATTTGTAGATTAACACAATTTATTTGTAAAGATTAGTTTGACGTGTATGGTCTATATTGTGAACCCGATGTGTTGTGTATCGGTTATAGTGTTGTCATTCTGATATGTCCTCCGTGTCTGATATTTGTAGAGTTGTTGATATTCAGAAAGGCGGATTGAGTGGGCATATCAGTTTAACTCAAATCTATTGAATAGGTGACACGTATGTAGGTCATTAAAACTTATTAATATCATCCTCGTCTTGATTGTTTTTCCCAGAAGCAAAGGTTAATTGTAGTGTTGACAGATTATATACATGTAGAATAATGTTGAGCTTGTGGTCATAAGGTATAATACGATTGTTGACATATGCTATACATGTATTATTGACTTATTTGGTACAACATAGTTATTGTTCACTATTGTCCATTTCAGGGCTTGACTGTTTTACGTTAACCAGTTTTACCGTGCTGTACACAATAGATACTATAAACTACGATCTGGTTGTCTTTGTGAATTGTCCTGTCCCTGATCAACCCCACCCTCGGATCTCGGAGCTAGTGATTAGTTTCCATATATGGATATTCTTCAAGTACCCCACCGTTAAATGGGCCGGAATAAGCCATATTACACACATGCTCCGCGTGTCGATATGCACGTGTTTCAGGGACCTGTTCCGTTGATGTGGCTGAAGTGCTATTGCAAGGCACCCCACGCAGAAAGTTTGAAAGTTCATCTATCGTCCCTCCGATATTGGTTTCACATGTCTTCGATGGCAAACGTAAATTGCCGAATGAATCCGATTGTTCATTTTGGACGTCCAAATTTGGACGAGCCTGCGTATGAGGCTGTAACCAATCATTCGGGAGATTCAGATACTGTGGTTGTACTCGAGTGCTTTGTCGTGGTGGTGGCGCGACCACAATCGTACTCTGCTGTGGAGCAATCTGAACTACATGTATATTTTCACTGTCTATGAAACTTTCAAGATCTGAGACTCGCTTTGCAATGCATTTTAGATTAAATCCAAGAGCCCCATTACATGTTACTCTCTCATGTGTCGAGCATTTCACAGAACTAATGCTATTGCCGATTACGCCTTTCATTTCATTTATTTGAGATTTAATAAATTTCACTGACTCCGACATTAATTTATTCTCATCGGATCGCAGTTTCTCATTGACGTGAAATGACTGTTTAAGCATAAGCATATCGGCCTGCAATGACGCCACTTGATCTCTTAACAGTTTTACTTCACTCTGGAACTGACAATTTGTGTTACTGTTTCTTTTGATAATGGGATTTGTAAGCGGGGTCATATCTTGTACCGGGGGAACCACATTAACCGACATCAAGGGTGTCGTCAGCAGAGCTGACGTTCGACGTTTCCGGGCACTTATCATGTCCTTTATAGGATTCATCCCCTCACCTTCAAGAATCGAAACGAGCGTGTATATGTCAGCAGCAAGTTTCACGGATACAGGTTCCCCGCCTCGTTTACACATACGTCTTTTAAGTTCAGCTGTTTCTCCAAACGGAAAATCGTCATGCATCTTAATTTTATCAAATAACTGTATCCGAGTAGCCTCTAAATCAGGTTCACTTGAGGCATAGTCCAGTAAGACCCTAGAGACAAACCTGCTTGAGGGCCTGTCTCTGTATAATTTAATAAGATTATCGTACTCTCGGGGGAATACATGTACATCTGTCCTTGTTCCAGGAGTTACGGGTAGGATGCGACGGTCATCCGTATTTTGAGGTGTTACAGGTACTTTGCGTTCAGTATTGTCAGCATTTTGAACGGGTTCGTATTCGCTTAAATTACAGTCAGCCATTAGCAGAGTGTGTATATATCGTGTAAATAGATTAACGGTTGTATCCAACATACAGCATACAACAGACGATCAACAGGTTAAAGTCTACCTTTCTCCTTCTCCCGAGGCTATATCCACACAGTCCATACAATCGAATCAAGCTTGACAAGTGAACCTGTGTATGAGGACTGTGACAGGTGTATGAGGACTGTGACAGGTGTATGAGGACTGTGACAGGTGTATGATGACTGTGACAGGTGTATGAGGACTGTGACAGGTGTATGAGGACTGTGACAGGTGTATGAGGACTGTGACAGGTGTATGAGGACTGTGACAGTGCTTTAGTTGCTTATTTCCAATGTATTTATTGTGGAACAACAGTACACACATGTTGGATAGGGATACCCCCTTTAACACAACTAATAGTCGAAAAACACAGGCTGTTCAAGGTTTTTAACAAATTAGTTTATACACATTATATTTGTACAATAATCATGTAATCAACTCTTTAGAAATGAACATTTTATATATAATTTAACAGCAGTAGATTGAAAGGGATTAGACCGAAAGAAAACTTATATAGTTATTCTGTTCGTGGAGTGTTAATTCTGTTCGTGGAGTGTTAACGGGTCAACACAAAAACAGATAGCTAACCTCTTTCATATTTAATGTGTAAAGCGTTGTGCGGTAAAACACTGAAAGTATATAATGAGGAATCATAAGAAAACTGAACATAGACCTCTATATAGCAAGTCTTACGGTTAACGATTACACTCACTAAGTCTCAATTAAATATCAAAGTAAGCTCAACCAAGTTAACCAATGTATTTGTATGTGTATTTAGAAGCGATAAATCCTAAGTTAGTAGCCCCGTTTACCAACATACCGTTAATACACTGGTTCGAATCCACCAAACTAAAATAACGGAACTGGGGCTTTCACCATGAAGGGGAATAACATTACCAAACATCAATTATGAAATAGGGTAGTAATAATACTAATTAAACATAATTAACCTCTCGAAACTTACACTGTGGGGGCCAAATGGACTAAGTTTTGATTGAGAATATCGCATGCCGTGCGATCCAAGAATGGCGTCCGTGGTAGAGCGTCGGATTTGGAATCTAGCGGTCCCGAGTTCGATACTCGGTCAGGCCACGTATGTAGTGTCATTCAGCATTGCTTAGTACAGGTTAACCACTTAGGTCGGCTAAGCCTGTCCAGGAAAACATGTCTAGGTCCCCGCAAGGGGTTTGACATTAATGGAACATACCGATACATACATACGGATTGGTAAAAAAAAGGGAAGCAACCGAAACGGTCCGAAAACGGTTGAACTGCACTAAATTTCTAGATAACTGAAATGAGTTCCATTACAATAGTTCTTCTCCCTAAATGGTTGTCCACATGTGTTTATTAGTCGATGGCACGAACTCAATAACAGTTATTCCCTAATTCGCTCCGCTCAAACGTAAATAAATCATTTATCCCATAATCAAGTAATTCTAGGGGGAAAAGAATCACAAACAAGATTTAGGATGGGCCATTTGCATTACCATGTTAATAATTTATTATATACATGTATAAACATTCTCTTCAAGTTTAAACCTGCGACCATAAAATTAACTCTGTACGAATATTTAATGTTTAAAAGCCTCACAACATAAAAAAATCATTCTGTGATGTAAAGTACACCATACTCTGTGATGTAAAGTACACCATACTCTGTGATGTAAAGTACACCATACTCTGTGATGTAAAGTACACCATACTCTGTGATGTAAAGTACACCATACTCTGTGATGTAAAGTACACCATACTCTGTGATGTAAAGTACACCCTACTCTGTGATGTAAAGTACACCATACTCTGTGATGTAAAGTACACCCTACTCTGTGATGTAAAGTACACCATACTCTGTGTTAAAGTATACATCTCGATATAAGACAGCCACGGAAATACGAAACTGTAGTGCCGGCTGCCCCAACCCACTCCCCTAATTATATTAAATATAATATAATCTCCTCATCTTTTTCTATTATTTCCTTTTTGTGGAGGAGGAGGGCGAGGTAGAAAGAAACCATGCAACTATCCAGTGTGAAAATGCCTTCTTTGCTGCCCCGTGACTTTTGGGCCTTTTCCCAACGAGCAGTATAACGATAAATGTTATCATAAATTAAGAGGCTAAAATCTGTTAACATCTATTATCTCAATATTGTGGCTCAAATCGGTACCGCCACGTAAACTAAACCTAATATAACCTGTCTGGACTAACATTCTTAGAAACTTAAATCACATACATCATAATTTAGAGTAGCTGCGTGACAAAGTAAAAACATAAATCTAAAGTTCGAAATTCATTTCCTAAGCCGCCATTTAAGTATATGCCATTCATCTGACGATTCGTCTCTCACTGGATATAAACGCTTGGATAATCCTGGTAAAGGGCGTCGAACCTGTCGATATATAAATTCCGATTTTAATAAAATTACCAGGTACCCCACTATCTGCAACGATCAATACCCTCCACTTGTTGCCATTGCAAACAGACATTAATCTTTCGAGACTAGTATTCATTTCAGGGTGGGTGGTGGGTGCCAATAAACTGACGTGTATCGTGTAATGCAAACGACTTCGAATGGAGATCACACTCCAAAACGATCTTAAGAGATTAGAAGAGTGGGAGTTGGAGTGGGACATGGAATTTAACCTCTCCAAATGTCAAGTTATCCACGTCACCAGAAGGAAACATCCTATTCCCAGCAAATATAAACTCCATGGAGTCCTACTTGAGTCGGTCACCTCAGCCAAATACATTGGCGTGGATATCTCAAATAACCTGTCGTGGGACACTCACATAAAAAGGTCAACAAAGAAAGCAAACCAAACAGGATTTCTACGCAGAAACCTCCAGGTCAAATCTGAACCCCTTAGGTATATGGCTTACCAGACACTAGTGAGACCACAGCTTGAATATGGCTCCGAGATCTGGTCGCCCCATACCCACACATTGATAGACCAAATTGAAGGTGTCCAGCGAAGAGCAGCCCGTTGGATAAAGGCTGACTTCTATCGTACCTCTAGTGTTACAGACATGCTACATTCCCTAAATCTACGCAGACTAGATTAACGGCGTATTGACAATAGGTTATCCCTTATGTATAAAATTCATAATGATCGTGTTGCTATTCCCATTGGAAATTACCTAGTGCCCCTCTCCCGTCCTGCTCGCCATTGCCATTCCTTAAGCAATAGGTTAATTACAGCAACTACAGATTACTACAAGTTTTCCTTTTTTCCAAGAACAATCTACCATTGGAACCACCTCCCTCCTGACATTGTCCATCTCCCTACCATACATACAGTTTGCCATATTGATCATGCCAGTCCCTAGTTGTTCTGCGCAGCTGCTATTAAACTTTTATCACAACTTATTTTCATTACCTTCTTAAATTATACTTTTAACTACTCATACTTTCAACTTCTTTGCGGTTTTTGACGCGCAACATGTATACGTCCCCGCGAGAGGTTCGACATTAGCGGAATATAGATAGATATATAGAACTATCTACATTGCACTATTTATACTATCCGAAATGCACGAAATAATCGTGCATATAAACACAACACTTGATTACACACCATTACCCGAATTACTGTAAACCTAGGATAAATCTAGTATCTGATCGGGTCTCAAATTTAGTGGTGAAATACTTTGTTGTATGCTTACTCCAACACCGACCAAATGTTGCGTTTAAAGTCACGTGATCATCTTATCAACACAGTGTATTTTTATTTTGCAAGCACTGCACAAACCTAAAGTTATTATTCTTAAAATAATATATCATGTTATATGCGTCTACCCATTTCATTTGAAAAAACCACCATATAATTCATACGAAACTCACCTGTACCATTATCTGTAGGCGTACTGAATTCTGGGAAACGTGAAAACGAAAGTAGGAATTCCAAGTTTGCATATCTTAGAAAAACACAAGCCAGCCGCCAACAGTGGCCACCATTTATTTCCAGCCAGCATTAAGAACCGGAAATGTGAAGAGTTATCGCCCGTCTCGTAAAACGGTGTAATTTAACGATGCGCAAAAGAAGCTAGCCGTCATTAAGAAAACTTATTGTTGAAAATGGATTAGGATTGGTTGAAAAAGTGTAGGGAAGCCCTTAATAGTTATTGATACATGGCCTGATTGGCTGAGTAGATATTGTCAGCAATAGTGAAAATGACTTCTAAATATTAAAATACAATATATGAGCTGCATTTTGGAATATTTTAGAATATTTGCATACTATTTGGTGACAAATAAACACCATATTATAAATGCAAATGTCAGTGCAACATTGGGCATGTGTGGGAAATAATAAAAAAACCGCACTTAGATAACTGAGGACCACCCCTTCGAAAACAACAGAATTACGGTTCCGGGCCTCTTTGGTACTGTGTAGCGAGCAAAGTAGGCGATGTGACCCCACAAGACCGGGTATACGTATGTAGCCTGGTATCATAGCTGCTAGGGGACACCAAGTATGCCTCTCCATCTTCAGGGCCTCTTTGGTACTGTGTAGCGAACCGTAATTCTGTTGTTTTCGAAGGGTTGGTCCTCAGTTGACTAAGTGTAGGGTCCACCCATACCAAGATGGAGAGGCATACTTGGTGTCACCTAGCAGCTATGATACCAGGCTACATACGTATACCCGGTCTTGTGGGGTCACATCGCCTACTTTGCTAGCTACCCAGTACCAGAGAGATCCCATAGCATATTATGCCCTTTTTTCCTATGGTGCTGACCCATTGGCATTGTAGAGTGTGATATGTGGTGTTGTTTTATAGCTATTACACAATGCTATGTACCTATACCCAATTATATAGGGTCTAATTGCCAAGCTGTCTACATATTCGCTACCAAATATACTATTGTCTGTAATAATAATTTTGTTGTTTCATACCCGGATCTTTTGGCGGTTAATAAGATTGTCATAATAATTGAAAATTACAAGGGGAGCTAATTATTTTCAAGTTAGTGTTTGCTTGTATAATTAATGTTTGCTGGAAATATTTAATGTTTGCTGCACTAATGAGGGCTCACTTGTGTTCACTCATATCTTAAGTTGTTAAGTATGAGGTCAGATGTAGAAGGTAAACTATTTCTTTTGTTACTATTGTATTATTTAAATAACAAAGTCCAACACACAACAAGAAGCATGCATGCGATGTTTGCTTTCATATGTTTTTATTCTGTCTGAACACTCTAGAGTGGCTTTAGGCTGACACTTTCAGTGTCTATATCTATCTAATCTAATCTATCTAATCTATCTAATTTGGAGGTCGTGATAGCGCAGTGGATGCGCGTTCGCTTTAGGTGCGAAAGGTCCGGAGTTCGAGCCCCACTGGAGCCCTTAGTGTGCCCTTAGGCAAGGCATTTAAATTCCACGTTGCCTCTTCTCTCTCCCTCGTGGCGATGGATTCCATCAGGAATGAGATCTCGAGAGTGATTTATATAAGTTGAAATAACTTGTTTCGCAATCGAGCTAAAATAAATTTGTATAAATTAATCTATCTTATCTATCTATCTATCTTCCTTCTATATTTCTATATATATATGACTCATGATTGAATGTGTCGATATTCAAGTTTACCAGTTCAGGGAGTTAATCATTTTTTGTTACATGATGGCTGACAGTGAGATATCAATTTGACTTTTAATTTCTTCAGAATTAAATTTAGAAATGATATATATTTGCCTTAATAGCGCAAAGTTCAGAAATTATATATATTTGCCTTAATAGCGCAAAGTTCGAAAAGTTGATGACTTGCGCAAAGTTGCGCAAAGTGGGTATAGCTCCAGTCACTTGCGAAAAGTTGATTATTCAGTCCGAAAAGTTGATGACTAAAGTCACTTGCGAAAAGTTGCGCAAAGTGGGTATGAACTTGAAGTGGGTATAGCTCCAGTCAACTGCGGAAAGTTGATTATTCAGTGCGAAAAGTTGCGCAAAGTGGATATGACATTGAATTATTCAGTGCGAAAAGTTGACGACTAAAGTCAATTGGCACGTTTGATGTTACCTTTGATGATACAAAGTGGTTGTTATGTGCTTAATAAGTTTGCATGTGTTAGCATGTTTGGGCTGACCAGTTATAATTATAATTATAATGATTAGTTATGCAACTATAGTGATTGAAATACATGATTAAAATGCCTTTAATTGTTAACTATTTGTTTGTTTGTTTGTAAGTGTGCCGGTGCGCCTGATTGTTGTGTCTTAAATGGCCCAGTGATTAAAGTGATGAAGCTATTTTGTTAACGTTTATACGTAATTAAAATTACTAAAGATCAACGTATTGTACGATTACAATAATTATGTGTTTACCAACTTTGATTTTGCCATTATTTTATTTAACATCCAGAAGCTCAGGCTAACAAACCATGTCAATCAGGCTAACAAACCATGTCAATCAGGCTAACAAACCATGTCAATCAGACTAACAAACCATGTCAATCAGGCTAACAAACCATGTCAATCAGGCTAACAAACCATGTCAATCAGGCTAACAAACCATGTCAATCAGGCTAACAAACCATGTCAATCAGGCTAACAAACCATGTCAAATGGACAATATGTGACAAGCCACAATATAACTTTATCGAGTGATATTATTTTATGTGAAACATTTAACATGGGTGTACATACGCCGCGAACCCTTTGTTGGGAAGCTTCACCTGGGCTAGAAGTAGGTAATGTGTTCCCATGTTAAATGTTTCACATGAAACATCCGCGCAGTCTCATCAGTGTATACACTCCTCGTTATTTGTCGTTGTCTGTAAGTGTGCTAGATCATCAGGAGCTGCATTGGTCAATACCTGATTTGGGCACAATTTGTTGTGGCGCGTCACATATTTATACTTGGCCGATATGGCACTATTCTAGATCTTAGCTGATTCATTGTGTTGTTTATGTGCTGATTATGTCGGTGTTGCTGGTTAATCATGGAAACTGATCTCTCATACATTTATGCTTGTATTATATGTATATTGTGTATTATAGTTATGTTTACATTGCATATTTATGTCGTATCGCACCAGTGTGTGTAGTGTTGTCAACAATAACCAAAAATGTGCTATGCTATGTAATAAGTATTGATAATAAGTTATAAATAATGAACATTTCACGAGATACAAATAATTTATTTCGAGGAGCGTTAGTCAATAAAATAATAGTTTACAACACTGTTGCTTTCTGTCCGCTTTTATTAAAGTTTATAAAAATGTTAGTTTTAAGGTTTGATCCCACCAAATGCAGCCTCCGGCATCGTCGTGCGTCACATTGTGATAGCGAACTGTACGAGGTGGGATCAAATGTATGTTCTTTTTATATCAATTGTTTGTACGAGTGTAATATACATTATTAGTCTTGGAGCATGGCCCGATTCGCTTACAGACATCACGTGTACAGTTCCACCAGAATTTCCCATAAAAAATGTGAATATTATGCAATATACTGATTTGAGCCACGGTTTACGAATTTCACACATACGCGTCGCCCCTGTTGCCTTCATTGGATTAGAAAACTACGCTGCTTCAAGTAAATGATGTTGAAAGTTGGCGAAAATTTCAGAGCAAATGCGGAATACGAATACTATTCCGCATTTGCTCTGAAACTTTCAAAAAAATTCACCAACTTTCGATATCAATAATTTTACAGAAGTTGTAGCTATATCAATTAAGATAACACGTGCGACGCGTACAGGCGAAATTCGTATAGCGTGGCTCATTTACGACACAAATAGCACATTTTCTTAAGTGAATGTCGTGATAATCCGAAGATACTACATTGTATATATGGTGTATTTCAGAAAATGATGATCAATCATGATAATTATACTGCATGTCTTCGAAAATGATCATAACATGTTCGCTTTTTCACACAATAAATAGTTTGAGTTTCATCTTTGTGTTTATTTCATTGCTTTGTGTCAATTTACAAATATCCCTTCAGTTATCTGGGTCATGTCTTGAATACAAACAGACACAATTTTCCAATGCTAGACGAAACAATTTTAGACTTTCCACAGCCACTTTGCGCAGGCAGGTGTGAACGGTTATTGCAAGATGATGTTTCTTGTAGTAAAACACTTCAAGTTCATATCCACTTTGTGCAACTTTTTGCAAGTGACTTTAGTCATCAAATTTTCGCACTGAATAATCAACTTTCCGCAGGTGACTGGAGCTATATCCACTTCAAGTTCATATCCACTTTGCGCAACTTTTCGCAAATGACTTTAGTCATCAACTTTTCGGACTGAATAATCAACTTTCCGCAGGTGACTGGAGCTATACCCACTTCAAGTTCATACCCACTTTGCGCAACTTTTCGCAAGTGACTTTAGTCATCAACTTTTCGCACTGAATAATCAACTTTCCGCAGGTGACTGGAGCTATACCCACTTCAAGTTCATAACTTCATACCCACTATGCAAAACTTTTCGCAAGTGACTTTAATCATCAACTTTTCGCACTGACTAATCAACTTTCCGCAGGTGACTGGAGCTATATCCACTTCAAGTTCATACCCACTTTGCGCAACTTTTCGCAAGTGACTTTAGTCATCAACTTTTCGCACTGAATAATCAACTTTCCGCAGGTGACTGGAGCTATACCCACTTCAAGTTCATAACTTCATACCCACTATGCAAAACTTTTCGCAAGTGACTTTAATCATCAACTTTTCGCACTGACTAATCAACTTTCCGCAGGTGACTCGAGCTATACCCACTTTGCGCAACTTTGTGCAAGTCATCAACTTTTCGCACTTTGCGCTATTAAGGCATATAACTATATATCTATTCATTTATTGGTTATTTTAGTTTGATTGCAAAACTCGTTTTTACATTTATAAATCATGGTCGGGTCGGGTTATCAAAAGTTTAACCATTTAATTTATACATGAATACTATAAAACTAGTCCTATATATAAGACAGACCTCTGCATACATCTTTTTCCGATCTGTTATTTCGAAAAAAATGTCTTGATAGTAAAATGTTACATTTTTCAAGTCTAAATATTTGAATTACTATAAAACCTGCAAATGTACATAATACTAAATATATACAATGTACTAACCTGCTAAATACATCAGTGATTCTATATTTAACGTACAAACGGTGTCCCTGTATAATTATTTTAAAACGTACAGCAAGTTTTATTTTTTTATAAGTAAGTATTAGTATTGTATGCAGACATGTTAGTGTTTTACTAATCCACTGATAAGACTTTTTTTACAAACTTATTTGATACAATGCAGGTGTCCCAATGCTAGTGTGGTCATTTCCCGATCTATATTTTAGTGTCATTTCATTGCGTTCTGTTGTTAAATTTAATGGTTATGAATCCCATACAGATGGAAAAGTCAATTTAAACTTATGTCGCATGTTTATGTGCTTTTTCTAACCCACTTGCTATGTCACGCACTTTCACATCATTTCCGTTACAACAACCAAATTCTAGATTTCGCGCGATTATTCCCCCTGAATACTCAATACTAATGACGTAATACGACTATGCAGTGGCGCGCTTATTCAAGGCCGATGGTGGTTTGACGAAAATGACAAACAGATGACAAAAGAGCTGGTAAGTTGTCATTTTTTATGCGTACATTTTTAAAACATTATTACCGTTCACGAGTTTTAGTTAACTGTATACATGCATGTCCAACTCCCACACGTATGGGTGTGTACAATGGGTGTGTATCTGTCATTATTGACCAAGAATAAGCAGAATCACAAAGCATGTGGACTGGTAAGCATGAAATAAATATCAAAACATCATTTCCATTACAAATATGTTGCCCTTTTTTTGTAACGGAAATGACGATATAATACATACAAATTAAACAAACATTTTAAAATAGACTCAGCTTAAACAATAGATAGATATACATATTGATCAACTTCATATTTATTATTAACAATGTTTTAACATGAATTATGAAAGATTTTATAGCTACTAGAGCTATTGGTATTTATATAACATAGTATGCATAGTGCGTTCAAACTGTCTCGACCTGTATCATATCATCTAATGCCATAATTATGATAAGAATAAATGGCATTCTTTAAGATAATGCGGAAAAGTATGAGAAGCACAATGCCGCAGAAA
The DNA here is from genome assembly GCA_014843695.1 of Archivesica marissinica. Classification (NCBI taxonomy): domain Eukaryota; kingdom Metazoa; phylum Mollusca; class Bivalvia; order Venerida; family Vesicomyidae; genus Archivesica; species Archivesica marissinica. The sequence continues at coordinate 96,079,263 of CM026386.1, forward strand.
GGGCGAGATATAAAGACAAAAGGAAAGATGGAAGATGATAGAAGATATGACACATAGAGAACAACACCATTGCCGGAAAAAATGGAAACAAAGTGCGAAAACAAAGAAAATGGTCAGCACTGCAATGGACTCCAGAGTAACACACACACCAGCATCTTCGCCAAATAATGAATCTGTAGTATAACCGTCTTGTAGACAGTCAATGGTAAAGTCACACAAAAGGAGAGCGGCAAAGGAAAGATCAGCTTGCTACAGGTTAAATTGAAGTTCATGAACAGACTGACAGAAAAATACAAGAAGAAATACCACCGAATAAGAAAGAGACAAGAAGGCCATACCATGGTTAATGCAGAACCATTCAATGGCAGATCTTACCTACCATGGTTAATGCAGAACCCTTCAATGGCAGATCTTACCTACCATGGTTAATGCAGAACTGTTCAATGGCAGATCTTACATACCATGGTTAATGCAGAACCCTTCAATGGCAGATCTTACATACCATGGTTAATGCAGAACTGTTCAATGGCAGATCTTACATACCATGGTTAATGCAGAACTGTTCAATGGCAGATCTTACATACCATGGTTAATGCAGAACCCTTCAATGGCAGATCTTACATACCATGGTTAATGCAGAACCCTTCAATGGCAGATCTTACATACCATGGTTAATGCAGAACCCTTCAATGGCAGATCTTACCTACCATGGTTAATGCAGAACCCTTCAATGGCAGATCTTACATACCATGGTTAATGCAGAACCCTTCAATGGCAGATCATACATACCATGGTTAATGCAGAACCCTTCAATGGCAGATCTTACATACCATGGTTAATGCAGAACCGTTCAATGGCAGATCTTACATACCATGGTTAATGCAGAACCGTTCAATGGCAGATCTTACATACCATGGTTAATGCAGAACCCTTCAATGGCAGACCTTACCTACCATGGTTAATGCAGAACCCTTCAATGGCAGATCTTACATACCATGGTTAATGCAGAACCCTTCAATGGCAGATCTTACATACCATGGTTAATGCAGAACCCTTCAATGGCAGATCTTACATACTATGGTTAATGCAGAACCGTTCAATGGCAGATCTTACATACTATGGTTAATGCAAAACCGTTCAATGGCAGATCTTACATACCATGGTTAATGCAGAACCCTTCAATGGCAGATCTTACCTACCATGGTTAATGCAGAACTGTTCAATGGCAGATCTTACATACCATGGTTAATGCAGAACCCTTCAATGGCAGATCTTACATACCATGGTTAATGCAGAACTGTTCAATGGCAGAACTTACATACCATGGTTAATGCAGAACTGTTCAATGGCAGATCTTACATACCATGGTTAATGCAGAACCCTTCAATGGCAGATCTTACATACCATGGTTAATGCAGAACCCTTCAATGGCAGATCTTACATACCATGGTTAATGCAGAACCCTTCAATGGCAGATCTTACCTACCATGGTTAATGCAGAACCCTTCAATGGCAGACCTTACCTACCATGGTTAATGCAGAACCCTTCAATGGCAGATCTTACATACCATGGTTAATGCAGAACCCTTCAATGGCAGATCTTACATACCATGGTTAATGCAGAACCCTTCAATGGCAGATCTTACATACCATGGTTAATGCAGAACCGTTCAATGGCAGATCTTACATACTATGGTTAATGCAAAACCGTTCAATGGCAGATCTTACATACCATGGTTAATGCAGAACCCTTCAATGGCAGATCTTACATACCATGGTTAATGCAGAACCCTTCAATGGCAGATCTTACATACCATGGTTAATGCAGAACCGTTCAATGGCAGATCTTACATACCATGGTTAATGCAGAACCCTTCAATGGCAGATCTTACATACCATGGTTAATGCAGAACTGTTCAATGGCAGATCTTACATACCATGGTTAATGCAGAACTGTTCAATGGCAGATCTTACATACCATGGTTAATGCAGAACCGTTCAATGGCAGATCTTACATACCATGGTTAATGCAGAACCCTTCAATGGCAGATCTTACATACTATGGTTAATGCAGAACCGTTCAATGGCAGATCTTACATACTATGGTTAATGCAGAACCGTTCAATGGCAGATCTTACATACCATGGTTAATGCAGAACCCTTCAATGGCAGATCTTACATACCATGGTTAATGCAGAACCCTTCAATGGCAGATCTTACATACCATGGTTAATGCAGAACCCATCAATGGCAGATCTTACATACCATGGTTAATGCAGAACCCTTCAATGGCAGATCTTACATACCATGGTTAATGCAGAACCCTTCAATGGCAGATCTTACATACCATGGTTAATGCAGAACCCTTCAATGGAAGATCTTACATACCATGGTTAATGCAGAACCCTTCAATGGCAGATCTTACATACCATGGTTAATGCAGAACCCTTCAATGGCAGATCTTACCTACCATGGTTAATGCAGAACCCTTCAATGGCAGATCTTACATACCATGGTTAATGCAGAACCCTTCAATGGCAGATCTTGCATACCATGGTTAATGCAGAACCCTTCAATGGCAGATCTTACATACCATGGTTAATGCAGAACCCTTCAATGGCAGATCTTACATACCATGGTTAATGCAGAACCCTTCAATGGCAGATCTTACATACCATGGTTAATGCAGAACCCTTCAATGGAAGATCTTACATACCATGGTTAATGCAGAACCCTTCAATGGCAGATCTTACATACCATGGTTAATGCAGAACCCTTCAATGGCAGATCTTACATACCATGGTTAATGCAGAACCCTTCAATGGCAGATCTTACATACCATGGTTAATGCAGAACCCTTCAATGGCAGATCTTATATACCATGGTTAATGCAGATCCCTTCAATGGCAGATCTTACATACCATGGTTAATGCAGAACCGTTCAATGGCAGATCTTACATACCATGGTTAATGCAGAACCGTTCAATGGCAGATCTTACATACCATGGTTAATGCAGAACCCTTCAATGGCAGATCTTACATACCATGGTTAATGCAGATCCCTTCAATGGCAGATCTTACATACCATGGTTAATGCAGAACTGTTCAATGGCAGATCTTACATACCATGGTTAATGCAGAACCGTTCAATGGCAGATCTTACATACCATGGTTAATGCAGTCCTTCAATGGCAGATCTTACATACCATGGTTAATGCAGAACCCTTCAATGGCATATCTTACATACCATGGTTAATGCAGAACCGTTCAATGGCAGATCTTACATACCATGGTTAATGCAGAACCCTTCAATGGCAGATCTTACATACCATGGTTAATGCAGAACCCTTCAATGGCAGATCTTACATACCATGGTTAATGCAGAACCCTTCAATGGCAGATCTTACATACCATGGTTAATGCAGACCCTTCAATGGCAGATCTTACATACCATGGTTAATGCAGAACCGTTCAATGGCAGATCTTACATACCATGGTTAATGCAGAACCCTTCAATGGCAGATCTTACATACCATGGTTAATGCAGAACCCTTCAATGGCAGACCTTACCTACCATGGTTAATGCAGAACCCTTCAATGGCAGATCTTACATACCATGGTTAATGCAGAACCCTTCAATGGCAGATCTTACATACCATGGTTAATGCAGAACCCTTCAATGGCAGATCTTACATACTATGGTTAATGCAGAACCGTTCAATGGCAGATCTTACATACTATGGTTAATGCAAAACCGTTCAATGGCAGATCTTACATACCATGGTTAATGCAGAACCCTTCAATGGCAGATCTTACATACCATGGTTAATGCAGAACCCTTCAATGGCAGATCTTACATACCATGGTTAATGCAGAACTGTTCAATGGCAGATCTTACATACCATGGTTAATGCAGAACCCTTCAATGGCAGATCTTACATACCATGGTTAATGCAGAACTGTTCAATGGCAGATCTTACATACCATGGTTAATGCAGAACTGTTCAATGGCAGATCTTACATACCATGGTTAATGCAGAACCGTTCAATGGCAGATCTTACATACCATGGTTAATGCAGAACCCTTCAATGGCAGATCTTACATACTATGGTTAATGCAGAACCGTTCAATGGCAGATCTTACATACTATGGTTAATGCAGAACCGTTCAATGGCAGATGTTACATACCATGGTTAATGCAGAACCCTTCAATGGCAGATATTACATACCATGGTTAATGCAGAACCCTTCAATGGCAGATCTTACATACCATGGTTAATGCAGAACCCATCAATGGCAGATCTTACATACCATGGTTAATGCAGAACCCTTCAATGGCAGATCTTACATACCATGGTTAATGCAGAACCCTTCAATGGCAGATCTTACATACCATGGTTAATGCAGAACCCTTCAATGGAAGATCTTACATACCATGGTTAATGCAGAACCCTTCAATGGCAGATCTTACATACCATGGTTAATGCAGAACCCTTCAATGGCAGATCTTACCTACCATGGTTAATGCAGAACCCTTCAATGGCAGATCTTACATACCATGGTTAATGCAGAACCCTTCAATGGCAGATCTTGCATACCATGGTTAATGCAGAACCCTTCAATGGCAGATCTTACATACCATGGTTAATGCAGAACCCTTCAATGGCAGATCTTACATACCATGGTTAATGCAGAACCCTTCAATGGCAGATCTTACATACCATGGTTAATGCAGAACCCTTCAATGGCAGATCTTACATACCATGGTTAATGCAGAACCCTTCAATGGCAGATCTTACATACCATGGTTAATGCAGAACCCTTCAATGGCAGATCTTACATACCATGGTTAATGCAGAACCCTTCAATGGCAGATCTTACATACCATGGTTAATGCAGAACCCTTCAATGGCAGATCTTACATACCATGGTTAATGCAGAACCCTTCAATGGCAGATCTTACATACCATGGTTAATGCAGAACCGTTCAATGGCAGATCTTACATACCATGGTTAATGCAGAACCCTTCAATGGCAGATCTTACATACCATGGTTAATGCAGAACCCTTCAATGGCAGATCTTACATACCATGGTTAATGCAGATCCCTTCAATGGCAGATCTTACATACCATGGTTAATGCAGAACTGTTCAATGGCAGATCTTACATACCATGGTTAATGCAGAACCGTTCAATGGCAGATCTTACATACCATGGTTAATGCAGAACCCTTCAATGGCAGATCTTACATACCATGGTTAATGCAGAACCCTTCAATGGCAGATCTTACATACCATGGTTAATGCAGAGCCGTTCAATGGCAGATCTTACATACCATGGTTAATGCAGAACTGTTCAATGGCAGATCTTACATACCATGGTTAATGCAGAACCGTTCAATGGCAGATCTTACATACCATGGTTAATGCAGAACCATGGTTAATGCAGAACCATGGTTAATGCAGAACCGTTCAATGGCAGATCTTACATACCATGGTTAATACAGAACCGTTCAATGGCAGTGGTTAATGCAGAACCGTTCAATGGCAGATCTTACCTACCATGGTTAATGCAGAACCGTTCAATGGCAGATCTTACATACCATGGTTAATGCAGAACCGTTCAATGGCAGATCTTACCTACCATGGTTAATGCAGAACCGTTCAATGGCAGATCTTACATACCATGGTTAATGCAGAACCCTTCAATGGCAGATCTTACATACTATGGTTAATGCAGAACCGTTCAATGGCAGATCTTACCTACTATACAAGTCTTTAAATATCAGAGCATGGTACAAGAGAAGCAACAGTAGACTAGAGAAACGAATGCTCTCAAACGTCATTGTATGGAAACGTATCCTGAAAAAGTATGGTATCGGGGCACATGCAAGGAGTGTCATGGGGATTTCTAGATGGTACATGTACAGCAAGAGTAAAAGAATAGGCATGAAAGTGCAGATAAAGGATAAAGTACAGGCTTTTCTGGAGAGTAACGACAACTCCAGAATAAATGCTGATAAGCAGGCTACAATCACTAGGGATAAAACAACAGCAGAGGCTATTGAGTGATGACATGAACGTATTGCACAAAAAGTACCAAAGTGATGGAAACCAGATGTCTTACAGCCTGCAGGCTACGTCCTTTCTTCATAGTCAAGCCACCAGAGAAGGACCGTGAACTTAAATCCATGTACGGTATTCAGTTGACACATTTTCAAGTGGCATAGTTATGTTGGTTTTAATGTATGTAAGCGATCATGTCATGTAGTATGCATGTACATTTAAACGCTGCCCACTGAAATAACCGCCTTACCGTTAATCATTTCCGTTACACGAGTTACATGCTATGTGCACCCATGCACCTCTGCTACTGATGTCCATACCAGGTGTAGATCAAAATGTTTCCAGTTCATATAGTTCAATTATAGTTTTATGTTGTTTAATATAGATAAACAGGACCCAGTAATTCTCATGTACTTCTATATATACTGACCAATGACATCATCTCCGTTACGGGTAATCATTTCCATTACACAAGTTCACCTCCGTTACGCTGAGTAATACTAAAATAACGCCCTACCAAAAAGCATTATAGTTTTCTACTTTTGGAAGCAAGTAAGTTATTAACGATAGGTATCATACAACCTTTCATAACTAGCATACGTATAGTTATAGCTAGCATACGTATAGTTATAACTAGCATAGGTATAGTTATAACTAGCATAGGTATAGTTATAGCTAGCATACGTATAGTTATAGCTAGCATACGTATAGTTATAGCTAGCATACGTATAGTTATAACTAGCATAGGTATAGTTATAACTAGCATAGGTATAGTTATAACTGGCATAGGTATAGTTATAACTAGCATACGTATAGTTATAACTAGCATAGGTATAGTTATAACTAGCATAGGTATAGTTATAACTAGCATACGTATAGTTATAGCTAGCATACGTATAGTTATAACTAGCATAGGTATAGTTATAACTAGCATAGGTATAGTTATAACTAGCATAGGTATAGTCATAACTAGCATAGGTATAGTTATAACTAGCATAGGTATAGTCATAACTTGAAGTACAAGTTTGTAGCACTGAAGTACAAGTTTGTAGCACTGAAGTACAAGTTTGTATCACTGAAGTACAAGTTTGTATCACTGAAGTACAAGTTTGTATCACTGAAGTACAAGTTTGTATCACTGAAGTACAAGTTTGTATCACTGAAGTACAAGTTTGTAGCACTGAAGTACAAGTTTGTATCACTGAAGTACAAGTTTGTATCACTGAAGTACAAGTTTGTATCACTGAAGTACAAGTTTGTAGCACTGAAGTACAAGTTTGTATCACTGAAGTACAAGTTTGTATCACTGAAGTACAAGTTTGTATCACTGAAGTACAAGTTTGTATCACTGAAGTACAAGTTTGTATCACTGAAGTACAAGTTTGTATCACTGAAGTACAAGTTTGTAGCACTGAAGTACAAGTTTGTATCACTGAAGTACAAGTTTGTAGCACTGAAGTACAAGTTTGTAGCACTGAAGTACAAGTTTGTATCACTGAAGTACAAGTTTGTATCACTGAAGTACAAGTTTGTATCACTGAAGTACAAGTTTGTATCACTGAAGTACAAGTTTGTATCACTGAAGTACAAGTTTGTATCACTGAAGTACAAGTTTGTATCACTGAAGTACAAGTTTGTAGCACTGAAGTACAAGTTTGTATCACTGAAGTACAAGTTTGTATCACTGAAGTACAAGTTTGTATCACTGAAGTACAAGTTTGTATCACTGAAGTACAAGTTTGTATCACTGAAGTACAAGTTTGTAGCACTGAAGTACAAGTTTGTATCACTGAAGTACAAGTTTGTATCACTGAAGTACAAGTTTGTATCACTGAAGTACAAGTTTGTATCACTGAAGTACAAGTTTGTATCACTGAAGTACAAGTTTGTATCACTGAAGTACAAGTTTGTATCACTGAAGTACAAGTTTGTATCACTGAAGTACAAGTTTGTAGCACTGAAGTACAAGTTTGTATCACTGAAGTACAAGTTTGTATCACTGAAGTACAAGTTTGTATCACTGAAGTACAAGTTTGTATCACTGAAGTACAAGTTTGTATCACTGAAGTACAAGTTTGTATCACTGAAGTACAAGTTTGTATCACTGAAGTACAAGTTTGTATCACTGAAGTACAAGTTTGTAGCACTGAAGTACAAGTTTGTATCACTGAAGTACAAGTTTGTATCACTGAAGTACAAGTTTGTATCACTGAAGTACAAGTTTGTATCACTGAAGTACAAGTTTGTAGCACTGAAGTACAAGTTTGTATCACTGAAGTACAAGTTTGTATCACTGAAGTACAAGTTTGTATCACTGAAGTACAAGTTTGTATCACTGAAGTACAAGTTTGTATCACTGAAGTACAAGTTTGTATCACTGAAGTACAAGTTTGTATCACTGAAGTACAAGTTTGTATCAATGAAGTACAAGTTTGTATCACTGAAGTACAAGTTTGTATCACTGAAGTACAAGTTTGTATCACTGAAGTACAAGTTTGTATCACTGAAGTACAAGTTTGTAGCACTGAAGTACAAGTTTGTATCACTGAAGTACAAGTTTGTAGCACTGAAGTACAAGTTTGTATCACTGAAGTACAAGTTTGTATCACTGAAGTACAAGTTTGTATCACTGAAGTACAAGTTTGTATCACTGAAGTACAAGTTTGTATCACTGAAGTACAAG
>CM026386.1:96089012-96159119 GCA_014843695.1 Archivesica marissinica
CGAGGGTTTATCATCCACATGGACACAGGAGACCATCACTCGAGGGTTTATCATCCACATGGACACAGGAGACCACCATTCGAGGGTTTATCATACACCTGGACACAGGAGACTACCAGTCGAGGGTTTATCATCCACATGGACACAGGAGACCACCACTCGAGGGTTATCATCCCCAGGACACAGGAGACCACCACTCAAGGGTTTATCATACACATGGACACAGGAGACCACCACTCGAGGGTTTATCATCCACATGGACACAGGAGACCACCACTCGAGGGTTTATATCCACCAGGACACAGGAGACCACCACTCAAGGGTTTATCATACACATGGACACAGGAGACCACCACTCGAGGGTTTATCATCCACCAGGAACAGGAGACCACCACTCGAGGGTTTATCATCCACCAGGACACAGGAGACCACCACTCGAGGGTTTATCATCCAACAGGAGACCACCACTCAAGGGTTTATCATCCACCTGGACACAGGAGACCACCACTCAAGGGTTTATCATCCACCAGGACACAGGAGACCACCACTCAAGGGTTTATCATACACCTGGACACAGGAGACCACCATTCGAGGGTTTATCATCCACATGGACACAGGAGACAACCACTCAAGGGTTTATCATCCACATGGACACAGGAGACCACCACTCGAGGGTTTATCATCCACCAGGACACAGGAGACCACCACTCAAGGGTTTATCATCCACATGGACACAGGAGACCACCACTCAAGGGTTTATCATCCACTGGACACAGGAGACCACCACTCAAGGGTTTATCATCCACATGGACACAGGAGACCACCACTCGAGGGTTTATCATCCACCAGGACACAGGAGACCACCACTCAAGGGTTTATCATCCACATGGACACAGGAGACCACCACTCGAGGGTTTATCATCCACCAGGACACAGGAGACCACCACTCAAGGGTTTATCATCCACATGGACACAGGAGACCACCACTCGAGGGTTTATCATCCACATGGACACAGGAGACCACCACTCAAGGGTTTATCATCCACCAGGACACAGGAGACCACCATTCGAGGGTTTATCATCCACATGGACACAGGAGACCACCACTCAAGGGTTTATCATCCACCAGGACACAGGAGACCACCACTCAAGGGTTTATCATCCACCAGGACACAGGAGACCACCACTCAAGGGTTTATCATCCACATGGACACAGGAGACTACCACTCGAGGGTTTATCATCCACATGGACACAGGAGACCATCACTCGAGGGTTTATCATCCACATGGACACAGGAGACCACCACTCAAGGGTTTATCATACACATGGACACAGGAGACCATCACTCGAGGGTTTATCATCCACATGGACACAGGAGACCACCATTCGAGGGTTTATCATACACCTGGACACAGGAGACCACCACTCGAGGGTTTATCATCCACCAGGACACAGGAGACCACCACTCGAGGGTTTATCATCCACCAGGAGACCACCACTCAAGGGTTTATCATCCACCTGGACACAGGAGACCACCACTCAAGGGTTTATCATCCACCAGGACACAGGAGACCACCACTCAAGGGTTTATCATACACCTGGACACAGGAGACCACCATTCGAGGGTTTATCATCCACATGGACACAGGAGACCACCACTCAAGGGTTTATCATCCACATGGACACAGGAGACCACCACTCGAGGGTTTATCATCCACATGGACACAGGAGACCACCACTCGAGGGTTTATCATCCACCAGGACACAGGAGACCACCACTCAAGGGTTTATCATCCACATGGACACAGGAGACCACCACTCGAGGGTTTATCATCCACCAGGACACAGGAGACCACCACTCGAGGGTTTATCATCCACCAGGACACAGGAGACCACCACTCAAGGGTTTATCATCCACCAGGACACAGGAGACCACCACTCGAGGGTTTATCATCCACCAGGACACAGGAGACCACCACTCAAGGGTTTATCATCCACATGGACACAGGAGACCACCACTCAAGGGTTTATCATCCACCAGGACACAGGAGACCACCACTCGAGGGTTTATCATCCACCAGGACACAGGAGACCACCACTCAAGGGTTTATCATCCACATGGACACAGGAGACCACCACTCGAGGGTTTATCATCCACCAGGACACAGGAGACCACCACTCAAGGGTTTATCATCCACATGGACACAGGAGACCACCACTCAAGGGTTTATCATCCACCAGGACACAGGAGACCACCACTCAAGGGTTTATCATCCACATGGACACAGGAGACCACCACTCGAGGGTTTATCATACACATGGACACAGGAGACCATAACTCGAGGGTTTACCATACACCTGAACACAGGAGACCACCACTCGAGGGTTTATCATCCACATGAACACAGGAGACCACCACTCGAGGGTTTATCATCCACATGAACACAGGAGACCACCACTCGAGGGTTTATCATCCACCAGGACACAGGAGACCACCACTCAAGGGTTTATCATCCACATGGACACAGGAGACCACCACTCGAGGGTTTATCATCCACATGGACACAGGAGACTACCACTCGAGGGTTTATCATCCACATGGACACAGGAGACAATCACTCGAGGCAGGGCGTTCATTTGACCCGAGCTCCCGGGTTTTGACGCATGAAAATCAGTAAAGACGCATGTTTGACTCTTGGTGAAAATGCGTTGAGGGTCAATTTGACCCGGGACGATAAGCGGTCAAGCGTCATCGAACATTTTCTCAACAGTGTAATTATCCTAATCTGCCTGTCAAATGCGATCGGAGAGGGCGGAGTCCGTCTAAAAATAAACGCCATATATAACTCCGGCTTCGGCCAATGAACGAAAATGTCTGTAAAATGTGCCAACAACCATACGCCTAGATATATTCCCGTAAAGTTGGAGCCAAATTTACATGAACATACGACTTTTCTGCTGGTTTAATGAATATTTATTAAAATGTCATGCTTTTATCTTATTGTCGATACTAAAATCATTTTCCGGAACAAACTATAAGCTACCCGCATTTTGTTTTGAACTCGGTGACTCCAGTCGTAAAAGAGCGTCCATTTTGAATTTACTGATGCAAGGGCTATCACACGACGCCAGTGAATGATAAAACTTTGTAGAACAATTTAATTTACGAGTTTTTATGATTTATTGCAATTTGTAACTAAATATATTTATGAAAATAACTTCTTTTCATAGTAATTCCGAGTATTCACGTCGTTATCTTAGAGTATGAATTAACATTTTCAGCTGATCAAAAAAAATGTCGTTCATTTGCCATAATAACTCGGAATTTTAGTTGATTTCGCAAATGCTACTAATTATACATCTTACATATTCATAAAAATGTGCTTAAATTCAAAAATTCATAGATATTGAAATGAATATGTCCCCTTTATACAAGAAATTCATGTTTTACAATGTCGTGAAACCGTACTCGATCCGTTTCGTACTCGATCCGTTTCGTACCAATTTCATGAAAAATAAAATTGCATGCAGATCAGCTAAAAAATTGTATTTTGTATAATCGACATTTGTATTGGTTTGTCAAGGCTAATCTGGATGCAGGGCCCCAGAAGGTTCATGTTGATATCAACTACTCTTGATCATTTGGTGACTGCAATACCGATACAATGTAGAATTATATACGTGTATGTATGTATGTATGTATGTATGTATGATACATTTATGTCATACCATTTAACCACCTAGACATGCTTTCCTTGGCAGAATTAGTCGACCTGAGTGGTTAACCAGTACTAAGGATTTTGTGTGAGGTGCCTTGCTCAGTATCAAACCCGGATCATTATATTCCAAATCCGATGCTCTACATGTACAACGTAACATGAAACTTAAATACGTGTACGGTTCTAAGCCCAGGTGCAAAGCTCAGCAAACTAGTCAATGTTTTCTCTAATTATGATAACAAAATTACTGGTTGCACCCAAGACACACCTTGGTCCAGATGTTATTATATGGTCGGGAAAAAGTTATCTGTACGGAAAGTACCAACATGCATATTGACTCTTGAAAAATCCAGTTTGACTCTTGAAAAATCCAGTTTGACTCTTGAGATTTTGACCTCAAGGGTCATTGACTCTTGGCTTTCAAAGTCTAGTGAACGCCCTGCTCGAGGGTTTATCATCCACATGGACACAGGAGACCATCACTCGAGGGTTTACCAGACACCTGGACACAGGAGACCACCACTCGAGGGTTTACCATACACATGGACACAGGAGACCACCACTCGAGGGTTTACCATACACATGGACACAGGAGACCACCACTCGAGGGTTTACCATACACATGGACACAGGAGACCACCACTCGAGGGTTTATCATACACATGGACACAGGAGACCACCACTCGAGGGTTTACCATACACATGGACACAGGAGACCATCACTCGAGGGTTTACCATACACCTGGACACAGGAGACCACCACTCGAGGGTTTACCATACACATGGACACAGGAGACCACCACTCGAGGGTTTACCATACACATGGACACAGGAGACCACCACTCGAGGGTTTACCATACACCTGGACACAGGAGACCACCACTCGAGGGTTTACCATACACATGGACACAGGAGACCATCACTCGAGGGTTTACCATACACCTGGACACAGGAGACCATCACTCGAGGGTTTACCATACACCTGGACACAGGAGACCATCACTCGAGGGTTTATCATACACCTGGACACAGGAGACCATCACTCGAGGGTTTATCATACACCTGGACACAGGAGACCATCACTCGAGGGTTTTCATACACTGGACACAGGAGACCACCACTCGAGGGTTTACCATACACATGGACACAGGAGACCACCACTCGAGGGACCATCCACATGGACACAGGAGACCATCATCGAGGGTTTATCATACACATGGACACGGAGACACCACTCGAGGGTTTATCATCCACATGGACACAGGAGACCACCACTCGAGGGTTTATCATCCACCTGGACACAGGAGACCATCACTCGAGGGTTTATCATCTGGGGTGGGTACATGGACACAGGAGACCACACTCGAGGTTTATCATACACATGGACACAGGAGACCAACTCGAGGGTTTAATCACATGGACACAGGAGACCACCACTCGAGGGTTTATCATACACCTGGACACAGGAGACCATCACTCGAGGGTTTACCATACACATGGACACAGGAGACCACCACTCGAGGGTTTACCATACACCAGGACACAGGAGACCACCACTCGAGGGTTTACCATACACATGGACACAGGAGACCACCACTCGAGGGTTTACCATCCACATGGACACAGGAGACCACCACTCGAGGGTTTATCATACACATGGACACAGGAGACCACCACTCGAGGGTTTACCATCCACATGGACACAGGAGACCACCACTCGAGGGTTACCATACACCAGGACACAGGAGACCACCACTCGAGGGTTTACCATACACATGGACACAGGAGACCACATCGAGGGTTTACCATCCACATGGACAGAGGAGACCACCACTCGAGGGTTTACCATACACATGGACACAGGAGACCACCACTCGAGGGTTTACCATCCACATGGACACAGGAGACCACCACTCGAGGGTTTACATCCACATGGACACAGGAGACCACCACTCGAGGGTTTACCATACACATGGACACAGGAGACCACCACTCGAGGGTTTACCATCCACATGGACACAGGAGACCATCACTCGAGGGTTTCATACACTGGACACAGGAGACCACCACTCGAGGGTTTACCATACACATGGACACAGGAGACCATCACTCGAGGGTTTACCATACACATGGACACAGGAGACCACCACTCGAGGGTTTATCATACACATGGACACAGGAGACCACCACTCGAGGGTTTACCATCCACATGGACACAGGAGACCATCACTCGAGGGTTTACCATACACATGGACACAGGAGACCACCACTCGAGGGTTTATCATACACATGGACACAGGAGACCACCACTCGAGGGTTTACCATCCACATGGACACAGGAGACCACCACTCGAGGGTTTACCATACACATGGAGTATCTCCAATACTTGGATCATATCCGTATATTAGCAAACCCATATGTAATAATCATTCATCATCTATCGGACAAATGACTAATATTGGAAATTAATTTGTTTTGTTCCTCCAAGTCCTTTGTACATGGTCAGTCTTCACGAAAAACTTTTTAAGACACTTTCGGGCAAGTGGCTTGAAAAATTTACTTGCCCGAATGAACTTCTAGGTGCCCATATATTTGCAGAATTTTACCCGCTTATTGGCGGTTAAATGTATAGTAGTATATGTAACATAATGTGGCATATCATGCATTTATTAGTAATACTTATATATAAATATGGCCATATGAGTAAACAATGTATAAAGACAAACTAATGTTTTATTATTATTAATATTGTACGATTATTGATAATATTCACAGTTACTTCATGTATATTCATGAAAAGGATTTTTCTTGGTTTTATAGATTTCGTACTGAGCGACATGACACGTGATTTTTTTTTACCAAATTTGATGATATAATGCATCGATCGGCCGATTCATCATAGGGCCGAGATGTCAGTAAGCGAAAACGCGAATTTACACCTGTCCGCTTCTAGACGACTTTCAATTCCCGTGTAAACAATTCGTAATTGTAAAGAATTTAGAAAAACATTTCTACTGTCCAGTTTATTACAGGGGCCTCCGTGGTCTAAAGCGCGGGCTGTGAGATCACTAACCTCTCACCGTGGTGGTTTTTTTTTTAAAAACAGGTGCCCGTCGGGCATGTGAGATTGCAAAATGTACACGTCCGTCCCGATTTCTACACGTCTCGGGCATCGGGCACCCGGCTAATTTCGCAGACTGCATGGTGCATTTTTAGGTGTGATGACCATACAATACCTGCTATTTCTGGCTATGAAATTGCTTAAGCAACTTACTGATTTTTTTTTTTTTACCTTTATTTATCGTCGCTACCGGTTGCCCATATGAGCGATGCCTCCTGAAGAGATTAGTCATTTTAGATTTTGGAGGATAGTGCATGATACAGACAGAGACCCATTCCAGAATCTCCTCTGGTTCTTTTACGTGCACGGTGTAAAGCACCGACACGAGACCTCGGTTTAACGTCCCATCTGAGAGACTGTTAATTTTATTAGGGTCAGACGGGGGATCGCACCTGCGATCCCTGGATTACCAGTCCAGCGTGTTACCACTGGACTACATATCCATCTGTAGCAACATACTGATTTGTACAGGTCTTATTGAAGGTCCTCATTCCGTGACTGTCCTAATACTGGTGCTATTTGTTTAAATCTCGTATCGCGCGATATTTGCTGACGTCATACACGCGCTCCGGTGTAAATATTTACTAAAGCTGTAGCTATCTGCCAAAAGTGAAACAAGAGTAAAATGAGACAAAAACAGGTAAACATTTGTTGAAACATGTCATGCATATAAAATAATACCTTTTCTACTATTACCAAATAAATGTTCATTTAAATACCCTTTTTTGGCCCCAAAAACATTGTTCAGAAATGTTACCATCCGTATGCTCTGAAACCAGGCTTTCATTGACAGATCTAATTCGGAAGTGGACTTTTTTCTATAAGGTCAGTCCGCCTCCGTGGTCAAGGTCGCTGACTTGTATACCACTGTAACCTATCATCACTGATGGTCACGGGTTCGAGCCCCGCTCAGACCGTGTCTCATTTATATAAAAGAGTTGGCAGTTTCTAACTGAGGTTGGTGCACCCAAGTACTGGTTAACCACTGGAGCCTGCCCAGGAAAGGTGTTGTTAGGTAAACTGGCCGCCGGCGAAAAAGCCCAAAATGGTGCTGATGCTGGCGTAAAACCCGAAATATAACATAACATAAGGCCAAGCCTAATTTTTTTATTTTGTTTTCAGTCCTATCCCTTATAAACATTTTTAGTTTTTTTAGGCTAATCCTAGGCAGATGAGGAGAAAGAACAGACACTAAAGAGATTTCCAAGTGTGTATCTGTAATATTTGCAAAGTGGGGATGGTGTGACAGAGTTAATAGGGGCAAACTCTGTAACCACTGGGTGCATTTGACATATTGCACCACAGTCAGGGTACTTAGAAGAGGAGACACATTCACGTGTCCTTGCTGTGACACTAGAGAGGAGTAGAATGAAACAGTTACATAAAACAACAGTTAATAATTTAGTGTTTTAACAGTTGTGACCCACTATGACAAAATCAGTCTTAAGTCGGAAAAAATAAATAATGAGTTAACTATACCATCATATAGGTATAAATATAAGCTTTCTAGTGATATCAGTATCATTCATGTAGCTCGTTTCAATCCAAAGTTGTGACCATTTGAATAATGGACTTCGCGCGATTAATATTCCGAGAAAACGGCTGTCAAAGATTTTCAGAAATTCTGACTTATTTTAACAAAATTTGGAGACGCAGTGAAATCAAAACACCATAGCAACCAATATGTTCCACATGACACAACTAGTCATGTTTGGTATCAAATTAAAGGTAAATGTCCATTCTTTAAAATGCACGCTGAACTTAGTAGTATCCATAGTGGTTCAGCTGTTCTAGCATAAATACAATAATAATAATTAATAAAAAAAAAAATAATAAAAATAAATTTAAAAATATTTTTTATTGACTTAAATTTTATTTACTTAAACCAATATATCCTGAAAGGATTATTCTGACTTTTCAGAGTACATGTAGCAATATCTGTCTGATGATGATTGAGCTTATTTACCCTCGCGAACCATATCTCCATGTCTTTGTAGATATTCTAGTTTTATGGCCGCTGTATATTGACCCCTTTGATCTGACAGTGCCTAGGGCATAAGTGGACACCTGCTGTTATATAATCCTGTTAATTGGATCATAGTACAAAGTAGCAGTGTTTCATTGATCAATTAAAATGCACAATTCCCCTTATCAGTTGTGTTGTTTTAGGAAAGGATTAGGGGGTAATTTATGGCTTTTTGTGGGAAGTAAAGTAACCTTGTATAATTGTGCAGCTGTGAATTAGAAAAGGGGTCAAAAGCTGGTTCACAGTGAAAAGTAAACAATTATTTTGTAATATTATGAAACATAAACCTGAATTAAGTCATAGTTATTAAAATATGAATGAACTTTTGGATTCAGGTGAAGTATTATTTTAGAATTTATATTAAATACATGTACGTCCGAAATACTGGGCTACATTGAACACAGGTGCAGATAACGGTGTGTTAAAATTTCACACAACAAATCAGCAGATAAAGGTTCTACACTTGTCTAGGTTTACCATTTACCTATATATGACTGATTTGCATCGAAATAAATCTAAATATTAAGCTATATAATGAATAATCGTCATGAAATCACACCGAAAATCGTTTTGTTTCTATCCAATCGTCTGTGAACATAGGAACAGGTGCGCACTTGCAGATCACGTGGTGTTTATCGGCCAATGGATGAGTGGGAATCACGTTTACGTTGCAACCGAAGAGATTTTTGAAGAAATTTGATTGATTTAAAGCCGTTGATTAGTCGGAAGCACATAAGATCTTACTTCCAACATAGCATCAGCTGAAAATACGTCATCTCTAGTTTATTTCGGTACCAAATACATGGGGCCAAACCGCGGGACAGTATCATTGAAGGCCGTCGGAAAACACCGCCTACCCGGCTTAGATCTTTTGTTTCACTGCGATTAATAACAATGGCAATTAACACCAAGCTAATTAAAATGTGTTTTTAATGCCTTAAATTACACAAATACTTGCTTCTATCACATTTATTATAAAGATGAATGATTATAAAATGCCATTATACAATAATCTGAAAAATGTTAAAATACCATTTTGTTGACTTATAATGTAATTATCTGCCTTACGATAATCCCGACTTACGACTGATTTTGATATGGCGGGTCACAGTTATTAGTGTTAAACGACTGATTTTGATATGGCGGGTCACAGTTATTAGTGTTAAAACAAAGTTAAAAATAGATTTTGGAATTATATCTTATACAACTGTTTGGAAAAACACCACATAATTAATTAAGAGTGCCTAATTCACTGTTACCCAAGAGATACCGGAATTGGGTCACATGTAAAATTACGGACAAAGTTACAGTAGTTCAGAACAAATCGTGATTAATGCAAAATGATTTGTTGAATAAGATATGTATAAGTTTTTGTATATTTTACAAACTATTATGCAAATTTTAATGATTGTTTCGTATCCTACTGGAATGTGGACCCTCGAGGCTATATATCCCGGTGTTACTGGTTTCCGACGATGTAGTATATAACAGACTCCTATAGGTTTAGAATTGTCATACACTGCAAACAATTTTATGTCACCAAATAAACAATATTTTGCCTTTCATTAACAAAAATCTCGAAGAAAACCGATTGTTTACTTTTTAAGAAAAGTTGACAAAATAGCGGTACCTCAGTCTCAGTAATCCAGAATGACATCACACGTTTTCTCCTAACTGTGGAAATTGCCTACAGTGCGAACATTAGTATGTAAGCAACAGTTCTTTCTTAACAAAACAATATAACTAAGGAAGACTTACTTTAATAACAGCCTTAATTTATCATTTTCACTCAAAATTCATTTGTTGGACAGCATTTTGTCTATATACTGTTTCTAAAACAATAACATTTAGCTTAACTTAGACAAACACACGGGGCATAAGAAGTTGTCACCCCTCCTAATTACTCTGACTGGGTGCAGAACCGTAAATGGACCCATCCATCGAACACATCACACGGTGCCTAACAGAGAATAACTGGGTTTACACAACCATGCATATCAGTTGGAACTTGGAGGACTTCTGTGACAAAACATGGACCTGAAGGCGAAAAACGGTGAAAATCGATATTATTCATAAGGACCCCTTGTGTGTAATAACGGATGAAACTCATAAACACGGAGCAGTTAGACTATAATGACATTTTTATTCGTAAATATATTGGCATGGCATACGATGAATATGTCATTTTGGAGAAAAAATTGATATTTATATGGCGACATAAAACGGATATAGTGAAAACTGGGATAGGTTTAAAGTTTTCACCGTTTATTTACCTGTCTGATCTCTATGATCGGTTAGAAATGGATTGGAAGCGCACAAGGTATGTTTATTTATAATTCCGGTAACTGGAGCGTGAAATATTGCATGATCTCTCGCGACTTGCTATTCCCACAGTTAGGCGAAAACCTGTTCTGGGCGAAAACTCTTCACGCCGGGATATAGGACAGGTGACAGTAAACTAAAGCTGAAAAGTAGAATACTCTTCAATTGAAGATCAAATTTAACCATAACTGTAATGTCCATATTACTGCCAATTGTCTCAAGATTACTGCCCATTGTATATTTCGTTACTGCCTCTATCATTAACGCTATCTTGTTAAGGTATAAACATGTCTACGTCCCCGCGAGGGGTTTGACATTAACAGAAGATAGATAGATAGATAGATAGAATACCCCACCCATTTTCTTACTATAGTGATACAATTAATTTCTAGTTTTATCGTCAAAAATGGATGCATATGGGATAAAATCGCATTAAGAGCAACAACACAAAATAAATGAATATATACAGAACTAACACATATAATGTCAGAACTTACAAGCACCAAAATTGGCACAAAACATATAGCAGACAACCGGTGCATCATGACTTTCTGCCACGTACATGTAAACTGATTACAATAACTTTACGAATCGACAAGTTGTCGTGGACGAAATTCAGGTTTACTTCCTTTAGGTCAGACATCGCTATTGACATTTCCATAGGCCACATTTATCTATCTATCTTCCGCTAATGTCGAACCCCTCGCGGGGACGTAGACATGTTGCGCGTCAAAATCCGCAAAGAAGTTAAAAGTATGAGTAGTTAAAAGTATAATTTAAGAAAGTAATGAAAATAAGTTGTGGTAAAAGTTTAATAGCAGCTGCGCAGAACAACTGGCACGATCAATATGGCAAACTGCCGTATTTAATTGCTCTATGGTAGGGAGATGGACACTGTCAGGAGGGAGATGGTTCCTTTAGAAAAAAGGAAAACTTGTAGTAGTCTGTAGTTGCTGTAATTAACCTATAGCTTAAGGAATGGCAATGGCGAGCAGAATGGGAGATACGCTGTTGATCTAGTCTGCGTAGGACAGAAGTCAGCCTTTATCCGACGGGCTGCTCTTTGCTGGACACCTTCAATTTGGTCTATCAATGTTTGGGTATGGGTGACCAGATCTCGGAGCCATATTCAAGCTGGGGTCTCACTAGTGTCTGGTAAGCCATGGACTTAAGGGGTTCGGATTTGACCTGGAGGTTTCTACATAGAAATCCTAATGTTTGGTTTGCTTTCTTTGTTGACCTTTTTATGTGAGTGTCCAACGACAGGTTATTTGAGATATCCACGCCAAGGTATGTGGCTGAGGTGACCGACTCAAGTAGGACTCCATGAAGTTTATATTTACTGGGAATAGGATGTTTCCTTCTGGTGACATGGATAACTTGACATTTGGAGAGGTTAAATTCCATGTTCCACTCCAACTCCCACTCTTCTAACCTCTTAAGATCGCTTTGGAGTGTGACCGATTCATTTGCAGATGTCAGTGATAGTTCTAGTACCTTGCATAGAACACATGTCAGTGAGATATGCCAATAGTTGGCGGGGTTTGACTTGTCCCATTTTTTGTAAATGGGAGCAACATTTGCTGACTTCCACTTGGCCGGCAGTGATCCTTCGTTGAGGGATTTTTGGAATAAGACTTCAAGGATAGGTGAGAGTTCTTCAGACAGGGTTTTAAGTATGATTGGCTTAATTTGATCAGGACCACTAGCCTTATGGGGGTTCAGGTTATTGAGAAGTTTCTCTATGCCATTAATTTTGAATTTACTGTGATCTCATCCATGTTTGGCGTGGATTGACCATTCAGGTTTCCATTTGTGTTCTAAATTTTCATTTTACAAATGGAGGTAAGTCTTAGTGGGGATTTGGAATTGAAGACAGACTGAAACTGTTTGTTCAGTGCTGTGGCTTTAGCAGCCTCTTCATGATGAAATTTGTTTTCATGCTTTAGGGGTGGCGTTGATTTTGGAGTCTTGCTTGGAATGCTTAAGGATAAGCACTGTTTAGATTTAGGATGTTTTCCAGATATTGGTGATACGCCTCTTTGGCCTTTTTCCGCACTAAATGTTTTAGATCCAGTAATTTCTTGCGATTTGAAGGCGTACTTGACTTCCTAGTATGCCTAATGGCCCTATTTCGCCTTCTAGTCATTCGCTTAACACTCTGATTGACCCTGGGTAGGTACGTGCTCTCTTATCGATGACTGTTTGGATGGAATCCATTTATCTGTAAGGGTGCTTAGAACATGAGACAAATGTTCCCATAGCTCTTCAGTGTTTAGTGCGGTATATTTACATTCGGTGATCATAACCTGGTGATAGTCACATACTGACTGTTTAATGGCCTGCCAGTTTGCTTTCTTATAGAGTGGAATCATGCGAGGCTTTTGATAACATATCCTTGCGGATGTGTTGACTTTTATTTCGACTACATTATGGTCACTGATGCCACATGAATGGCCTACATCATAACACACAGTGACATTATATCTTCCCCAAAAAATAGTTTGGCACAAAAGACAATAGTTTTTAACAGACACTGGCCTTTGAGCCACAAGAACATGTCAAATTTCAATAGGGTTGACCGATTGTGTGTAAAGGCACCCACGCCCTACTCTGAAGGTAACTTGGTGGTGAATGTTGCATTGACACCTGCATTTATAATAAATTATGGTGTTTATTTGTCACCAAATAGTATGCAAATATTCTAGAATATTCCAAATTGCAGCTCATACAATGGCGGGTTTCGCGGGTGGTCCGGACCCCCTGGAATTTTCCAAAAATACTTTTTGTGTAGGTCTTTTTTTAAAGTTTCAGGGGGGAGGTCTCATCTTAAATTCGAAGTGGCTGCATTTGGCTTCTAGATTTTCCAAATTTTCATCAGATCCCTATCCAATTCTGAACTGCAGGAAACGGATTTTTTCGCCATTTAGATAACAAATGTTCCCTGGGAAGCATATTCCACAGGCCCCCACCAATTTTTTAGTCTCCCGTCTGGAACACAGGCAATGGCTCCAATTTGCATGTGAGGGCACCTTAACAGTATTTCCCTGTTGACTATAATTATTCTTGGTGCTATATGACCTTACTGTGTTCCAGTGCCGTAAAACGCAACTCAACACGACCGTACGGTGTCGTAGTGCCGTAAAACCCAACTCAATCATCAGCGCGATATGACTAATATGTGTCACTGTGCCGTTCAACGGATCGACACTGTATTGATAATTCGATATGTCACATGATAGTCTTTGTGACGACATAATCTATTAATGGCGTAGATATTTGTCATAAAACAGTTTCTGTTGGCATAACTAGATCAGCTTGAGTAGTGAATAGTCGCTACAAGTAACTATCATGGATGAACTTAAAACAATTGCAGTCATCACTCAAAAACGCAGCCCAGCATGGGTGGCAATCCTTTAAATGTCGGGTTTTATTGAACTCAAAGACCTTAAAAACTGATTGCAGTAAAAGTTTGGCTTCAACAGAAGTTGCGGAATTACTGCATGACGAGATATCGCCTTTCCTTTACCCGGTGTCCAAATGTATGGTGATGGCAATTGTTTTCACAGAGCAATATCAAGAGTTGTTTTTGGTACTGAAGACAGGCGGCATATTGAAGTTCGTATGAGAATATTGTTTGAGTTGGTTGTAAACATTAAAAGGTATGTGTCACGGGAAACGTATAGCACCATGTCTCCAACAACAAGGCCTAGTCTACAAAGCATAATAGAGTCGCCCGTGTCTGATGAAGCTATGACACCAAAGGACATCGAAAAGTATCTTCACAATGAAATGATGAAGTCTGTTTCGTCAGGTGTGTACTCTTCCCTGGTCCATTTTTTCGCTGCAGCTAATGCCATTAACCGCCCCATCTGTAGTATATATCCGGTGGTGCAGAATGTGGGTGTGAATAGGGATATACACACTCAAATGATAAGCCCACTTGACAATGATGAACCCCACAGGACCCCCAGTCTACATTATGTGGACACACACAGCAAATCCGATCCTGTAAATTGGATACCAAACCATCTTGTGCCGTGCCTTCCCCTGCCGGAATTGGTATTCACAAATGATGGCGAACCTTTAAAGCATCAGAATAAACAAACAAGTGAAAGCCCAAAATATGACATCAGTAAACCACCGCTGAAGAAACACCAGCATGAACAGAAAAGTGAAAGCCCAAAGTGTGACAACAGTAAACCACCGCTGAAGAAACACCAGAATGAACAAAAAAGTGAAAGCCCAAAGTGTGACAACAGTGAACCACCGCTGAAGAAACACCAGAATGAACAAAAAAGTGAAAGCCCAAAGTGTGACAACAGTGAACCACCGCTGAAGAAAGCAAGAGGTTCCAAAGATGAGAGAAAGTATTTTGAGGAGAAACAAGAATCAAGTAGTCTAGAGGTGTGAGTTATGACATAGGCCATATTGTCAATGAAGCAATTATGTTAGATTCTATGACAAATATTGAGAAATTAAATGTTATCAGAAATCAACCGTCTCCAGAATCTCTAATTTGAAACGACAGCCTACTGTCAAGGGTAAAAGCGAACAAACGAAGAGAAAAATGCTATCATTCCACAGCCGTCTTGGATTAAGCAACCCAAGTGGCTTACGTACAGTAATACTGTAACACTTTGGGCAGCGGTATGTGTATGTAGTGTATTGTTTCCGCAACGGGATATGAAACACCAGGAGACATTTGTGATAATAGTGGGGCAGATAATAGCAATTTTTGAGAGGAATCGTGCAAATGATGATACAAGCATCACATTTGGCACACTTGTTCGCCAAGTGATACTAATCAAATCTGCCCGATTGGCCAATTGAAAATCCAAGATGGCGGCCATTTTTCAAGATGGCCGCCAAATTAGCCGCCCGAAGTTGACGTTTTGCTTAGAAGTATTTGTAGTTGTCCGATTTGCATGATCTAGGTGTGGATTCCTATGTTTTCAAGCCTGCTGAAGTAGATTTTCCTGTTTATAAAGCACACTGATACATATTTTTCAAGATGGCCACCAGATTGTCTGTTTTTCATTACGTAAGCTTTGCCCCGGATAGTAAATGTTCAAAGTTATGCATACCATGCCACTGGTCCTCCAGCTGCTACTGTTCACATATGCAGCTGCAGAGTGATGTGCAGGGGAGCTCTGACTGAAAGCACTTGCATCTTCCTTTGCAACCTTTCTTACAGGAACATTTCGTCAGTTCCCGACAGTTCGCTGCAATAGGGGGTAGTGTTGTCCAACATATCTGCCATGTCTCTCCTTTCTGTGTCCACCCCCATTCAGCGGGACTGCTCGTGTCTGGATTGGAGATGGTTGCCTGGCCCCAGATGATCCCAGCCTGATAGGCCGCACGCTTTGCATGTTCTCTGAGGGCTGCCTGTGTTGGTGGAATTAAGTTGTACGGCCTCTGCTTGCGGGCAAAGAGATCTAGTCTTGCTTCGTCCACACCAGTGGCTGCGCTTGATCTGTCGTACATGATGACAACGAATCTCTCGGAGGTGAATTGGGATCCATCGCGCATAGTTGACATTGTTATTCGCAAAGAAGTAAGGCACCAGTTCTGAAAGTGCTTCACGGTACAAGTTGAAGTCTCCTTCTCTGAATGAGCGGATCGGGGTGAATATGGTGAGCTCCATGTCCAGCACCAGACTCCAGAACTGGAACTGCGGACTCTCTTTCCTCCGTTGTTCACACCAATCCTTAAAGGTTATATCTGATATGCTAGTCTCTTCAGAGCGGTAATCATGGTATGCCTTCTTCATCAGTTTGTACAAGCTGCATGCAGTGATCTGGTGTGCTTGTCTTGTCCTGGTGACACTGGATGCAGACAGGTAAGACTATGTTGTACCAGATGAGGCCACATCTGCTTCCACAATGGCACTGGTCCAGCCACTGTCCCGTAGTAATGTTCCTATCGATCTCAGTGCAGCCATTTCTATATGAAGTCCACCGAACATGATCACGAACTTGTCCTCTCCATATTCGGGCCACTTCCATTGTATTTGTTTTGCCAGAGCATACAACGGTTGGTCAGCAGCAATGACAGGTGTCTGCCCTGGGTTCAGGAAAGCCACTGTATCACGGACCTTCGCCATGGCATGCTTGATCGTTGCAACAGAGTGAGCCTGGTCTCGCCACAGAGGCATCATTGCTGAAATGCTCACTTCAAATGGATGGCTCCTTTTCTGCGTTGCATGGTGGGCTGACCATGTGATGCTGACTGCATCAGCCACATCCTCAGTGAGGAAGACTTCCTCCAACCAAGAATATTCTTCTTTCAAGTGTGACCAGATCGACTCGGGTGCTGGTAAGGATTGGCTTGCTACTGGAGGAGGATTGGGGTTTATCGTGATGTATGCTGGTCGAATATTGGTGTATGCTTCTGGAAGCTCTGGAACCTTCATTTCTGACTCTAGTTTGAGCGGCTCGCGTTCATCGCCAGCATTTTCAGTGCTTGGATGTTGGAAAATGGATACACTTGTACCATGGAAAGATGTTTGAGCTGTGGTCGCAGTCGGATTATGATCTATGTTGTCCACTGCTGCAGTTGTGAACAACTGCTTTCTCAAGACTGGGGGACAGATTACTCCATCTTCCACATACTGTGCAACAACTGCTTCTCCTAACTGTGCTGAGATTTCTAGGACTCTGTCGTATGATATGCTGAGCCATTCTCATGGAGCATTTCAATGATTTGTCTCTTCCTCGTCTTGGCAAACACATACAGACCCATGTAGACTGCAAAAGGTGGCTCACGGTCCTTGGAATGCCTGTGGACATCCGTTCCTTCCTTGTATTTGGCAAAGCAGTTGTACTGTAGGAGTTGTGATATAGAAAGGTCAGATTTCGATGCTCCATGCTGGAGTTGGGACTTGATGTCTGCACCATGTTCGATCATGCATACAAATTGCAGCAGTGATGGTGGTACAGCCTGTTCTAGGTCTGTGTCGTGAAAGCTGCTGCTGAAATTTGACTTTTGATGGAGCATGTCTCGTCTAATTATCCCAGCAGCTTTCGCTAGATGGATCGCTTCACCATACTTGGATGCTTATGAGAGGATTGAGCCTACATCATTTTCAAAAGCCAGCAGAACATCTCGTCCTTGGCGATGAGCTTGCAGCTTGGGAATGTGAAAAAGCAGCTGGTCCTTGAGTCGAGTAGGATGAACATCAGGCGATTCAACACCAAGCTGCTCCAGCCTCTTCTTGTAAAGCATGGTCAAATCAGCAAGCTTGAAAATGAGTGGATCTCTACTATCACTGGCATTTTTCATCTCACTAATGTAGGTGACTAGTTCGGAGAAAGCAATTGGATATGCTTCCTTCCAGAGCTCCTGTGCTTTCTCTTGCTCCTGGACCTTTAGGTAAGCTCGTTCTCGGTTATACAATGCCACCAAGCAGGCAGGGTGATATTTCAGTTCTTGTGCTATGACATCTCCTACACTTAGTTTGGCAAGGAGTTTTCTATCACTGGGTGTTTTTGCACATTCGTTTATTCTCTTAAATTCACTTGCATTGTCATTGCTTCTCTAAGCTCCCCCACTTTGGTTTCGCAAAAGAAACATTCTTGTGTTTTAGCTTCTTGGACCTTTCGTGGGATCTTACTTCTACCGACCTCATCACCTGCAGGGGTTGATCTTTTTTCAGCTCTGTGTAACTTTGTGTTGTTAAATAGAAGCCTGCAACTCTCATGATATCGTGCCTTCTTTTGTCTCAAGGTTTCATCTATCCCACCACCTTCGTCAAGTCTTGCAGGGTCTAGCTTGATTGGTAGTGCATCGAGTGAGTGAAACAGAGGAATATTCGTTGCCAAGTTCATATATCCATCATCGCCTCTTCTGGCAGGATTGGCCTGGGGGGACTTTAGATCTTCTTTCTTAACCTCCTGACATATGCAACACTTGGTCCAGTCAGTGTTCCACGATTTTCCAGTAGAACTCGCGTCCTGATCCGGGGTTGATTAGGCAGCATTTGGGACACTAGTAGGTTGTTGCAATGGTCAGTATGACGTTCAGGGTCGAGGGTTTATCCTTTTACCACCCTGTACATGTAAAATAGACACTGTCCTGTATGGGATACAACTAGGTTCTTGCACCGTGCCCTACACCTAGTCCGATCGTTCATTCAGTGTCATAAGTCCCGTGCGATCTGTACACCATCCAGATAACTAAAACCCCATTATCCTTGGCTCGGCTCTCCCGTGCTGGCACGTCCTGTCCATTCAGGTGCAGCATGATGCCAACATACATTTCCTACTTAGCTGACACTGAACCCCATGCTGAGTTTCAAAGCAGTGATGTCATCAATGTGCCTTGGTAGTGCCCGACAATCACTCCTTCAAGAACTTCATCAACTTCATGCACTTGGAAGTTTTGGAGCTAGATGTACTCCATCACACGCAGAGACCTTCTGTGTGCTACCCTCATCTAGTTTAGCCCGCGAGCCAACGCGGTTTACCAGGGTGTGGCCGATGCCGTGCACTAGCATCTTCTTGGAGCTATAGATGAGAGTTGGGCTAGTGGTGAGGACCAGTGCCAGTAGTCCATCCAATGGATGTGTCTGACTGCTGAAACAAAGGTACTACCTCTAACACTACATCCCTACACCCCATAGCCATGCAAACGTATGAAAATCATAAACAAATGTGCGAAGTGATAAAAATATGTGTCAGGGTGCTTTATAAACAGGAAAATCTACTTCAGCAGGCTTGAAAACATAGGAATCCATACCTAGATCATGCAAATCGGACAACTACAGCTAATTTGGCGGCCATCTTGAAAAATGGCCGCCATCTTGGATTTTCAATTGGCCAATCGGGCAGATTTGATTAGTATCACTTGGAGAACAAGTGTGCCAAATTTGATGCTTGTATCATCATTTGCACGATTTTTCTGCTATCTCCTACACTATAAGGCCATTTACATCATATAAAAAGCCCTTGGAAAATATTCGTATCTGCTAAACCACGAGCATTCCGAGCACAAAAGGTGTGCAAAGGAGGAGCTAAAGCCAGCCAAGCAAAGCATAGAAAAGCCAACCACAACCTTGCCATACAAAATTAACGAACAAAACAAAGCAATTTATGACAGAAATGTCATGCTTTTAAGCTCTATCGTACAAACAACCATTATGTGTGGAAAACAGAGCATAGCACTTCGAGGCCACAGAGACGATGCTAACAGTGAAGCCTCAAATAAAGGTACCTTTCTTGCAATTTTGCAGCTCTTAGCAAGTCATGATGAGGACATTGCATCACACCTGGAGAATGCAAAGAAAAAATGCAACTTATGCAAGTAAACACATACAGAATGAAATAATACAAATGATTGCAACCCACATAAGAAATACAATTAAAGAAGGCCTTTATCAAGGCAATGGGTTTTACTCAATCACTGCCGATGAAGTCACAGACACCTATTCGAACAAAAAGGTTCTGACCGTGTATCTAAGATTTGTAGAGACACAAGCTAAACCAGCGACCATTCATGAAGAGTTCTTTGATTTTGTGCAAATAAGGCGCGCTATTGCTAACGCAATCATTGATACCCTTACAACGAATGGCATATCAGTGGTGAACATGCGAGGACAGGCCTATGGTGGCCCAGCTGCAATGTCATCAGCGAAAAAGATCAAAGAAATAAATAGTTTGGCTTTGTACACTCACTGTCGAAGTCATGTCCTTAACCTGAGTATAGCGTCTACCTGTAAATTGCCACTTGTCAGAAACATGATTGATGTTCTCAATTCTACCTTCATTTTCTTTGACCATTCACGCATGCGACAGTGCTTTTTTGAGCATGTTCTGGAAACTGAAAGTTCTGAATACGCTAAGAAAAAGTTGGTTGGTCAAAACACGGTGGGTTGAACGCCATGCCTGCTATGACACATTTTACCACCTGTACGTGTACCAAGCAGGTCATGTAACCTTTTTGAATGACGTAGAATTTTACCAAGCAGGTCATGTGACATCTTTGAATGACGTAAATTGTACCAAACAGGTCATGTGACATCTTTGAATGACGTAAATTGTACCAAACAGGTCATGTTGCATCTTTGAATGACGTAGAATTGTACCAAGCAGGTCATGTAACATCTTTGAATGACGTAGAATTTTACCAAGCAGGTCATGTGACATCTTTGAATGACGTAGAATTGTACCAAGCAGGTCAGGTGATCTCACAATGTGTCGCCATTCTGTTCCCAGCATTTATTCGATTACAATATGGAACAATTCCATAACATGAAGTAAATAGACATCCCTCTGGCTGATAATTTGTCTAGTGAAGGGATTTGTATTGATTTGGGGGTATATGAATTATGATATTGTGTATTAAGGGTATGTATAAAGGTGTATTAAGGGTATGTATAAAGGTGTATTAAGGGTATGTTCAAAGGTGCATTAAGGGTATTACAAAGGTGCACTAAGGGTATATACAAAGGTGTATAAAGGGTATTACAAAGGTGTATTAAGGGTATGTACAAAGGTGTAATAAGGGTATGTACAAAGGTGTAATAAGGGTATGTACAAAGGTGTATTAAGGGTATTACAAAGGTGTATTAAGGGTATTACAAAGGTGTATTAAGGGTATGTACAAAGGTGTAATAAGGGTATGTACAAAGGTGTAATAAGGGTATGTATAATGGTGTATTAAGGGTATTACAAAGGTGTATTAAGGGTATGTACAGATGTGTATTAAGGGTATTACAAATGTGTATTAAGGGTATTACAAAGGTGTATTAAGGGTATGTACAAAGGTGTATTAAGGGTATTACAAAGGTGTATTAAGGGTATTACAAAGGTGTATTAAGGGTATGTACAAAGGTGTATTAAGGGTATTACAAAGGTGTATTAAGGGTATTACAAAGGTGTATTAAGGGTATGTACAAAGGTGTATTAAGGGTATTACAAAGGTGTATTAAGGGTATTACAAAGGTGTATTAAGGGTATGTACAAAGGTGTATTAAGGGTATGTACAAAGGTGTATTAAGGGTATTACAAAGGTGCACTAAGGGTATATACAAAGGTGTATAAAGGGTATTACAAAGGTGTATTAAGGGTATTACAAAGGTGTATTAAGGGTATTACAAATGTGTATTAAGGGTATTACAAAGGTGTATTAAGGGTATGTACAAAGGTGTATTAAGGGTATTACAAAGGTGTATTAAGGGTATTACAAAGGTGTATTAAGGGTATGTACAAAGGTGTATTAAGGGTATTACAAAGGTGTATTAAGGGTATTACAAAGGTGTATTAAGGGTATGTACAAAGGTGTATTAAGGGTATTACAAAGGTGTATTAAGGGTATTACAAAGGTGTATTAAGGGTATGTACAAAGGTGTATTAAGGGTATGTACAAAGGTGTATTAAGGGTATTACAAAGGTGCACTAAGGGTATATACAAAGGTGTATAAAGGGTATTACAAAGGTGTATTAAGGGTATGTACAAAGGTGTATTAAGGGTATTACAAATGTGTATTAAGGGTATTACAAAGGTGTATTAAGGGTATGTACAAAGGTGTATTAAGGGTATTACAAAGGTGTATTAAGGGTATTACAAAGGTGTATTAAGGGTATGTACAAAGGTGTATTAAGGGTATTACAAAGGTGTATTAAGGGTATTACAAAGGTGTATTAAGGGTATGTACAAAGGTGTATTAAGGGTATGTACAAAGGTGTATTAAGGGTATTACAAAGGTGCACTAAGGGTATATACAAAGGTGTATAAAGGGTATTACAAAGGTGTATTAAGGGTATTACAAAGGTGTATTAAGGGTATTACAAAGGTGTATTAAGGGTATGTACAAAGGTGTAATAAGGGTATGTACAAAGGTGTAATAAGGGTATGTATGTACAAAGGTGTATTAAGGGTATTACAAAGGTGTATTAAGGGTATTACAAAGGTGCATTAAGGGTATGTACAAAGGTGCATTAAGGGTATTACAAAGGTGTATAAAGGGTATGTATAATGGTGTATAAAGGGTATGCATAATGGTGTATTAAGGGTATGTACAGATGTGCATTAAGGGTATGTATAATGGTGTATTAAGGGTATGTACAGGTGTATTAAAGGTATGTTCAAAGGTGCATTAAGGGTATGTACAAAGGTGTATTGTAATACTCTAATCTAATGATTCACGTCGAAGTTAGCAGATATTATATCAGGTCGATAGGTTTCCATAGTGGTCGATATAACACAGAAACGGGAAATTATATGTTTGCGATGTAAATAGGCTACGGGAGCATTCGTGTATATTCGGATATGATCGTGTATAATGGTGCCTGTTCGGCGATTTCGGATAGAATTTCGTTTCTATATTTAGTGATATCTTGTAGAGAAGAGTTCTCGTTCTTCAAATCTACACCCTGATAAATGAGGATGTAAGTAGATGGCGCTACGATAGGAAATCAAGTTTCCCCAGGCTGTCATTTTGCAAAAAATTAAAAAGTTAAGGTTTCCAGCATGCTCAGCTGTCCATTTAACGCAGTGGTCGTTTCTCACCAATGCAACCCGGGTTCGATCCTCAGACCAGGAAGTAAGTGAGATGGTCCAGTGGTCGCCAGATTGGTCATACATTGTTGAAAAACTCTCAATGGACATATTTTGGGATCATTTCACAAATTTTGTATCAATAACGAATAAATATTAATCTACCTGTAAGGCTGTGAAAATAGACTTTCAAAAATAGGTGCAAGTTCTTATAAACTATAATACATGCATTTTAATACCTTTCAAAGTTTATATTAACAAACCAAATTTAATAATGGTATTACAATTAAAGAATCACTTGGAAAACCCTGAAATTGACATAACACTTTCCAGACAAAATGGAGGCCAAGATCTTATCAATTGTGCAACAATTTGTGTTAACCGTGTATCAAATTATTTGATAGCTAACACATAGGGATAACACATAGGGATATGGGTGTGCAGCTACATCAATTTTTAATATGGGTCCTCTGTGACCGAGTGGTTACGGTCGTTTAATTCAAATCACTTGGCCCTCACCGCTGTAGGTTCGAATCACACTGGGTTAGGGTTAGGGTCTGGGTGTGTCACATTCTTTCATGTTAGGAAGCTACATGTAGCCAGCTGTCATACAGAAGGTCAGTAGTTCTACCTGGTATGGACTGACATATTGCCCGAAGGATCATCTGGGGTGTAGCTCAGTAGTTCTACCTGGGGGGTGTACGAACGGACATATTGCCCGGAGGGTCATCTGGGGTGTAGCTCAGTAGTTCTACCTGGGGGGTGTACGGACTGACATATTGCCCGGAGGGTCATCTGGGGTGTTGCTCCAAGTCATAATATAATTTGAAAATAATTACATACAAAATATACATGTTATAACACAAGTTTACATATTTTATCTTAAATATTTGACGACATATGTCCGGTACTCAGTACTACTCAGTATGTCCGGTACTCAGTACTACTCAGTATGTCCGGTACTCAGTACTACTCAGTATGTCCGGTACTCAGTACTACTCAGTATGTCCGGTACTCAGTACTACTCAGACGACATATGTCCGGTACTCAGTACTACTCAGACGACATATGTCCGGTACTCAGTACTACTCAGACGACATATGTCCGGTACTCAGTACTACTCAGACGACATATGTCCGGTACTCAGTACTACTCAGACGACATATGTCCGGTACTCAGTACTACTCAGACGACATATGTCCGGTACTCAGTACTACTGACGACATATGTCCGGTACTCAGTACTACTCAGACGACATATGTCCGGTACTCAGTACTACTGACGACATATGTCTGGTACTCAGTACTACTGACGACATATGTCCGGTACTCAGACGACATATGTCTGGTACTCAGTACTACTCAGACGACATATGTCTGGTACTCAGTACTACTCAGACGACATATGTCCGGTACTCAGTACTACTCAGACGACATATGTCCGGTACACAGTACTACTCAGACGACATATGTCCGGTACTCAGTACTACTCAGACGACATATGTCCGGTACTCAGTACTACTCAGACGACATATGTCCGGTACTCAGTACTACTTAGACGACATATGTCCGGTACTCAGTACTACTCAGACGACATATGTCCGGTACTCAGTACTACTCAGACGACATATGTCCGGTACTCAGTACTACTCAGACGACATATGTCCGGTACTCAGTACTACTGAGACGACATATGTCCGGTACTCAGTACTACTCAGACGACATATGTCCGGTACTCAGTACTACTGACGACATATGTCCGGTACACAGTACTACTGACGACATATGTCTGGTACTCAGTACTACTGACGACATATGTCCGGTACTCAGTACTACTCAGTATGTCCGGTACTCAGTACTACTCAGACGACATATGTCCGGTACTCAGTACTACTGACGACATATGTCCGGTACTCAGTACTACTCAGACGACATATGCCCGGTACACAGTACTACTGACGACATATGTCTGGTACACAGTACTACTCAGACGACATATGCCCGGTACTCAGACGACATATGTCCGGTACTCAGTACTACTGACGACATATGTCCGGTACTCAGTACTACTCAGACGACATATGCCCGGTACTCAGTACTACTCAGACGACATATGTCCGGTACTCAGTACTACTCAGACGACATATGTCCGGTACTCAGTACTACTGACGACATATGTCCGGTACTCAGTACTACTCAGACGACATATGTCCGGTACTCAGTACTACTCAGACGACATATGTCCGGTACTCAGTACTACTCAGACGACATATGTCCGGTACTCAGTACTACTCAGACGACATATGTCCGGTACTCAGTACTACTCAGACGACATATGTCCGGTACTCAGACGACATATGTCCGGTACTCAGTACTACTCAGACGACATATGCCCGGTACTCAGTACTACTCAGACGACATATGTCCGGTACTCAGACGACATATGTCCGGTACTCAGTACTACTCAGACGACATACGTTCGGTACTCGGTACTACTCAGACGACATATGCCCGGTACTCAGTACTACTCAGACGACATATGCCCGGTACTCAGTACTACTCAGACGACATATGTTCGGTACTCGGTACTACTCAGACGACATATGCCCGGTACTCAGTACTACTCAGACGACATATGTCCGGTACTGTGCAACACATCAATAACAACATGTAAGTTGAATACAATTTTAAACCAAAGATTAACACCAAGAACAATCAAATATACATGTAAGCAGGATGAGCTTCCACAAGATACAAGAAACTTTATTGCTTGCAC
Source organism: Archivesica marissinica (assembly GCA_014843695.1). NCBI lineage: Eukaryota > Metazoa > Mollusca > Bivalvia > Venerida > Vesicomyidae > Archivesica > Archivesica marissinica. The sequence goes on from CM026386.1 coordinate 96,115,476, forward strand.
AACAATAAACACTAGTTACAATAGCTATTCACTGACAAAAACAAAGATACATAACGTACAGGTAAAACAAACACCTGTGAGATAATACATGGATTAAACAAACACCTGTGAGATAATACATGGATTATACAAACACCTGTGAGATAATACATGGATTATACAAACACCTGTGGGATAATACATGGATTAAACAAACACCTGTGAGATAATACATGGATTAAACAAACACCTGTGAGATAATACATGGATTATACAAACACCTGTGAGATAATACATGGATTATACAAACACATGTGAGATAATACATGGATTATACAAACACCTGTGAGATAATACATGGATTATACAAACACCTGTGAGATAATACATGGATTATACAAACACCTGTGAGATAATACATGGATTATACAAACACATGTGAGATAATACATGCATTATACAAACACCTGTGAGATAATACATGGATTATACAAACACCTGTGGGATAATACATGGATTAAACAAACACCTGTGGGATAATACATGGATTATACAAACACCTGTGGGATAATACATGGATTATACAAACACCTGTGGGATAATACATGGATTATACAAACACCTGTGGGATAATACATGGATTATACAAACACCTGTGAGATAATACATGGATTAAACAAACACCTGTGGGATAATACATGGATTATACAAACACCTGTGGGATAATACATGGATTATACAAACACCTGTGAGATAATACATGGATTATACAAACACCTGTGGGATAATACATGGATTATACAAACACATGTGAGATAATACATGGATTATACAAACACCTGTGAGATAATACATGGATTAAACAAACACCTGTGGGATAATACATGGATTATACAAACACCTGTGAGATAATACATGGATTATACAAACACCTGTGGGATAATACATGGATTATACAAACACATGTGAGATAATACATGGATTATACAAACACCTGTGAGATAATACATGGATTATACAAACACCTGTGGGATAATACATGGATTATACAAACACCTGTGAGATAATACATGGATTATACAAACACCTGTGAGATAATACATGGATTAAACAAACACCTGTGGGATAATACATGGATTATACAAACACCTGTGAGATAATACATGGATTATACAAACACCTGTGAGATAATACATGGATTAAACAAACACCTGTGGGATAATACATGGATTATACAAACACCTGTGAGATAATACATGGATTATACAAACACCTGTGGGATAATACATGGATTATACAAACACCTGTGAGATAATACATGGATTATACAAACACCTGTGAGATAATACATGGATTATACAAACACCTGTGGGATAATACATGGATTATACAAACACCTGTGGGATAATACATGGATTATACAAACACCTGTGGGATAAAGACACATGTACACAGAATTAATGATTACATACCATGGAAATATATTCAACATCAAAATTTCTGGTTCGTATTTCAAACATTGCAAATGTTCTGGGGAAAGAAGGGAGTGTGTGTGTTTTACATTTATTTATCTTCGCTACCGGTTGACCATTTGAGAGACGCCTCCTGAAGAGATTAGTCATTTTAGATTTTTGGAGGATAGTTCAATGATACAGATGGAGACCCATTCCAGAGTCTCATCTGGTTCTTTTACGTGCACAGTGTAAAGCACTGACAAGAGGCCTCCGTTTAAGTCCCATCTGAAAGGGTGTTAATTTTATTGGGGTCAGACGGAGGATCGAATCTGCAATCTCTGGATTACCAATCCAGCGTGTTAGTTTATACAAATTTATTTTAGCTCGATTGCGAATATTTTAGCTTGTTTTTATCGAAACAAGTTCTTACAACTTATATTAATCACTCTCGAGAACTCATTCCTGATGGAATCCATCGCAACGAGTGAGAGAAGAGGCAACGATGAAATGAAATAAGGGCACAATCGTAACGGCTCCAGCGTGTTAACCAAGGAAAGAAGGGAGCCAGAATGAACGTCATATATGTTTACTTTGAAGCTACACAAATGCATGTTGTAAATATGTTTACTTTGAAGCTACACAAATGCATGTTGTAAATATGTTTACTTTGAAGCTACACAAATGCATGTTGTAAATATGTTTACTTTGAAGCTACACAAATGCATGTTGTAAATATGTTTACTTTGAAGCTACACAAATGCATGTTGTAAATATGTTTACTTTGAAGCTACACAAATGCATGTTGTAAATATGGAGGAAAATCATAAACAAACAAAAACACATTTCTATTGGAATGACATTACAAAAAAATGACATCAATAACAACATCAACTTTTACCACATTACTCTGCTTGTATTCAGTTTAATACAGCCTTCACATATTTTATATACTCATGTGTAATACAACCTGGAAGGATTCTGATTGGTTGCGGCATGACAGCTTGCTTTTGACAAATCCGACATATAGTTCATGCTTTTTTGTTGAAAATCAATCAAATGTTAAAAAGGCTAGAGCCTCTATAACAGATGGTGGTCGACTAGAGCCTCTATAACAGATGATGGTCGACTAGAGCCTCTATAACAGATGGTGGTCGACTAGAGCCTCTATAACAGATGGTGGGCGACTAGAGCCTCTATAACAGATGGTGGTCGACTAGAGCCTCTATAACAGATGGTGGTCGACTAGAGCCTCTATAACAGATGGTGGCCTCTATAACAGATGGTGGTCGACTAGAGCATCTATAACAGATGGTGGTCGACTAGAGCCTCTATAACAGATGGTGGTCGACTAGAGCATCTATAACAGATGGTGGCCTCTATAACAGATGGTGGTCGACTAGAGCCTCTATAACAGATGGTGGTCGACTAGAGCCTCTATAACAGATGGTGGTCGACTAGAGCATCTATAACAGATGGTGGTCGACTAGAGCATCTATAACAGATGGTGGTCGACTAGAGCATCTATAACAGATGGTGGTCGACTAGAGCCTCTATAACAGATGGTGGCCTCTATAACAGATGGTGGTCGACTATAGCATCTATAACAGATGGTGGTCGACTAGAGCCTCTATAACAGATGGTGGCCTCTATAACAGATGGTGGTCGACTAGAGCCTCTATAACAGATGGTGGTCGACTAGAGCCTCTATAACAGATGGTGGTCGACTAGAGGATCTATAACAGATGGTGGTCGACTAGAGCCTCTATAACAGATGGTGGTCGACTAGAGCCTCTATAACAGATGGTGGTCAACTAGAGCATCTATAACAGATGGTGGTCGACTAGAGCCTCTATAACAGATGGTGGTCGACTAGAGTCTCTATAACAGATGGTGGCCTCTATAACAGATGGTGGTCGACTAGAGCATCTATAACAGATGGTGGTCGACTAGAGCATCTATAACAGATGGTGGTCGACTAGAGCATCTATAACAGATGGTGGCCTCTATAACAGATGGTGGTCGACTAGAGCATCTATAACAGATGGTGGCCTCTATAACAGATGGTGGTCGACTAGAGCATCTATAACAGATGGTGGCCTCTATAACAGATGGTGGTCGACTAGAGCCTCTATAACAGATGGTGGTCGACTAGAGCCTCTATAACAGATGGTGGTCGACTAGAGCATCTATAACAGATGGTGGTCGACTAGAGCCTCTATAACAGATGGTGGCCTCTATAACAGATGGTGGTCGACTAGAGCCTCTATAACAGATGGTGGTCAACTAGAGCCTCTATAACAGATGGTGGTCGACTAGAGCATCTATAACAGATGGTGGTCGACTAGAGCCTCTATAACAGATGGTGGTCGACTAGAGCCTCTATAACAGATGATGGTCGACTAGAGCCTCTATAACAGATGGTGGTCGACTAGAGCCTCTATAACAGATGGTGGTCGACTAGAGCCTCTACAACAGATGGAGGTCGACTAGAGCCTCTATAACAGATGGTGGTCGACTAGAGCCTCTATAACAGATGGTGGTCGACTAGAGCATCTATAACAGATGGTGGTCGACTAGAGCCTCTATAACAGATGGTGGTCGACTAGAGCCTCTATAACAGATGGTGGTCGACTAGAGCCTCTATAACAGATGGTGGTCGACTAGAGCATCTATAACAGATGGTGGTCGACTAGAGCCTCTATAACAGATGGTGGTCGACTAGAGCCTCTATAACAGATGGTGGTCGACTAGAGCATCTATAACAGATGGTGGTCGACTAGAGCCTCTATAACAGATGGTGGTCGACTAGAGCCTCTATAACAGATGGTGGCCTCTATAACAGATGGTGGTCGACTGGAGCCTCTATAACAGATGGTGGTCGACTAGAGCCTCTATAACAGATGGTGGTCGACTAGAGCATCTATAACAGATGGTGGTCTCTATAACAGATGGTGGGCGACTAGAGCCTCTATAACAGATGGTGGTCGACTAGAGCCTCTATAACAGATGGTGGTCTCTATAACAGATGGTGGGCGACTAGAGCCTCTATAACAGATGGTGGTCGACTAGAGCCTCTATAACAGATGGTGGTCGACTAGAGCCTCTATAACAGATGGTGGGCGACTAGAGCCTCTATAACAGATGGTGGTCGACTAGAGCATCTATAACAGATGGTGGTCGACTAGAGCATCTATAACAGATGGTGGTCTCTATAACAGATGGTGGGCGACTAGAGCCTCTATAACAGATGGTGGTCGACTAGAGCATCTATAACAGATGGTGGTCGACTAGAGCCTCTATAACAGATGGTGGCCTCTATAACAGATGGTGGTCGACTAGAGCATCTATAACAGATGGTGGTCGATTAGAGCATCTATAACAGATGGTGGTCGACTAGAGCCTCTATAACAGATGGTGGCCTCTATAACAGATGGTGGCCGACTAGAGCCTCTATAACAGATGGTGGTCGACTAGAGCCTCTATAACAGATGGTGGTCGACTAGAGCCTCTATAACAGATGGTGGTCGACTAGAGCCTCTATAACAGATGGTGGTCGACTAGAGCATCTATAACAGATGGTGGTCGACTAGAGCCTCTATAACAGATGGTGGCCTCTATAACAGATGGTGGTCGACTAGAGCATCTATAACAGATGGTGGTCGACTAGAGCATCTATAACAGATGGTGGTCGACTAGAGCATCTATAACAGATGGTGGTCGACTAGAGCCTCTATAACAGATGGTGGTCGACTAGAGCATCTATAACAGATGGTGGCCTCTATAACAGATGGTGGTCGACTAGAGCCTCTATAACAGATGGTGGCCTCTATAACAGATGGTGGTCGACTGGAGCCTCTATAACAGATGGTGGTCGACTAGAGCCTCTATAACAGATGGTGGTCGACTAGAGCATCTATAACAGATGGTGGTCTCTATAACAGATGGTGGGCGACTAGAGCCTCTATAACAGATGGTGGTCGACTAGAGCCTCTATAACAGATGGTGGTCTCTATAACAGATGGTGGTTGACTAGAGCCTCTATAACAGATGGTGGTCGACTAGAGCCTCTATAACAGATGGTGGTCGACTAGAGCCTCTATAACAGATGGTGGTCGACTAGAGCCTCTATAACAGATGGTGGTCGACTAGAGCATCTATAACAGATGGTGGTCGACTAGAGCCTCTATAACAGATGGTGGTCTCTATAACAGATGGTGGGCGACTAGAGCCTCTATAACAGATGGTGGTCGACTAGAGCATCTATAACAGATGGTGGTCGACTAGAGCCTCTATAACAGATGGTGGCCTCTATAACAGATGGTGGTCGACTAGAGCATCTATAACAGATGGTGGTCGACTAGAGCATCTATAACAGATGGTGGTCGACTAGAGCCTCTATAACAGATGGTGGCTCTATAACAGATGGTGGTCGACTAGAGCCTCTATAACAGATGGTGGTCGACTAGAGCCTCTATAACAGATGGTGGTCGACTAGAGCCTCTATAACAGATGGTGGTCGACTAGAGCCTCTATAACAGATGGTGGTCGACTAGAGCATCTATAACAGATGGTGGTCGACTAGAGCCTCTATAACAGATGGTGGCCTCTATAACAGATGGTGGTCGACTAGAGCATCTATAACAGATGGTGGTCGACTAGAGCCTCTATAACAGATGGTGGTCGACTAGAGCATCTATAACAGATGGTGGTCGACTAGAGCCTCTATAACAGATGGTGGTCGACTAGAGCATCTATAACAGATGGTGGCCTCTATAACAGATGGTGGTCGACTAGAGCCTCTATAACAGATGGTGGCCTCTATAACAGATGGTGGCGACTAGAGCCTCTATAACAGATGGTGGCCTCTATAACAGATGGTGGTCGACTAGAGCATCTATAACAGATGGTGGTCTCTATAACAGATGGTGGTCGACTAGAGCCTCTATAACAGATGGTGGTCGACTAGAGCCTCTATAACAGATGGTGGCCTCTATAACAGATGGTGGTCGACTAGAGCATCTATAACAGATGGTGGTCGACTAGAGCCTCTATAACAGATGGTGGCCTCTATAACAGATGGTGTCGACTAGAGCCTCTATAACAGATGGTGGTCGACTAGAGCCTCTATAACAGATGGTGGTCGACTAGAGCCTCTATAACAGATGGTGGTCGACTAGAGCCTCTATAACAGATGGTGGTCGACTAGAGCATCTATAACAGATGGTGGTCGACTAGAGCCTCTATAACAGATGGTGGTCGACTAGAGCCTTTATAACAGATGGTGGTCGACTAGAGCATCTATAACAGATGGTGGTCGACTAGAGCATCTATAACAGATGGTGGTCGACTAGAGCCTCTATAGCAGATGGTGGTCGACTAGAGCCTCTATAACAGATGGTGGTCGACTAGAGCCTCTATAACAGATGGTGGTCGACTAGAGCATCTATAACAGATGGTGGCCTCTATAACAGATGGTGGTCGACTAGAGCATCCATAACAGATGGTGGTCGACTAGAGCATCCATAACAGATGGTGGTCGACTAGAGCATCTATAACAGATGGTGGTCGACTAGAGCATCTATAACAGATGGTGGCCTCTACAACAGATGGTGGTCAACTAGAGCCTCTATAACAGATGGTGGCCTCTATAACAGATGGTGGTCGACTAGAGCATCTATAACAGATGGTGGCCTCTATAACAGATGGTGGTCGACTAGAGCTTCTATAACAGATGGTGGCCGACTAGAGCATCTATAACAGATGGTGGCCTCTATAACAGATGGTGGTCGACTAGAGCCTCTATAACAGATGGTGGTCGACTAGAGCCTCTATAACAGATGGTGGTCGACTAGAGCCTCTATAACAGATGGTGGCCTCTATAACAGATGGTGGTCGACTAGAGCCTCTATAACAGATGGTGGTCGACTAGAGCATCGATAACAGATGGTGGCCTCTATAACAGATGGTGGTCGACTAGAGCCTCTATAACAGATGGTGGTCGACTAGAGCCTCTATAACAGATGGTGGCCTCTATAACAGATGGTGGTCGACTAGAGCCTCTATAACAGATGGTGGTCGACTAGAGCCTCTATAACAGATGGTGGTCTCTACAGATGGTGGTCGACTAGAGCCTCTATAACAGATGGTGGTCGACTAGAGCCTCTATAACAGATGGTGGGCGACTAGAGCCTCTATAACAGATGGTGGTCGACTAGAGCATCTATAACAGATGGTGGTCGACTAGAGCCTCTATAACAGATGGTGGTCGACTAGAGCCTCTATAACAGATGGTGGTCGACTAGAGCCTCTATAACAGATGGTGGCCTCTATAACAGATGGTGGTCGACTAGAGCCTCTATAACAGATGGTGGCCTCTATAACAGATGGTGGTAGACTAGAGCATCTATAACAGATGGTGGTCGACTAGAGCCTCTATAACAGATGGTGGTCGACTAGAGCATCTATAACAGATGGTGGTCGATTAGAGCCTCTATAACAGATGGTGGTCGACTAGAGCATCTATAACAGATGGTGGTCGACTAGAGCCTCTATAACAGATGGTGGCCTCTATAACAGATGGTGGTCGACTAGAGCATCTATAACAGATGGTGGTCGACTAGAGCATCTATAACAGATGGTGGTCGACTAGAGCCTCTATAACAGATGGTGGCCTCTATAACAGATGGTGGCCTCTATAACAGATGGTGGTCGACTAGAGCCTCTATAACAGATGGTGGTCGACTAGAGCCTCTATAACAGATGGTGGCCGGCTAGAGCCTCTATAACAGATGGTGGTCGACTAGAGCCTCTATAACAGATGGTGGTCGACTAGAGCCTCTATAACAGATGGTGGTCGACTAGAGCCTCTATAACAGATGGTGGTCGACTAGAGCCTCTATAACAGATGGTGGCCGGCTAGAAATGCTAGATACATGTATTTGGTTTATTGATAACATTTCAAGCTGATGTGCATATAAACTAAAAAATTGTGCTGGATTTGATTGTCTAATGTTGAGTGACTTTATACTGTATATTTGTCAAGGTTGCTACACACCCCTACATCTGGCATTTAATTGTGCCATATTAAATAACCATTTTCTATTTCAGTGGTGCCGTGAACAGTTGGAACAGAATGATCCCTATAACAAGTCCCACAAATACTAAGAGCACTTGTACAACATTGAAATTCTGTTTTCTCCACCACATCTTTGCTTTAAGCTCCAGTCTGGTCCTATGGGTAATCAGGGGATTTACGGGCTCAGGCTGCGGGCTCCCGGGCATTACCATACGTCGTATAAACTCTAACGCTATGTTGTCTATGAAAGGGTTATCAAAATCCACCGTATCAGCATAGCTAACCCAGCGTATTCTGTTGTACCTAAGTGCACCTTCAATACTGAAGGCTTTGGCGATCGTATTTTCTACCTCCTCGAATGCTTCCATAGTGATCGCCTGCTCGTCATCTGGAGAACTATATTTCTGCTGGTCTTTGACGAGATCGTACTTTGTTATTACAACAAAAACATCACCAGTGACTGCAAGAACGAAATGTGTATATACTTAGGCCGGTGTCATATAGAATATTGACCCACCTCAAAATAATGACACATTATAACCCTAACCCTCTAACCCTAACCCTGACACAGAGAGAGACAAAGAGGGAGACACACAGAGAGAGACACACATACAGACACACAGAGAGAGACACATTATAACCCTAACCACCTTGAGCATATAGCAATATATAGTAGTCCTAGTGGAAATGTGTTAAATGTTACTTTAGGCTTACAGGGTGATTCTGTAGGTCCAGGCGCGTAGCTGCCATTAGGCCAAAAGGCCCGGGCCTGCACATCATTTTGACAATTTTTTTAATATATATTTGACTATAATAGACCTAGGCTACCTAGATATTCCTGTCCCAGACCTATAATAATGTATAACAGATACTAATCGTTATACCTTCAGTCCATGGATAGGCATAGTCAGTTAATGCATACAAATAAAATAAGCGCGGAGATGTCGCGACGACGACGACAACAACAACTAGTCTATATGCATGCCCCCCGGACCCCCTAGCAACCCCGTTCACTACGCTGACTCAACATTTTCTACCCGGGCCTGCACATAATTTGCACATCCAGGAAACCAATTATGTTAGAGGGGTCTAGGACATACTCGTCCAGGAAACCAATTATGTTAGAGGGTTCTAGGACATACTCGTCCAGGAAACCAATTATGTTAGAGGGTTCTAGGACATACTCGTCCAGGAAACCAATTATGTTAGAGGGGTCTAGGACATACTCGTCCAGGAAACCAATTATGTTAGAGGGGTCTAGGACATACTCATCCAGGAAACCAATTATGTTAGAGGGTTCTAGGACATACTCGTCCAGGAAACCAATTATGTTAGAGGGGTCTAGGACATACTCGTCCAGGAAACCAATTATGTTAGAGGGTTCTAGGACATACTCGTCCAGGAAACCAATTATGTTAGAGGGGTCTAGGACATACTCGACCAGGAAACCAATTATGTTAGAGGGTTCTACGACATACTCGTCCAGGAAACCAATTATGTTAGAGGGTTCTAGGGCATACTCATCCAGGAAACCAATTATGTTAGAGGGTTCTACGACATACTCATCCAGGAAACCAATTATGTTAGAGGGTTCTACGACATACTCACCCAGGAAACCAATTATGTTAGAGGGGTCTAGGGCATACTCGTCCAGGAAACCAATTATGTTAGAGGGTTCTACGACATACTCGTCCAGGAAACCAATTATGTTAGAGGGTTCTACGACATACTCGTCCAGGAAACCAATTATGTTAGAGGGTTCTACGACATACTCGTCCAGGAAACCAATTATGTTAGAGGGTTCTAGGGCATACTCATCCAGGAAACCAATTATGTTAGAGGGTTCTACGACATACTCATCCAGGAAACCATTTATGTTAGAGGGGTCTAGGACATACTCGTCCAGGAAACCAATTATGTTAGAGGGTTCTAGGGCATACTCATCCAGGAAACCATTTATGTTAGAGGGTTCTACGACATACTCGACCAGGAAACCAATTATGTTAGAGGGTTCTAGGGCATACTCATCCAGGAAACCAATTATGTTAGAGGGTTCTAGGGCATACTCATCCAGGAAACCATTTATGTTAGAGGGTTCTAGGACATACTCATCCAGGAAACCATTTATGTTAGAGGGGTCTAGGACATACTCGTCCAGGAAACCAATTATGTTAGAGGGTTCTAGGGCATACTCATCCAGGAAACCATTTATGTTAGAGGGTTCTACGACATACTCGACCAGGAAACCAATTATGTTAGAGGGTTCTAGGGCATACTCGACCAGGAAACCAATTATGTTAGAGGGGTCTAGGGCATACTCATCCAGGAAACCAATTATGTTAGAGGGGTCTAGGGCATACTCATCCAGGAAACCAATTATGTTAGAGGGTTCTACGACATACTCGACCAGGAAACCAATAATGTTAGAGGGGTCTAGGACATACTCATCCAGGAAACCAATTATGTTAGAGGGTTCTAGGACATACTCATCCAGGAAACCAATTATGTTAGAGGGTTCTAGGACATACTCGACCAGGAAACCAATTATGTTAGAGGGGTCTAGGGCATACTCGACCAGGAAACCAATTATGTTAGATGGGTCTAGGACATACTCGACCAGGAAACCAATTATGTTAGAGGGTTCTAGGGCATACTCATCCAGGAAACCAATTATGTTAGAGGGGTCTAGGACATACTCGTCCAGGAAACCAATTATGTTAGAGGGTTCTAGGGCATACTCATCCAGGAAACCAATTATGTTAGAGGGTTCTAGGACATACTCGCCCAGGAAACCAATTATGTTAGAGGGGTCTAGGGCATACTCATCCAGGAAACCAATTATGTTAGAGGGGTCTAGGGCATACTCATCCAGGAAACCAATTATGTTAGAGGGTTCTAGGACATACTCGTCCAGGAAACCAATTATGTTAGAGGGGTCTAGGGCATACTCATCCAGGAAACCAATTATGTTAGAGGGTTCTAGGACATACTCATCCAGGAAACCAATTATGTTAGAGGGTTCTACGACATACTCGACCAGGAAACCAATTATGTTAGAGGGGTCTAGGACATACTCGCCCAGGAAACCAATTATGTTAGAGGGGTCTAGGACATACTCGCCCAGGAAACCCATTATGTTAGAGGGGTCTAGGACATACTCGACCAGGAAACCAATTATGTTAGAGGGGTCTAGGACATACTCGACCAGGAAACCAATTATGTTAGAGGGGTCTAGGGCATACTCATCCAGGAAACCAATTATGTTAGAGGGTTCTACGACATACTCGACCAGGAAACCAATAATGTTAGAGGGGTCTAGGACATACTCATCCAGGAAACCAATTATGTTAGAGGGTTCTAGGACATACTCATCCAGGAAACCAATTATGTTAGAGGGTTCTAGGACATACTCGACCAGGAAACCAATTATGTTAGAGGGGTCTAGGGCATACTCGACCAGGAAACCAATTATGTTAGAGGGGTCTAGGACATACTCGACCAGGAAACCAATTATGTTAGAGGGTTCTAGGGCATACTCATCCAGGAAACCAATTATGTTGGAGGGGTCTAGGACATACTCGTCCAGGAAACCAATTATGTTAGAGGGTTCTAGGGCATACTCATCCAGGAAACCAATTATGTTAGAGGGTTCTAGGACATACTCGCCCAGGAAACCAATTATGTTAGAGGGGTCTAGGACATACTCGACCAGGAAACCATTTATGTTAGAGGGTTCTACGACATACTCATCCAGGAAACCAATTATGTTAGAGGGTTCTAGGACATACTCGACCAGGAAACCAATTATGTTAGAGGGGTCTAGGACATACTCGACCAGGAAACCAATTATGTTAGAGGGGTCTAGGGCATACTCGACCAGGAAACCATTTATGTTAGAGGGTTCTACGACATACTCGACCAGGAAACCATTTATGTTAGAGGGTTCTAGGACATACTCGACCAGGAAACCAATTATGTTAGAGGGTTCTAGGGCATACTCATCCAGGAAACCATTTATGTTAGAGGGTTCTAGGACATACTCGACCAGGAAACCATTTATGTTAGAGGGTTCTAGGACATACTCGACCAGGAAACCAATTATGTTAGAGGGTTCTAGGGCATACTCATCCAGGAAACCAATTATGTTAGAGGGTTCTACGACATACTCGACCAGGAAACCAATTATGTTAGAGGGTTCTAGGACATACTCGACCAGGAAACCAATTATGTTAGAGGGGTCTAGGGCATACTCATCCAGGAAACCAATTATGTTAGAGGGTTCTAGGACATACTCGACCAGGAAACCAATTATGTTAGAGGGGTCTAGGACATACTCGACCAGGAAACCAATTATGTTAGAGGGGTCTAGGGCATACTCATCCAGGAAACCAATTATGTTAGAGGGTTCTAGGACATACTCGACCAGGAAACCAATTATGTTAGAGGGGTCTAGGACATACTCGTCCAGGAAACCAATTATGTTAGAGGGTTCTAGGACATACTCATCCAGGAAACCAATTATGTTAGAGGGTTCTAGGACATACTCGACCAGGAAACCAATTATGTTAGAGGGGTCTAGGGCATACTCGACCAGGAAACCAATTATGTTAGAGGGGTCTAGGACATACTCGACCAGGAAACCAATTATGTTAGAGGGTTCTAGGACATACTCGCCCAGGAAACCAATTATGTTAGAGGGGTCTAGGGCATACTCATCCAGGAAACCAATTATGTTAGAGGGGTCTAGGGCATACTCATCCAGGAAACCAATTATGTTAGAGGGTTCTAGGACATACTCGTCCAGGAAACCAATTATGTTAGAGGGGTCTAGGGCATACTCATCCAGGAAACCAATTATGTTAGAGGGTTCTAGGACATACTCATCCAGGAAACCAATTATGTTAGAGGGTTCTACGACATACTCGACCAGGAAACCAATTATGTTAGAGGGGTCTAGGACATACTCGTCCAGGAAACCAATTATGTTAGAGGGGTCTAGGACATACTCGACCAGGAAACCAATTATGTTAGAGGGGTCTAGGACATACTCGACCAGGAAACCAATTATGTTAGAGGGGTCTAGGACATACTCGACCAGGAAACCAATTATGTTAGAGGGGTCTAGGGCATACTCGTCCAGGAAACCAATTATGTTAGAGGGTTCTAGGACATACTCGACCAGGAAACCAATTATGTTAGAGGGGTCTAGGACATACTCCCAGGAACCAATTATGTTAGAGGGTCTAGGACATACTCTCCAGGAAACCAATTATGTTAGAGGGTTCTAGGACATACTCGACCAGGAAACCAATTATGTTAGAGGGGTCTAGGACATACTCGACCAGGAAACCAATTATGTTAGAGGGGTCTAGGACATACTCGACCAGGAAACCAATTATGTTAGAGGGTTCTAGGACATACTCGACCAGGAAACCAATTATGTTAGAGGGGTCTAGGACATACTCGTCCAGGAAACCAATTATGTTAGAGGGTTCTAGGACATACTCGTCCAGGAAACCAATTATGTTAGAGGGTTCTAGGACATACTCGACCAGGAAACCAATTATGTTAGAGGGGTCTAGGACATACTCGACCAGGAAACCATGTTGGGGTTGGTTGGATTTATGTTAGAGGGGTCTAGGACATACTCGTCCAGGAAACCAATTATGTTAGAGGGGTCTAGGACATACTCGCCCAGGAAACCAATTATGTTAGAGGGGTCTAGGGCATACTCATCCAGGAAACCAATTATGTTAGAGGGTTCTAGGACATACTCATCCAGGAAACCAATTATGTTAGAGGGGTCTAGGACATACTCGTCCAGGAAACCAATTATGTTAGAGGGTTCTAGGGCATACTCATCCAGGAAACCAATTATGTTAGAGGGTTCTAGGGCATACTCATCCAGGAAACCAATTATGTTAGAGGGGTCTAGGACATACTCGTCCAGGAAACCAATTATGTTAGAGGGGTCTAGGGCATACTCGACCAGGAAACCAATTATGTTAGAGGGTTCTACGACATACTCATCCAGGAAACCAATTATGTTAGAGGGGTCTAGGACATACTCGCCCAGGAAACCAATTATGTTAGAGGGTTCTAGGACATACTCGACCAGGAAACCAATTATGTTAGAGGGGTCTAGGACATACTCGCCCAGGAAACCAATTATGTTAGAGGGTTCTAGGACATACTCGACCAGGAAACCAATTATGTTAGAGGGGTCTAAGACATACTCGCCCAGGAAACCAATTATGTTAGAGGGTTCTAGGACATACTCGTCCAGGAAACCAATTATGTTAGAGGGGTCTAGGACATACTCGACCAGGAAACCAATTATGTTAGAGGGGTCTAGGACATACTCATCCAGGAAACCAATTATGTTAGAGGGGTCTAGGGCATACTCGACCAGGAAACCAATTATGTTAGAGGGGTCTAGGACATACTCGCCCAGGAAACCAATTATGTTAGAGGGGTCTAGGACATACTCGACCAGGAAACCAATTATGTTAGAGGGGTCTAGGGCATACTTGCCCAGGAAACCAATTATGTTAGAGGGGTCTAGGACATACTCATCCAGGAAACCAATTATGTTAGAGGGGTCTAGGACATACTCATCCAGGAAACCAATTATGTTAGAGGGGTCTAGGACATACTCGACCAGGAAACCAATTATGTTAGAGGGGTCTAGGACATACTCATCCAGGAAACCAATTATGTTAGAGGGGTCTAGGGCATACTCATCCAGGAAACCAATTATGTTAGAGGGTTCTAGGGCATACTTGCCCAGGAAACCAATTATGTTAGAGGGGTCTAGGACATACTCATCCAGGAAACCAATTATGTTAGAGGGTTCTAGGACATACTCATCCAGGAAACCAATTATGTTAGAGGGTTCTAGGACATACTCATCCAGGAAACCAATTATGTTAGAGGGTTCTAGGACATACTCATCCAGGAAACCAATTATGTTAGAGGGGTCTAGGGCATACTCATCCAGGAAACCAATTATGTTAGAGGGTTCTAGGACATACTCATCCTGGAAACCATTTATGTTAGAGGGTTCTACGACATACTCGACCAGGAAACCAATTATGTTAGAGGGTTCTAGGGCATACTCATCCAGGAAACCAATTATGTTAGAGGGTTCTAGGGCATACTCGACCAGGAAACCAATTATGTTAGAGGGTTCTAGGACATACTCATCCAGGAAACCAATTATGTTAGAGGGTTCTATGACATACTCATCCAGGAAACCAATTATGTTAGAGGGGTCTAGGGCATACTCATCCTGGAATCCATTAAATCCTAGAACATCAACGGTGCATTATGACGCATTTAAATTTACAGGGAGTCGACATACATGAATTAAATTTAGACGCCCCAATATGAAAGCCTTCCTTAAGCCCCTGATAACCCTCTATGGGTCACTGTACGAGTGAGGGCTTCCCCATAGAGGGTTTCTTATAAATTACATCAATATAATGTTATTAAAAACTGTTAATTTTACAGCTTAGGTAGATAGCAGCATCACTCATCCTAGGTCAGAATGTTTGGGAGAAGTGAGAACGCGCACGATCCTCGGTCAGAATGTTTGGGAGAAGTGAGAATGAGCATGATCCTCGGTCAGAATGTTTGGGAGAAGTGAGAACGCGCACGATCCTCGGTCAGAATGTTTGGGAGAAGTGAGAACGCGCACGATCCTCGGTCAGAATGTTTGGGAGAAGTGAGAACGCGCACGATCCTCGGTCAGAATGTTTGGGAGAAGTGAGAACGCGCACGATCCTCGGTCAGAATGTTTGGGAGAAGTGAGAACGCGCACGATCCTCGGTCAGAATGTTTGGGAGAAGTGAGAACGCGCACGATCCTCGGTCAGAATGTTTGGGAGAAGTGAGAACGCGCACGATCCTAGGTCAGAATGTTTGGGAGAAGTGAGAACGCGCACGATCCTCGGTCAGAATGTTTGGGAGAAGTGAGAACGCGCACGATCCTCGGTCAGAATGTTTGGGAGAAGTGAGAACACACACGATCCTAGGTCAGAATGTTTGGAGAGGTGAGAATGCGCACGATCCTCGGTCAGAATGTTTGGGAGAGGTGAGAACGCGCACGATCCTCAGTCAGAATGTTTGGGAGAAGTGAGAACACACACGATCCTAGGTCAGAATGTTTGGGAGAAGTGAGAACACACACGATCCTCGGTCAGAATGTTTGGGAGAAGTGAGAACACGCATGATCCTCGGTCAGAATGTTTGGGAGAAGTGAGAACGCGCACGATCCTAGGTCAGAATGTTTGGAAGAAGTGAGAACACACACGATCCTCGGTCAGAATGTTTGGAAGAAGTGAGAACGCGCGTGATTGTATCCTTAAATGTGAGAACACACATGATTGTATCCTTAAATGTGAGAATGCACATGATTGTATCCTTAAATGTGAGAATGCACACGATTGTATCCTTAAATGTGAGAACACACATGATTGTATCCTTAAATGTGAGAATGCACACGATTGTATCCTTAAATGTGAGAACACACATGATTGTATCCTTAAATGTGAGAACACACATGATTGTATCCTTAAATGTGAGAACACACACGATTGTCTCCCTAAATGTGAGAACACACACGATTGTATCCTTAAATGTGAGAACACACATGATTGTATCCTTAAATGTGAGAATGCACATGATTGTATCCTTAAATGTGAGAATGCACACGATTGTATCCTTAAATGTGAGAACACACACGATTGTATACTTAAATGTGAGAATGCACACAATTGTATCCTTAAATGTAAGAATGCACACGATTGTATCCTTAAATGTGAGAATGCACACGATTGTATCCTTAAATGTAAGAATGCACACGATTGTATCATTAAATGTGAGAACACACACGATTGTATCCTTAAATGTGAGAATGCACACGATTGTATCCTTAAATGTCAGAATGCACACGATTGTATCCTTAAATGTGAGAACACACATGATTGTATCCTTAAATGTGAGAATGCACACGATTGTATCCTTAAATGTGAGAACACACACAATTGTATCCTTAAATGTGAGAACACACACGATTGTATCCTTAAATGTGAGAACACACACGATTGTATCCTTAAATGTGAGAACACACACGATTGTCTCCCTAAATGTGAGAACACACACGATTGTATCCATAAATGTGAGAATGCACACAATTGTATCCTTAAATGTGAGAACACACACGATTGTATCCTAAAATGTGAGAATGCACACGATTGTATCCTTAAATGTGAGAACACACATGATTGTATCCTTAAATGTGAGAATGCACACGATTGTATCCTTAAATGTGAGAACACACACGATTGTATCCTTAAATGTGAGAATGCACATGATTGTATACTTAAATGTGAGAATGCACACGATTGTATCCTTAAATGTGAGAACACACACGATTGTATCCTTAAATGTGAGAATGCACATGATTGTATCCTTAAATGTGAGAACACACACGATTGTATCCTTAAATGTGAGAATGCACACGATTGTATCCTTAAATGTGAGAACACACACGATTGTATCCTTAAATGTGAGAATGCACATGATTGTATCCTTAAATGTGAGAACACACACGATTGTATCCTTAAATGTGAGAATGCACACGATTGTATCCTTAAATGTGAGAACACACACGATTGTATCCTTAAATGTGAGAATGCACATGATTGTATCCTTAAATGTGAGAACACACACGATTGTATCCTTAAATGTGAGAATGCACACGATTGTATCCTTAAATGTGAGAACACACACGATTGTATCCTTAAATGTGAGAACACACATGATTGTATCCTTAAATGTGAGAATGCACACGATTGTATCCTTAAATGTGAGAACACACACGATTGTATCCTTAAATGTGAGAACACACACGATTGTATCCTTAAATGTGAGAATGCACATGATTGTATCCTTAAATGTGAGAACACACACGATTGTATCCTTAAATGTGAGAATGCACACGATTGTATCCTTAAATGTGAGAACACACACGATTGTATCCTTAAATGTGAGAATGCACATGATTGTATCCTTAAATGTGAGAACACACACGATTGTATCCTTAAATGTGAGAATGCACACGATTGTATCCTTAAATGTGAGAACACACACGATTGTATCCTTAAATGTGAGAATGCACATGATTGTATCCTTAAATGTGAGAACACACACGATTGTATCCTTAAATGTGAGAATGCACACGATTGTATCCTTAAATGTGAGAACACACACGATTGTATCCTTAAATGTGAGAATGCACATGATTGTATCCTTAAATGTGAGAACACACACGATTGTATCCTTAAATGTGAGAATGCACACGATTGTATCCTTAAATGTGAGAACACACACGATTGTATCCTTAAATGTGAGAATGCACATGATTGTATCCTTAAATGTGAGAACACACACGATTGTATCCTTAAATGTGAGAACACACACAATGTATCCTTAAATGTGAGAACACACATGATTGTATACTTAAATGTGAGAACACACACGATTGTATCCTTAAATGTGAGAATGCACACGATTGTTTACTTAAATGTGAGAACACACACAATTGTATCCTTAAATGTGAGAATGCACACGATTGTATCCTTAAATGTCAGAATGCACACGATTGTATCCTTAAATGTGAGAACACACATGATTGTATCCTTAAATGTGAGAATGCACACGATTGTATCCTTAAATGTGAGAACACACACAATTGTATCCTTAAATGTGAGAACACACACGATTGTATCCTTAAATGTGAGAACACACACGATTGTATCCTTAAATGTGAGAACACACACGATTGTCTCCCTAAATGTGAGAACACACACGATTGTATCCATAAATGTGAGAATGCACACAATTGTATCCTTAAATGTGAGAACACACACGATTGTATCCTAAAATGTGAGAACACACACGATTGTATCCTAAAATGTGAGAATGCACACGATTGTATCCTTAAATTTGAGAACACACATGATTGTATCCTTAAATGTGAGAACACACATGATTGTATCCTAAAATGTGAGAACACACACGATTGTATCCTTAAATGTGAGAACACACACGATTGTATCCTTAAATGTGAGAACACACACGATTGTCTCCCTAAATGTGAGAACACACAAGATTGTATCCTTAAATGTGAGAATGCACACGATTGTATCCTTAAATGTGAGAATGCACACGATTGAATCCTTAAATGTGAGAACACACACGATTGTATCCTTAAATGTGAGAATGCACACGATTGTATCCTTAAATGTGAGAACACACACGATTGTATCCTTAAATGTGAGAATGCACACGATTGTATCCTTAAATGTGAGAACACACACAATTGTATCCTTAAATGTGAGAATGCACATGATTGTATCCTTAAATGTGAGAACACACACGATTGTATCCTTAAATGTGAGAATGCACACGATTGTATCCTTAAATGTGAGAACACACATGATTGTATCCTTAAATGTGAGAATGCACACGATTGTATCCTTAAATGTGAGAACACACATGATTGTATCCTTAAATGTGAGAACACACACGATTGTATCCTTAAATGTGAGAATGCACACGATTGTATCCTTAAATGTGAGAACACACATGATTGTATCCTTAAATGTGAGAACACACACGATGTATCCTTAAATGTGAGAACACACATGATTGTATACTTACATGTGAGAACACACACGATTGTATCCTTAAATGTGAGAATGCACACGATTGTTTACTTAAATGTGAGAATGTGCACGATTGTATACTTAAATGTGAGAATGCACACGATTGTATCCTTAAATGTGAGAATGCACACGATTGTATCCTTAAATGTGAGAACACACATGATTGTATCCTTAAATGTGAGAACACACACGATGTATCCTTAAATGTGAGAACACACATGATTGTATACTTACATGTGAGAACACACACGATTGTATCCTTAAATGTGAGAATGCACACGATTGTTTACTTAAATGTGAGAATGTGCACGATTGTATACTTAAATGTGAGAATGCACACGATTGTATCCTTAAATGTGAGAATGCACACGATTGTATCCTTAAATGTGAGAACACACACGATTGTATCCTTAAATGTGAGAACACACATGATTGTATCCTTAAATGTGAGAATGCACACAATTGTATCCTTAAATGTGAGAATGTGCACGATTGTATCCTTAAATGTGAGAACGCGCACGATTGTATCCTTAAATGTGAGAACGCACACAATTGTATCCTTAAATGTGAGAACACACACGATTGTATCCTTAAATGTGAGAACGCACACGATTGTATACTTAAATGTGAGAACACACACGATTGTATCCATAAATGTGAGAACACACACGATTGTATCCTTAAATGTGAGAACACACACACGATTGTATCCTTAAATGTGAGAACACACCATTTGTATCCTTAAATGTGAGAATGCACATGATTGTATACTTAAATGTGAGAACACGCACGATTGTATCCTTAAATGTGAGAACACACACGATTGTATCCTTAAATGTGAGAACGCGCACGATTGTATCCTTAAATGTGAGAACACACATGATTGTATCCTTAAATGTGAGAACGCGCACGATTGTATCCTTAAATGTGAGAACACGCACGATTGTATCCTTAAATGTGAGAATGCACACGATTGTATCCTTAAATGTGAGAACGCGCACGATTGTATCCTTAAATGTGAGAACACACACGATTGTATCCTTAAATGTGAGAACACACATGATTGTATCCTTAAATGTGAGAACGCGCACGATTGTATCCTTAAATGTGAGAACACACACAATTGTATCCTTAAATGTGAGAACACACATGATTGTATCCTTAAATGTGAGAACACACACGATTGTATCCTTAAATGTGAGAACGCACATGATTGTATCCTTAAATGTGAGAATGCGCACGATTGTATCCTTAAATGTGAGAACACACATGATTGTATCCTTAAATGTGAGAACACACGATTGTATCCTTAAATGTGAGAACACACATGATTGTATCCTTAAATGTGAGAACACACACGATTGTATACTTAAATGTGAGAACACATATGATTGTATCCTTAAATGGTATTATTTAATAAATTTCAACAAATTATTCAGTTCAGATGATTATAAACATTGAAATAGATACATACATCAAACAAGTGAAGTTATATTCGGAAAAATATCAAAAAGAATACTTATATACTATATAAGTGCGTGCGGTACGGTAAGCCATGGGGAGATCTGTTGATGTCAATACCAATTTATAGATTTGGTGCCAGCTTATAGATTTGGTGCCAGCTTATAGATTTGGTGCCAGCTTATAGATTTGGTGCCAATTTATAGATTTGGTGCCAGCTTATAGATTTGGTGCCAGCTTATAGATTTGGTGCCAGCTTATAGATTTGGTACCAGCTTATAGATTTGGTGCCAGCTTATAGATTTCATATAGATTTGGTGCCAACTTATAGATTTGGTACCAGCTTATAGATTTGGTGCCAGCTTATAGATTTGGTGCCAGCTTATATATTTGGTGCCAGCTTATAGATTTGGTGCCAGCTTATAGGTTTGGTGCCAGCTTATAGGTTTGGTACCAGCTTATAGATTTGGTGCCAGCTTATAGATTTGGTGCCAGCTTATAGGTTTGGTGCCAGCTTATAGGTTTGGTGCCATCTTATAGATTTGGTGCCAGCTTATAGATTTGGTGCCAATTTATAGATTTGGTGCCAGCTTATAGATTTGGTGCCAGCTTATAGATTTGGTGCCAGCTTATAGATTTGGTACCAGCTTATAGATTTGGTGCCAGCTTATAGATTTGGTGCCAACTTATAGATTTGGTACCAGCTTATAGATTTGGTGCAAGCTTATAGATTTGGTGCCAGCTTATATATTTGGTGCCAGCTTATAGATTTGGTACCAACTTATAGATTTGGTGCCAGCTTATAGATTTGGTGCCAGCTTATAGATTTGGTGCCAGCTTATAGATATGGTGCCAGCTTATAGATTTGGTGCCAGCTTATAGATTTGGTGCCAGCTTATAGATTTCATATAGATTTGGTGCCAACTTATAGATTTGGTACCAGCTTATAGATTTGGTGCCAGCTTATAGATTTGGTGCCAGCTTATATATTTGGTGCCAGCTTATAGATTTGGTGCCAGCTTATAGGTTTGGTGCCAGCTTATAGGTTTGGTACCAGCTTATAGATTTGGTGCCAGCTTATAGATTTGGTGCCAGCTTATAGGTTTGGTGCCAGCTTATAGAGTTGGTGCCAGCTTATAGATTTGGTGCCAGCTTATAGATTTGGTGCCAGCTTATAGGTTTGGTGCCATCTTATAGATTTGGTGCCAGCTTATAGATTTGGTGCCAATTTATAGATTTGGTGCCAGCTTATAGATTTGGTGCCAGCTTATAGATTTGGTGCCAGTTTATAGATTTGGTACCAGCTTATAGATTTGGTGCCAGCTTATAGATTTGGTGCCAACTTATAGATTTGGTACCAGCTTATAGATTTGGTGCAATCTTATAGATTTGGTGCCAGCTTATATATTTGGTGCCAGCTTATAGATTTGGTGCCAGCTTATAGATTTGGTGCCAGCTTATAGATATGGTGCCAGCTTATAGATTTGGTGCCAGCTTATAGATTTGGTGCCAGCTTATAACTATTTATCAAAATTTTGGGAAAATACTTTGATGTGCATTCTCTTGATATTTTGTTGAACTGATAAACAAAACTTATAATTACAAAAAGAATGATATATCTTGGTGTCACACACAGAACCAGAGAACCCTAACCCTAACACAGAACCAGAGAACCCTAACACAGAACCAGAGAACCCTAACCCTAACACAGAACCAGAGAACCCTAACACAGAACCAGAGAACCCTAACACAGAACCAGAGAACCCTAACACAGAACCAGAGAACCCTAACACAGAACCAGAGAACCCTAACACAGAACCAGAGAACCCTAACACAGAACCAGAGAACCCTAACACAGAACCAGAGAACCCTAACCCTAACACAGAACCAGAGAACCCTAACCCTAACACAGAACCAGAGAACCCTAACACAGAACCAGAGAACAAACCCAGGAATTCAATCATCACTGCAGACCTATGCGTCAAATATCTTAGTTACTACACTATAACCCTAACCCTAGCCCAAATAGCTTAGTTACTACACTATAACCCTAACCCAAATAGCTTAGTTACTACACTATAACCCTAACCCTCGCCCAAATAGCTTAGTTACTACACTATAACCCTAACCCAAATAGCTTAGTTACTACACTATAACTCTAACCCTAACCCAAATAGCTTAGTTACTACACTATAACCCTAACCCAAATAGCTTAGTTACTACACTATAACCCTAACCCTAGCCCTAACCCAAATAGCTTAGTTACTACACTATAACCCTAGCCCTAACCCAAATAGCTTACTTACTACACTATAACCCTACCCCTAGCCCTAACCCTAACCCAAATAGCTTAGTTACTACACTATAACCCTAGCCCTAACCCAAATAGCTTACTTACTACACTATAACCCTAGCCCTAACCCAAATAGCTTAGTTACTACACTATAACCCTAGCCCTAACCCAAATAGCTTAGTTACTACACTATAACCCTAACCCTAGCCCAAATAGCTTAGTTACTACACTATAACCCTACCCCTAGCCCTAACCCAAATAACTTAGTTACTACACTATAACCCTAACCCAAATAGCTTAGTTACTACACTATAACCCTAACCCTCGCCCAAATAGCTTAATTACTACACTATAACCCTAACCCTCGCCCAAATAGCTTAGTTACTACACTATAACCCTACCCCTAGCTCTAACCCTAATAGCTTAGTTACTACACTATAACCCTAACCCTCGCCCAAATAGCTTAGTTACTACACTATAACCCTAACCCTCGCCCAAATAGCTTAGTTACTACACTATAACCCTAACCCTAACCCAAATAGCTTAGTTACTACACTATAACCCTACCCCTAACCCAAATAGCTTAGTTACTACACTATAACCCTAACCCTCACCCAAATAGCTTAGTTACTATACTATAACCCTACCCCTAGCCCTAACCCAAATAGCTTAGTTACTACACTATAACACTAGCCCTAACCCAAATAGCTTAGTTACTACACTATCACCCTAACCCTAGCCCTAACCCAAATAGCTTAGTTACTACACTATAACACTAGCCCTAACCCAAATAGCTTAGTTATTACACTATAACCCTAACCCTAACCCAAATAGCTTAGTTACTACACTATAATCCTAACCCTAACCAAAATAGCTTAGTTACTACACTATAACACTAGGCCTAACCCAAATAGCTTAGTTACTACACTATAACACTAGCCCTAACCCAAATATCTTAGTTACTACACTATAATCCTAACCCTAACCCTAACCCAAATAGCTTAGTTACTACACTATAACCCTAACCCAAATAGCTTAGTTACTACACTATAACCCTAACCCAAATAGCTTAGTTACTACACTATAACCCTAACTCAAATAGCTTAGTTACTACACTATATCCCTAACCCTAACCCAAATAGCTTAGTTACTACACTATAACCCTAACCCAAATAGCTTAGTTACTACACTATAACCCTAACCCTAACCCAAATAGCTTAGTTACTACACTATAACTCTACCCCTAGCCCTAACCCAAATAGCTTAGTTACTACACTATAACCCTAACCCTCGCCCAAATAGCTTAGTTACTACACTATAACCCTAACCCAAATAGCTTAGTTACTACACTATAACCCTACCCCTAACCCAAATAGCTTAGTTACTACACTATCACCCTAACCCTAGCCCTAACCCAAATAACTTAGTTACTACACTATCACCCTAACCCTAGCCCTAACCCAAATAACTTAGTTACTACACTATAACACTAGTCCTAACCCAAATAGCTTAGTTACTACACTATAACCCTAACCCAAATAACTTAGTTACTACACTATCACCCTAACCCTAACCCAAATAACTTAGTTACTACACTATCACCCTAACCCTAACCCAAATAACTTAGTTACTACACTATATCTCTAACCCTAACCCAAATAGCTTAGTTACTACACTATAACCCTAACCCTAACCCAAATAGCTTAGTTACTACACTATAACCCTAACCCTAGCCCTAACCCAAATAGCTTAGTTACTACACTATAACCCTAACCCTAGCCCAAATATCTTAGTTACTACACTATAACCCTAACCCTAGCCCTAACCCAAATAGCTTAGTTACTACACTATAACCCTAACCCTAGCCCTAACCCAAATAGCTTAGTTACTACACTATAACCCTAGCCCTAACCCAAATAGCTTAGTTACTACACTATAACCCTACCCCTAGCCCTAACCCAAATAACTTAGTTACTACACTATAACGCTACCCCTAGCCCTAACCCAAATAGCTTAGTTACTACACTATAACCCTACCCCTAGCCCTAACCCAAATAGCTTAGTTACTACACTATAACCCTAACCCTAACCCAAATAGCTTAGTTACTACACTATAACCCTAACCCTAGCCATAACCCAAATAGCTTAGTTACTACACTATAACACTAACCCTAACCCAAATAGCTTAGTTACTACACTATAACCCTACCCCTAACCAAAATAGCTTAGTTACTACACTATAACACTAGGCCTAACCCAAATAGCTTAGTTACTACACTATAACACTAGCCCTAACCCAAATATCTTAGTTACTACACTATAACGCTACCCCTAGCCCTAACCCAAATAGCTTAGTTACTACACTATAACCCTACCCCTAACCCAAATAGCTTAGTTACTACACTATCACCCTAGCCCTAACCCAAATAGCTTAGTTACTACACTATCACCCTACCCCTAACCCAAATAGCTTAGTTACTACAGTATAACACTAGCCCTAACCCAAATAGCTTAGTTACTACACTATAATCCTAACCCTAGCCCTAACCCTAACCCAAATAGCTTAGTTACTACACAATAACCCTAACCCTAGCCCTAACCGTAGTTAGGTGTGATATCGCCCGCTCACAAATTTGGTCAAGTAATTAAGTAAGTTATAAATTTTTGCGAAGGGAGAAACTTGGCAGGGTGGGAGAATGGAGGGTGAGGGTGCCGACAAAAATTACAGAAATATAATCGGGCAATTAATTTTTTTTTTTCTAAGTGTTGGAGTAACTGAGCTCTGTATATCACGTATAACGCACCCCCCCAGGAAGTTAGGGTGGTTTAAGGGAGGTCTAGACCTAACAAGCTCCCATAACTATTACAACTGAAATCCTACCAGCAGAACTTTTAACCTCTAAACCTGAACCAAAAAATGAATACTAGTAGTGGTATGAAATTAACCTACCTATAATGAATACTATAGACAAAACTTACCTAACTATACATATATACATATAAACCTAGTATAAGTATATATTGGCTTATTGGTACTAGTCTGAGCATGTACAATAATATTTTCCGCAAAGGATCTGGGCGAATTTGAGGGGTGTTACCCCCCTGGGAACGACGTAGATGGCAAAATAGCGCTATATATCACATTTTGGATCTATTTAGGGGTAGGGTAAGTTTCGTGATGGTCACGGCAGGGTAAATGTGGCCTATTACTGTTGATTAGACGTAGTTTAGTAAGTCTAGGTGATTTGCGGCTGCCCCAACGAGGTAGTATGTCACCCCTAGGGGTCATAAGGGAGAGGTTGTTGTAGTTCATGTGATATATGCCGCGGAAAGGTGGATATTGGACGAGGGTTAGGGTAGGGTTACAATTAAAAGGCATTTAGGCTAGTTGCACAGCTAAATGACGCTTAACATGTCTACATATGATAGTATAGACGAGTATGCGGGCGTGCAGGGGTGTATAAGTACAAAGGCGGGAGCGTATATGGCTGAGGGGCGATGGGTGTACGAGATGGGGATGGGGTTGCAATATGTGTATTAATTATTGTTTGGGTTGAGATATCGCTAAACGGATTGCAGATTTGTGTTTATAAAAGTACACAGTACATTATGTTAGAGTTTAAGGGGTTTGGGGGGCACTCTAGATTTACACTCGCCCTTAGGACCCAAAACTAACCCTAAGTGCCTTCAACTGGCCGTTGGTCTATCTAGAATAGGTGGAAACACGGTCAAAGGTGGTGCTATGACCTCCTAAAAACGACTGTCAATTCCATTTTGCCATAGGATGCCCCCTTAAGTGAAAGTTGGGATGGGGTAGTGGTAAATGTTGAGGTTTATTGGGGCTAACACCCTAACGAGGTGTTTCTCGTGAACTACTAGAGCTACAGCTTTAAGGTGACCGCTGATCAACTCACAATAGTTGCCTCTTGCAAGAACAAGCGATGCAGGGACGTACATTGTTGAGGGGTGAGAGGTGCAGGGGCGTGATCATGGGGGTTAGGATGTAGGTGTCTAGAGGGTCGACTTTTTTGTAGCCCCAAAGCTTGTCGTAAAGTGTTATTTGGCATGGCAAAGTCGAAATGGGACACAGGGAGGCAAAATGGAGGGGGTTTAGGGGCGCAAAATGTCTCCCCCCCTACCTTAGATGCCCCCCATGTTCACCTCAGCCTGGGTCTATCTAAAATAGGTGAAAACCCGCGCATACTTTGTCCTAAAGGCTTACTTGGCACGCTAAACTCGAATCTGAACGTTTTCTTCCCATTTTTTACCCCCTTCACTTACCTCTAGGGGGGGGGGGGGTCACGGTTAGGGGTGTAAGCCCATGATTTCTTCACTTTTTTCTAATCAAATTACCACATAGTACTATGCTAAGGTCATATGTAGCTAGTACAAGCGTTTTGGACAGCGAAAAATGTGAGATAAAAAAGATAAAAAAAATATATCACAATTCAAACTGCCCACCCCACCAGGGTTCTCATAGAAGGGGGTGAGATATCGCAAAACGGACTTCAGATTGGTGCTTAGAACGAATAATAACCCACTAGGACAAAGAACCGGGGGTTTTGGGGGTAAAAAATATGTAAGCCCCTAACCCTAGTCTAACCCTCATGAATTTTTACATTTACAATTATCGGCCCCATACTTTGTTCTAGGGGGTTATCTGACCTAATAATCACGAATCCGAGGTCCGTTTTAAGATATCTCACCCCCTTCACTGAGATCTAGGGTGGGGTGGGCTGCTATTTTCGGGGTTGAAATAGGTCAAGTTTGGCGGGGTGAATCTCACGAAGCATCAGAGCTACTGCTCTAAGGTGACTATTAATGTGCGCACACTATTGCTGTCTTTCAACAACTGCAACTGCGCTAACTTACATTGTCGCAATGAGATAGTGGCAGTGTGTTGAACATGGTGCTTCGTTCTGCTGACCAGCCCTACCCAATGCGTAATAGGTGAACTCCCGTTAACTGTGTTATAATAAAATTACCACATAGTAATAGCTTTAGGTCACGTGTACCTAGTACAAGCGTTTTGGACAGCGAAAAAGTGGAGATTAAAACAATAGCGGCATATATCACAATTAAACTGCCCACCCCACCAGGGTTCTCAGTGAAGGGGGTGAGATATTTTAAAACGGACTTCAGATTCGTGCTTAGAACGAAGTATAACCTACTAGGACAAAGAACCGGGGGTCTTGGGGGTAAAAAGTATTTACCCCAAAAAAAAACCTTTGGATTTTTTCGGTTTAGAATTTATAATTTTATATCGGCCCCATACTTTGTTCTAGGGGGTTATCTGACCTCCTAATCACGAATCCGAAGTCCGTTTTAAGATATCTCACCCCCTTCACTGAGAACCCTGTTGGGGTGGGGGGCAGTTTGAATATGAATTTTTAAGGTTGAAATTTTGTACCTCCAAATGGTGTTTTAACCCCCCAAATACATTGATATAAGGGGTAATCTGGCCTCCTAATCACGAATCTGAACTCCGTTTTAAAATATCTCACCCCCTTCTTCGAAAATCTACCTCAATTACTTGCTGGTGACTTGGGAAAAATTGCAAACAACATAGATCGTGATCAGATGACATTGATTGTTAGATGTGATCATTTTCTATGTTGTTTGGTGTTGAAAAAAACAAAAAAGTACCTGCTTCAACTGGGATTCGAACCGGTAGCGCCTGCATGCATGCATGCATGCATGCATGCATGTATGTATGTATGCAAGTGTTGTACTTGGATTTTTTTTTTTTTTAAATGCAAACAACATAGATCGTGATCAGATTAAAATGAAGGTTACATGTGATCATGTTCTATGTTGTTTGCTGGTTGAAAAAAAAATAAAAAACACATGCCTTCACTTGGATTCGAACCGGGACCTGCGTGCAAGTCTTGGAGCCTAACCACTGCGCCATAGTGGTGTTCTGTTACTGTTTGTTCTAATGTCTGCTACTGAAGCCAAATCGGTTAACACAAAGAAAGAGTGTTGTAAGGTAGCAATCAGGCTCTATACTGTTTGCTATTTGGTTTAGGGTCACTTGGGGAACACTGGCAAACAATGTGACCAAGTGATCCATTCATACAGCCGGATCAGTCGGTAAACACCCTCTTTGTGCTCGTTGCTATTTGGATAGGGGTCATTTGGGAGCAATGGCAAACAACATAGAACATGATGACATGTAACCTTCATTTTAATCTGATCACGATCTATGTTGTTTGCAATTTTTTCCAAGTCACCACTGCCCAGATGTTAGGCTCCAAGACTTGCATGCATGCATGCATGCATGCATGTGGTACAGGTTCGAATCCCAGTTGAGGCATTTTTTATTTATTTTTTCAAAGAGCAAACAACATATAACACAACACGATCATATCTAACATTTGTTGTCGTCTGATCACGATCTATGTTGTTTGCTATTTTTCCCAAGTCAGCAGTAAGTCAGTGAGGTAGATTTTCAATGAAGGGGGGGGTGAGATATCTTAAAACGTAGTTCAGATTCGTGATCAGGAGGCAAGATAACCCCTTAAAAAATGTATGTAACTATTTTGAGGGAGAACATTTCAGCCTCAAAAAATTACACCCTACTTTGTGGGTGGGTGGATCACGGTTAGGGGTGTAAGCCCATGATTTCTTCACTTTTTTCTAATCAAATTAGCACATAGTATTATGCTAATGTCATATGTACCTAGTACAAGCGTTTTGGACAGCGAAAAAGTGGAGATAAAAACAAAAATATATATAGCGTCATATATCACATTTCAAACTGCCCACCCCACCAGGGTTCTCATAGAAGGAGGTGAGATATTTTAAAACGGACTTCAGATTCGTGCTTAGAATGAATTCCAACCATACTAGGACAAAGAACCGGGGGTTTTTGGGGGTAAAAGGTATTTAGCCCTAAATAATCCAAAGTATACCCTTATGAGTTTTTAGGTTTAGAATTAAACATTTTATATCTCCAAATAGGCCCCATACTTTGTTCTAGGGGGTTATCTGACCTCCTAATCACGAATCCGAAGTCCGTTTTAAGATATCTCACCCCCTTCACTGAGAACCCGGGTGGGGTGGGGGGCAGTTTGAATATGAATTTTTAAGGTTGAAATTTTGTACCTCCAAATCGTCTGAAATCTTTTCTAAAGGCTTATCTGGCCTCCTAATCACGACTGTGAAGTCCGTTTTAAGATATCTCACCCCCTTCACTGAGAACGAGGCTATGGAAGGTGCTATTTTAGGGGGGCAATTTCTTTACCTCCTAATCCTCTAATACTGTGTCCAACCTCCTCGCATACAGTGTCCTAAGCAGCTACTTGGCATTCTACGCACGGATCTGACTCCGTTTTACCGTATCTCGCCCCCTTCACTGAGATCACTGAGTGATAGGGTGGGGTGTATGGTGCTATTTTAGGCGGAACATTGTTCTCACCTCCAAAAGCCTCTCATACTTTGTCCTAGGAGGTTATTTGGCCTCCTAATCACGAATCTGAAGTCCGTTTTAAGATATCTCAACCCCTTCACTGAATCAGACACCACATATCCGCCACATACACCACGGCTCCTCCACAGACATCATGCATCCTCCACAGACATCATGCATCCTCCACAGACAACATGCATCCTCCACAGACATCATGCATCCTCCACAGACACCACCCAACATCCACAGACACCGTGCATCCTCCACAGAAATCACCGAAATTCCACACACACCAGCGAACATCCACAGATGTCACCATGCATCCTCCACAGACAAAATGCATCCTCCACATACATCATGCATCCTCCACATACATCCTCCACATACAACATGCATCCTCCACATACATCATGCATCCTCCACATACAACGCCGAAACTCCACATACACCATGCTTCCTCCACGGACACCATGCTTCCTCCACATACACCATGCTTCCTCCACATACACCATGCATCCTCCACAGAAATCATGCATCCTCTACAGACAGCATGCATCCTCCACACACACACACACACACACACATCATGCATCCTCCACATACACCACCCCACCTACACAGACAACATGCAACCTCCTTCACAGACACCATACATCCTCCACATACAACATGCATCCTCCACATATATATCATGCATCCTCCACATACAACATGCATCCTCCACAGACAACATGCATCCTCCACATACACCATAATTCCACCACATACACCATGTTTCCTCCACATACACCATGCTTCCTCCACATACACCATGCTTCCTCCACATACACCATGCATCCTCCAAAAAAACATCCACATACATCATGCATCCTCCAAAGACAATATGCATCCTCCACACACAGCATGCATCCTCCACATACACCACCCCACCTACACAGACAACATGCAACCTCCTTCACAGACACCATACATCATCCACAGACACCATACATCCTCCACATAGATCATGCATCCTCCACATACAACATGCATCCTCCACATACAACATGCATCCTCCACATACACCATAATTCCACCACATACACCATGCTTCCTCCACCTACACCATGCTTCCTCCACATACACCATGCTTCCTCCACATACACCATGCATCCTCCATAAAACTCCACATACATCATGCATCCTCCAAAGACAATATGCATCATACGCACACAACATGCATCCTCCACATACACCACCCCACCTACACAGACAACATGCAACCTCCTTCACAGACATCATACATCCTCCACATACACCATGCATCCTCCACATAGATCATGTATCCTCCACATACAACATGCATCCTCCACATACAACATGCATCCTCCACATACACCATAATTCCACCACATACACCATTCTTCCTCCACCTACACCATGCTTCCTCCACACACACCATGCTTCCTCCACATACACCATTCATCCTCCACAAACATCATGCATCCTCCAAAGACAATATGCATCCTCCATACACAACACACATCGTCCACATACACCACCCCACCTACACAGACAACATGCAACCTCCTTCACAGACACCATACATCCTCCACATACACCATGCATACTCCACATACATATCATGCATCCTCCACATACAACATGCATCCTCCACAGACAACATGCATCCTCCACATACACCATAATTCCACCACATACACCATGTTTCCTCCACATACACCATGCTTCCTCCACATACACCATGCTTCCTCCACATACACCATGCATCCTCCAAAAAAAAACATCCACATACAGCATGCATCCTCCAAAGACAATATGCATCCTCCACACACACATCATGCATCCTCCACATACACCACCCCACCTACACAGACAACATGCAACCTCCTTCACAGACATCATACATCCTCCACATACACCATGCATCCTCCACATAGATCATGTATCCTCCACATACAACATGCATCCTCCACATACAACATGCATCCTCCACAATTCCACCACATACACCATTCTTCCTCCACCTACACCATGCTTCCTCCACATACACCATGCTTCCTCCACATACACCATTCATCCTCCACAAACATCATGCATCCTCCAAAGACAATATGCATCCTCCATACACAACACACATCGTCCACATACACCACCCCACCTACACAGACAACATGCAACCTCCTTCACAGACACCATATATCATCCACAGACACCATGCATCCTCCACATAGATCATGCATCCTCCACATACAACATGCATACTCCACAACCAACATGCATCCTCCACATACACCATAATTCCACCACATACACCATGCTTCCTCCACCATGCTTCCTCCACATACACCATGCTTCCTCCACATACACCATGCATCCTCCACAAAACCTCCACATACATCATGCATCTTCAAAGACATATGCATCCTCCGCACACAACATGCATCCTCCACATACACCACCCCACCTACACAGACAACATGCAACCTCCTTCACAGACACCATACATCATCCACAGACACCATACATCCTCCACATAGATCATGCATCCTCCACATACAACATGCATCCTCCACATACAACATGCATCCTCCACATACACCATAATTCCACCACATACACCATGCTTCCTCCACCTACACCATGCTTCCTCCACATACACCATGCTTCCTCCACATACACCATGCATCCTCCATAAAACTCCACATACATCATGCATCCTCCAAAGACAATATGCATCATACGCACACAACATGCATCCTCCACATACACCACCCCACCTACACAGACAACATGCAACCTCCTTCACAGACATCATACATCCTCCACATACACCATGCATCCTCCACATAGATCATGTATCCTCCACATACAACATGCATCCTCAAAACATGCATCCTCCACATACACCTATCCACCACATACACCTTTTGTTATGCTTCCTCCCTTTTTTGTTTGTTTTGTTGCATGCTCTACAGACACCATCTCTCCACATACCATGCATCTCCACATACACACTGATCCTCCACAGCATGCATCCTCCCACACCATCCCCACATCACATGTTCCCCATACACCATGCTTCCTCCACATACACATGCTTCCTCCACCCATGCTCCTCCATGTTTACAGACATCATACTCTCCACTACACCATGCTCCCAAGATTGTTTATACAACATGTCTCCACATACAACAGCATCCTCCACAATTTTTTTTTACACCATGCTTCCTCCTACACCATGCTTCCTCCACATACACCATTCATCCTCCAAAACACATGCATCCTCCAAAGACAATATGCATCCTCCATACCAACACACATCGTCCAATACACACCCCACCTACACAGACAACAGCAACCTCCTTCACAGACACCATATATATCCACAGACACCATGCATCCTCCACATAGATCATGCATCCTCCACAACAACATGCTACTCCACAACCAACTGCACCTCCACATACACCAATTCCACCACATACACATGCTTCCTCCACCATGCTTCCTCCACATACACCATGCTTCCTCCACATACACCATGCATCCTCCACAAAACCTCCACATACATCATGCATCTTCAAAGACATATGCATCCTCCGCACACAACATGCATCCTCCACATACACCACCCCACCTACACAGACAACATGCAACCTCCTTCACAGACACCATACATCCTCCACAGACACCATGTAGCCTCCACATAGATCATGCATCCTCCACCTACACCATGTAGCCTCCACATAGATCATGCATCCTCCACCTACAACATGCATCCTCCACAGCCAACATGCATCCTCCACATACACCATAATTCCACCACATACACATGCTTCCTCCACAGAGACAATACATCCTCCACAGACACCATACATCCTCCACATACACCATGCATCCTCCACATAGATCATGCATCATCCACATACAACATGCATCCTCCATAGACAACATGCATCCTCCACATACACCATAATTCCACCACATACACCATGCTTCCTCCACATACACCATGCTTCCTCCACATACACCATGCTTCCTCCACATACATCATGCATCCTCCACAAAACATCCACATACATCATGCATCCTCCAAAGACAATATGCATCCTCCAAAGACAACATGCATCCTCCACATACACCACCCACCTACACAGACAACATGCAACCTCCTTCACAGACACCATACATCATCCACATACACCATGCATCCTCCACATATATCATGCATCCTCCACAGACAACATGCATCCTCCACATACAACATGCATCCTCCACATACACCGTACTTCCACCACATACACCATGTTTCCTTCACAGACACCACGCTTCCTCCACATACACCATGCTTCCTCCACAGAACCTCCACATACATCATGCATCCTCCACAGACAACATGCATCCTCCACAGACACCATAATTCCACCACACTTACACCATGCTTCCTTCACAGACACCATGCTTCCTCCACAGACACCATGCTTCCTCCACATACACCACGCTTCCTCCACATAACCTCCACATACATCATGCATCCTCCACACACAACATGCATCCTCCACAGATTTCAGATACACAATTTCACCCTTAACAATTCACCCTGACTCTAGTATGAGGGTGAAGGGGGTGAGATATCGTAAAACGGATAAAATTATAAATTTTAAACCCTTTGGAGATTAAAAAAATAGCGGCATATATCACAATCAAACTGCCCACCCCACCAGGGTTCTCAGTGAAGGGGGTGAGATATTTTAAAACGGACTTCAGATTCGTGCTTAGAACGAATTATAACCCACTAGGACAAAGAACCGGGGGTCTTGGGGGTAAAAAGTAGTTACCCCAAAAAAAATATATTAAATAATTATAATTTTATATCGGCCCCATACTTTGTTCTAGGGGGTTATCTGACCTCCTAATCACGAATCCGAAGTCCGTTTTAAGATATCTCAACCCCTTCACTGAGAACGAGGCTATGGAAGGTGCTATTTTAGGGGGGCAATTTCTCTACCTCCTTATCCTCTAATACTGTGTCCAACCTCGTCGCATACAGTGTCCTAAGCGGCCACTTGGCATTCTACGCACGGATCTGACTCCGTTTTACAGTAGCTCACTCCCTTCACAGAGATCACTGAGCTCTAGGGTGGGGTGTCGGGGGGTAGTTTAGGCGGAACATTGTTCTCACCTCGCAAACCCTCTCAAACGTTGTACTAGGGCGTTATCTGGCCTCCTAATCACGAATCTGAAGTCCGCTTACCGATATCTCACCCCCTTCGTTGATTCACAGACATCACATAACCACCACACACACCACGGCTCCTCCACAGACCCAATGCAGCCTCCACAGACATCATGCAGCCTCCACAGACACCATGCATCCTCCACAGACAACATGCTTCCTCCACATACATCATGCATCCTCCACATACACCATGCATCCTCCACAGACATCATGCATCCTCGGCATAATTCATCGAAATTACACACACACCTGCGAACATACACATACATCACCATGCTTCCTCCACAGACACCATGCTTCCTCCACAGACATCATGCATCCTCCACAGACACCATGCATCCTCCACACACACCATGCATCCACCACATACACCATGCTTCCTTCACAGACACCATGCTTCCTCCACAGACACCATGCTTCCTCCACATACACCATGCTTCCTCCACAGAACCTCCACATACATCATGCATCCTCCACAGACAACATGCATCCTCCACACACACAACATGCATCCTCCACACTTACACCATGCTTCCTTCACAGACACCATGCTTCCTCCACATACACCATGCTTCCTCCACATACACCATGCTTCCTCCACAGAACCTCCACATACATCATGCATCCTCCACAGACAACATGCATCCTCCACACACACACCCCCACACACACACACCACACCACACCACACCCACCCCACACCCACACCACACCACACCACACCACACCACACCACACCACACCACACACACACACACACACACACACACACACACCATGCATCCTCCACATACATCATGCATCCTCCACATACATCATGTATCCTCCACAGACAACATGCATCCTCCACATACACCATGCTTCCTCCACATACATCATGTATCCTCCACATACAACATGCATCCTCCACATACACCATGCTTCCTCCACATACACCATGCTTCCTCCACAGAACCTCCACAGACAACATGCATCCTCCACAGATTTCAGATACAAAATTTCACCCTTAACCATTCACCCTGACTCTAGTATGAGGGTGAAGGGGGTGAGA
This sequence comes from Archivesica marissinica, assembly GCA_014843695.1. Lineage (NCBI taxonomy): Eukaryota > Metazoa > Mollusca > Bivalvia > Venerida > Vesicomyidae > Archivesica > Archivesica marissinica. The sequence goes on from CM026386.1 coordinate 96,153,173, forward strand.
TATCGTAAAACGGACTTCGGATTCGTGATTAGGAGGTCAGATAACCCCCTGGGTAGGGCTGGTCAACAGAACGAAGCACCATGTTCAACACACTGCCACTATCTCATTGCGACAATGTACGTTAGCGCAGTTGCAGTTATTGAAAGACAGCAATAGTGTGCGCTAATTAATAGTCACCTTAAAGCGGTAGCTCTGATGGTTCGTGAGATTCAGCCCGCCAAACTTGACCTATTTCAAGCCCAAAAATAGCAGCCCACCCCACCCTAGATCTCGGTGAAGGGGGTGAGATATTTTAAAACGGACTTCACAGTCGTGATTAGGAGGTCAGATAAGCCTTTAGAGAGATTAGATTAGAGGATTTGGAGGTAAAAAATTTCACCCTTAAAACTTCACCCTACTCTCGTATGAGGGTGAAGGGGGTGAGATATCGTAAAACGGACTTCAGATTCGTGTTTAGGAGGCCAGATAACCCCCTAGGACAAAGTATGGGCCCTATTTGGAGGTATCGATTCTAACCCTAAAAAGTCAACAGGGTATATACCCGTTGGTGTTTTTTCGGGGTAACTATTTTTTACCCCCAAACCCCCCGGTACTTTCTCCTACGTGGTTGTAATTCATTATAAGCACAAATGTGAAGTCCTTTTTAAAATATCTCACCCCCTTCTATGAGAACCCTGGTGGGGTGGGCAGTGATATATCGTGATATATGCCGCTTTAGGTTTTGTCCATTTTCTCTCTACTTTTTGGGCTGCACAATGTTTGTAGCCTATATATTTGTCAACAAACACGTAATGTCTGATGATTTTAGTTAAAGAAAATACTTCACAGGAGCTCACTGAGGTCACGTACAGTAGTTTTTGACACCAATACGAACCACCATGTTCAACCCCCTGCCCCTATCACCCCTTGATCATGTACGTTCCCAGTATTGCAATTATTCAATGCCACCAGTAGCGTGGGCTAACTAATACTAACTTTAAATCGCTAGCTCTAATGATTAGAGAGAAAAACGTGGCCAATACAGGTCAATGGCAACAACTAACACACCCTATCGACGCCAGGTTTCCTCGAACTGGATGAGCTGTTGTAACACTGATTTTTGGGAGTGCTTAGAATGTTACAGACTCCGTTATGGCAAGGTATGAGCCACATTGGAGCACCTCGAAACATAGCTAATATTACACAAAGGATCATTTAGGTTTACTCCATATCAGCGAGGTGTTGTAGTTAGGGCGGATTTAGAGTTAAATATCACCACTTTTTCATACTACTTTGCAGGATAGGCCCTAAAAAATGTTTCAGATTTTTGGGGTAAACCCTGTTATAATATACCTTCCTAGATATGTTAGGGGTATCACACTGTGAAATATCAGCAGTTAATACCTACCAGAACAAAAGTGGTCAACCCTCAAACATGAAAAAAAATAATATATAGCTACGCCCTTTCAGCCCCCTATCATGGATCTAGGCTCAGGTTTAGAATATCTAATCACGTGTGAGCACACACGGATGTTTGCTAAACACGCGGTCTATATACCAAATCGCTCAGCGGGCGATATCACATGCGCAGCGGCACATATCATATGCGCAGCGGTCTATATCATATTGGGGGGGGGGGGGTCGGCGGCAAATATCATAATTTGAGCGGCATATATACCCAGCTACTATGACCCTAACCCAAATAGCTTAGTTACTACACTATAATCCTAACCCTAGCCCTAACCCTAACCCAAATAGCTTAGTTACTACACAATAACCCTAACCCTAGCCCTAACCCAAATAGCTTAGTTATTACACTATAACCCTACCCCAAATAGCTTAGTTACTACACTATAACCCTAACCCAAATAACTTAGTTACTACACTATAACCCTACCCCTAGCCCTAACCCAAATAGCTTAGTTACTACACTATAACCCTAGCCCTAACCCAAATAGCTTAGTTACTACACTATCACCCTAACCCTAGCCCTAACCCAAATAGCTTAGTTACTACACTATAACACTAGCCCTAACCCAAATAGCTTAGTTACTACACTATAATCCTAACCCTAGCCCTAACCCTAACCCAAATAGCTTAGTTACTACACAATAACCCTAACCCTAGCCCTAACCCAAATAGCTTAGTTACTACACTATAACCCTAACCCTAACCCAAATAGCTTAGTTACTACACTATAACCCTAACCCTAACCCAAATAGCTTAGTTACTACACTATAATCCTAACCCTAGCCCTAACCCACATAGCTTAGTTACTACACTATAACCCTAGCCCTAACCAAAATAGCTTAGTTACTACACTATAACCCTAACCCTAGCCCTAACCCAAATAGCTTAGTTACTACACTATAACCCTACCCCTAACCCAAATAGCTTAGTTACTACACTATAACCCTAACCCAAATAGCTTAGTTACTACACTATAACCCTAACCCTAACCCAAATAGCTTAGTTACTACACTATAACCCTAGCCCTAACCCAAATAGCTTAGTTACTACACTATAACCCTAACCCTAACCCAAATAGCTTAGTTACTACCCAATAACCCTAACCCTAACCCAAATAGCTTAGTTACTACACTATAACCCTAACCCTAACCCAAATAGCTTAGTTACTACACTATAACCCTAGCCCTAACCCAAATAGCTTAGTTACTACACTATAACCCTAACCCAAATAGCTTAGTTACTACACTATAACCCTAACCCAAATAGCTTAGTTACTACACTATAACCCTAACCCTACCCCTAACCCTAACCCAAATAGCTTAGTTACTACACTATAACCCTAACCCAAATAGCTTAGTTACTACACTATAACCCTAACCCAAATAGCTTAGTTACTACACTATAACCCTAACCCTAACCCAAATAGCTTAGTTACTACACTATAACCCTAACCCTAGCCCTGGACAGGTAGGAAGAGGACCTTGTTACTTTCGAAGAACAGATGTTCATGACCAAATAGAACATACAGTCAAACCTGTGCTAAAGGCCACCTTCGAATAAAGGCTGCATATGAAAAACCTGTCTCTAAAGGCCACGATTTTTCTCTCCCGTTGAGCCATTTTCAATGCATTTTAACCCTCTGTTGAGGTTTGACTGTAATTATAAGTGCACATAGAAGGTCGGAAAAGAATAGTTGGTATGCTCTATGGTATCTCGGACAGGACAGTATATAAGTTTATCTACAACATTTACATGCTCTATGGTATCTCGGACAGGACAGTATATAAGTTTATCTACAACATTTACATGCTCTATGGTATCTCGGACAGGACAGTATATAAGTTTATCTACAACATTTACATGCTCTATGGTATCTCGGACAGGACAGTATATAAGTTTATCTACAACATTTACATGCTCTATGGTATCTCGGACAGGACAGTATATAAGTTTATCTACAACATTTACATGCTCTATGGTATCTCGGACAGGACAGTATATAAGTTTATCTACAACATTTACATGCTCTATGGTATCTCGGACAGGACAGTATATAAGTTTATCTACAACATTTACATGCTCTATGGTATCTCGGACAGGACAGTATATAAGTTTATCTACAACATTTACATGCTCTATGGTATCTCGGACAGGACAGTATATAAGTTTATCTACAACATTTACATGCTCTATGGTATCTCGGACAGGACAGTATATAAGTTTATCTACAACATTTACATGCTCTATGGTATCTCGGACAGGACAGTATATAAGTTTATCTACAACATTTACATGCTCTATGGTATCTCGGACAGGACAGTATATAAGTTTATCTACAACATTTACATGCTCTATGGTATCTCGGACAGGACAGTATATAAGTTTATCTACAACATTTACATGCTCTATGGTATCTCGGACAGGACAGTATATAAGTTTATCTACAACATTTACATGCTCTATGGTATCTCGGACAGGACAGTATATAAGTTTATCTACAACATTTACATGCTCTATGGTATCTCGGACAGGACAGTATATAAGTTTATCTACAACATTTACATGCTCTATGGTATCTCGGACAGGACAGTATATAAGTTTATCTACAACATTTACATGCTCTATGGTATCTCGGACAGGACAGTATATAAGTTTATCTACAACATTTACATGCTCTATGGTATCTCGGACAGGACAGTATATAAGTTTATCTACAACATTTACATGCTCTATGGTATCTCGGACAGGACAGTATATAAGTTTATCTACAACATTTACATGCTCTATGGTATCTCGGACAGGACAGTATATAAGTTTATCTACAACATTTACATGCTCTATGGTATCTCGGACAGGACAGTATATAAGTTTAACTACAACATTTACATGCTCTATGGTATCTCGGACAGGACAGTATATAAGTTTAACTACAACATTTACATGCTCTATGGTATCTCGGACAGGACAGTATATAAGTTTAACTACAACATTTACATGCTCTATGGTATCTCGGACAGGACAGTATATAAGTTTAACTACAACATTTACATGCTCTATGGTATCTCGGACAGGACAGTATATAAGTTTAACTACAACATTTACATGCTCTATGGTATCTCGGACAGGACAGTATATAAGTTTAACTACAACATTTACATGCTCTATGGTATCTCGGACAGGACAGTATATAAGTTTAACTACAACATTTACATGCTCTATGGTATCTCGGACAGGACAGTATATAAGTTTAACTACAACATTTACATGCTCTATGGTATCTCGGACAGGACAGTATATAAGTTTAACTACAACATTTACATGCTCTATGGTATCTCGGACAGGACAGTATATAAGTTTAACTACAACATTTACATGCTCTATGGTATCTCGGACAGGACAGTATATAAGTTTAACTACAACATTTACATGCTCTATGGTATCTCGGACAGGACAGTATATAAGTTTAACTACAACATTTACATGCTCTATGGTATCTCGGACAGGACAGTATATAAGTTTAACTACAACATTTACATGCTCTATGGTATCTCGGACAGGACAGTATATAAGTTTAACTACAACATTTACATGCTCTATGGTATCTCGGACAGGACAGTATATAAGTTTAACTACAACATTTACATGCTCTATGGTATCTCGGACAGGACAGTATATAAGTTTAACTACAACATTTACATGCTCTATGGTATCTCGGACAGGACAGTATATAAGTTTAACTACAACATTTACATGCTCTATGGTATCTCGGACAGGACAGTATATAAGTTTAACTACAACATTTACATGCTTTCCGATTAGCGCAGGGTTTAGTGCGCTCGATTCTCACCAATGCAACCAGAGTTCGCTCCTCGGACTGGGAAGTATGTGAGATGGTACGGTGGTCGCCAGATCGGACAGGTGGGTTTTCTCCGGGTACTCCGGTTTCCTCCCACACGAATGACCACATATACGCTTTCATCCGTGCCAACGAGAGTGATTAATATAAGTTGTTAGAACTTGCTTCGTTGTAAAATAAATAAAGTTGAAATTTTTTTTTTACATGTAGTTTAAACATATTTATTTTCTATTATGTACATGATTATTTACAACAATTGTATTAAGGAATAGGACATGCTGTCCTAGAAGGAGTGCTTTACAATGGCTAGTGTAGCTTACTGGATGAGATTTTGTATGATTGTAAAAAGAATTTTAAAAATATTAAATTATCTTTTTTTAGGAAGGAGTATGGTGAATTCGCCCATGTCTCCATCTAGAATGAGCCCCGAGTCGTGTATTTGTAGGCTATGGTGAATTCGCCCATGTCACCATCTAGAATGAGCCCCGAGTAGTGTATTTGTAGGCTATGGTGAATTCGCCCATGTCTCCATCTAGAATGAGCCCCGAGTAGTGTATTTGTAGGTTATGGTGAATTCGCCCATGTCTCCATCTAGAATGAGCCCCGAGTAGTGTATTTGTAGGCTATGGTGAATTCGCCCAT
>CM026386.1:96160119-96187519 GCA_014843695.1 Archivesica marissinica
GTCTGCCTGTGTCCAACATAACGGGGGAATTATGTCTGCCTGTGTCCAAAATAACGGGGAATTATGTCTGCCTGTGTCCAACATAACGGGGGAATTATGTCTGCCTGTGTCCAAAATAACGGGGGGATTATGTCTGCCTGTGTCCAAAATGTTCTTAACTATTTTGTTTATTAGTTGTCATGTTTGACTTTCTTGTTAACAATTATCTTGTTCTTTCACTTTACAGTAAAATATTTTAGGTAAGTATAAACAGCTTTTTCTTTCAACTTCTCAAGTTTAGAAAATATGTGCAATTAGAAAACTAGAAATTAATATATGAAAATAGGATATTCAGTTTTAAGTAACAGAAAGCTAAATGAGTCACTCCATGACGATACCGGCGTGGACTCCATGACGATACCGGTGTCGACTCCATGACGATACCGGCGTGGACTCATATGACGATACCGGCGTGGACTCACATGCCGATACCAGCATGGACTCCATGACGATACTGGCGTGGACTCCATGACGATACCGGCGTGGACTCAATGATGATACCGGCATGGACTCCAATGCCGATACCGGCGTGGACTCCATGACGATACCGGCGTGGACTCCATAACGATACCGGCGTGGACTTCATGACGATACCGGCGTGGACTTCATGACGATACAGGAGTGGACTCCATGCCGATAACGGCGTGGACTCCATGCCGATACCGGCGTGGACTCCATGACGATACCGGCGTGGACTCCAATGCCGATACCGGCGTGGACTCCATGACGATACCGGAGTGGACTCCCTGATGATACCGTCGTGGACTCCCAACCCCATCGATACTCACATTAAAGTAATATATTTTATTTACATTATGTTGGTTAGTATAAACTTTATTTATTCTACATCGATTGTGAACGAAGCTTTAATAACTTATATTAATCACTCTCATTGGCGTTTATGACAGCGTACATGTGGTCGTTTGGGAGGAAACCGGAGTACCTGGAGAAAATCCACCTGTCCGATCTGGCGACCACCGTACTGGTTTTAGATATAGGGTGATCTGGAGTTGTGTACTTTTCACTGTATTACATTGGTTTATTCCAAGGATGGTTATGGAATTGTGTGTTTTTCACATTACTATGTTGGTTTAGACATGGGGTGGTTCTGGAGTTGTTTTGTTTTCACTGTACTTGGTTTAGACATGGGATGGTTCTGGAGTTGTGTTTTTCGCTACAGTATGTTTGTCTAGATAAATTATAGAGTATTGTGTGTTTGACTGTACTGAGTTGGTTTAGCATGACATGGGGTGGTTCTGGAGTGTAGTGTGTGTTTGACTGTACTGAGTTCATTTAGCATGACATGGGGTGGTTCTGGAGTTCACTGCATTATGTTAAGGAATGAATTGCTGGTTAATTGTTTCCATTGTGTTATGAACTACATTGTGTGTGTAAGTGTAGACGCCGATGCCTGTACATGTTAATCTCTCCAATGTTTATTTGGCTGATATCAATATCAGTTACAACATCAACCATTTTTCTTTGCAGGGATGGAGAATTTCAGTTTGATTTTAATGAAAGAACTGCAGATAAAATTATAGAATTTATGAAAGAGTAAGTAATATGCTTATATGTTTTCCTTATAGGTAAACAACAGTTTTATAATTTAGTAATACAAATTTGGTGTAACTCTATTATGAAACCATATCTTATAAATCTAGACTAATCATTCACGACATTCCTGATGGAATCCATCACCATGATGGAGAGAAGAGACAATGGAATACATCACCATGATGGAGAGAGAAGAGACAATGGAATCCATCACAATGATGGAGAGAGAAGAGACAATGGAATCCATCACAATGATGGAGAGAGAAGAGACAATGGAATACATCACCATGATGGAGAGAGAAGAGACAATCGAATACATCACCATGATGGAGAGAGAAGAGACAATGGAATACATCACAATGATGGAGAGAGAAGAGACAATGGAATCCATCACAATGATGGAGAGAGAAGAGACAATGGAATCCATCACAATGATGGAGAGAGAAGAGACAATGGAATACATCACCATGATGGAGAGAGAAGAGACAATGGAATACATCACCATGATGGAGAGAGAAGAGACAATGCAATACATCACCATGATGGAGAGAGAAGAGACAATGGAATACATCACCATGATGGAGAGAGAAGAGACAATGGAATCCATCACATTAATGGATAGAGAAGAGACAATGGAATCCATCACAATGATGGAGAGAGAAGAGACAATGGAATCCATCACTATGATGGAGAGAGAAGAGACAATGGAATCCATCACCATGATGGAGAGTGAAGAGACAATGGAATACATCACAATGATGGATAGAGAAGAGACAAGGGAATGCATCACCATGATGGAGAGAGAAGAGACAATGGAATACATCACCATGATGGAGAGAGAAGAGACAATGGAATACATCACAATGATGGAGAGAGAAGAGACAAGGGAATACATCACCATGATGGAGAGAGAAGAGACAATGGAATACATCAGCATGATGGAGAGAGAAGAGACAATGGAATACATCACCATGATGGAGAGAGAAGAGACAATGGACTACATCACCATGATGGCGAGAGAAGAGACAATGGAATCCATCACAATGATGGAGAGAGAAGAGACAATGGAATACATCACCATGATGGAGAGAGAAGAGACAATGGAATACATCACCATGATGGAGAGAGAAGAGACAATGGAATACATCACCATGATGGAGAGAGAAGAGACAATGGAATCCATCACCATGATGGAGAGAGAAGAGACAATGGAATACATCACCATGATGGAGAGAGAAGAGACAATGGAATACATCACCATGGTGGTGAGAGAAGAGACAATGGAATCCATCACCATGATGGAGAGAGAAGAGACAATGGAATCCATCACCATGATGGAGAGAGAAGAGACAATGGAATCCATCACCATGATGAAGAGAGAAGAGACAATGGAATACATCACCATGATGGAGAGAGAAGAGACAATGGAATCCATCACAATGATGGAGAGAGAAGAGACAATGGAATCCATCACCATGATGTAGAGAGAAGAGACAATGGAATCCATCACAATGATGGAGAGAGAAGAGACAATGGAATCCATCACCATGATGGAGAGAGAAGAGACAATGGAATCCATCACCATGATGGAGAGAGAAGAGACAATGGAATCCATCACCATGATGGAGAGAGAAGAGACAATGGAATCCATCACCATGATGGATAGAGAAGAGACAATGGAATCCATCACAGTGATGGAGAGAGAAGAGACAATGGAATCCATCACAATGATGGAGAGAGAAGAGACAATGGAATACATCACAATGATGGAGAGAAGAGACAATGGAATCCATCACAATGATGGAGAGAGAAGAGACAATGGAATCCATCACAATGATGGAGAGAGAAGAGACAATGGAATCCATCACCATGATGGAGAGAGAAGAGACAATGGCATCACCATGATGGAGAGTGAAGAGACAATGGAATACATCACAATGATGGAGAGAGAAGAGACAAGGGAATACATCACCATGATGGAGAGAGAAGAGACAATGGAATACATCAGCATGATGGAGAGAGAAGAGACAATGGAATCCACCACACTGATGGAGAGAGAAGAGACAATGGAATACATCACAATGATGGAGAGAGAAGAGACAATGGAATACATCACCATGATGGAGAGAGAAGAGACAATGGAATCCATCACAATGATGGAGAGAGAAGAGACAATGGAATACATCACCATGATGGAGAGAGAAGAGACAATGGAATACATCACCATGATGGAGAGAGAAGAGACAATGGAATACATCACAATTATGGAGAGAGAAGAGATAATGGAATCCATCACCATGATGGAGAGAGAAGAGACAATGGAATCCATCACCATGATGGAGAGAGAAGAGACAACGGAATCCATCACCATGATGGAGAGAGACGAGACAATGGAATCCATCACCATGATGGAGAGAGAAGAGACAATGGAATCCATCACCATGATGGAGAGAGAAGAGACAATGGAATCCATCACCATGATGGAGAGAGAAGAGACAATGGAATCCATCACCATGATGGAGAGAGAAGAGACAATGGAATACATCACCATGATGGAGAGAGAAGAGACAATGGAATCCATCACCATGATGGAGAGAGAAGAGACAATGGAATACATCACAGTGATGGAGAGAGAAGAGACAATGGAATCCATCACAATGATGGAGAGAGAAGAGACAATGGAATACATCACAGTGATGGAGAGAGAAGAGACAATGGAATCCATCACAATGATGGAGAGAGAAGAGACAATGGAATACATCACAATGATGGAGAGAAGAGACAATGGAATCCATCACAATGATGGAGAGAGAAGAGACAATGGAATCCATCACAATGATGGAGAGAGAAGAGACAATGGAATCCATCACCATGATGGAGAGAGAAGAGACAATGGCATCACCATGATGGAGAGTGAAGAGACAATGGAATACATCACAATGATGGAGAGAGAAGAGACAAGGGAATACATCACCATGATGGAGAGAGAAGAGACAATGGAATACATCACCATGATGGAGAGAGAAGAGACAATGGAATACATCACCATGATGGAGAGAGAAGAGACAATGGAATACATCACAATTATGGAGAGAGAAGAGATAATGGAATCCATCACCATGATGGAGAGAGAAGAGACAATGGAATCCATCACCATGATGGAGAGAGAAGAGACAATGGAATCCATCACCATGATGGAGAGAGAGAGACAATGGAATCCATCACCATGATGGAGAGAGAAGAGACAATGGAATCCATCACCATGATGGAGAGAGAAGAGACAATGGAATCCATCACCATGATGGAGAGAGAAGAGACAATGGAATCCATCACCATGATGGAGAGAGAAGAGACAATGGAATCCATCACCATGATGGGAGAAGAGACAATGGAATCCATCACCATGATGGAGAGAGAAGAGACAATGGAATACATCACCATGATGGAGAGAGAAGAGACAATGGAATCCATCACATTAATGGATAGAGAAGAGACAATGGAATCCATCACCATGATGGAGAGAGAAGAGACAATGGAATCCATCACAATGATGGAGAGAGAAGAGACAATGGAATCCATCACCATGATGGAGAGAGAAGAGACAATGGAATCCATCACATTAATGGATAGAGAAGAGACAATGGAATCCATCACAATGATGGAGAGAGAAGAGACAATGGAATTCATCACAATGATGGCGAGAGAAGAGACAATGGAATCCATCACAATGATGGAGAGAGAAGAGACAATGGAATCCATCACCATGATGGAGAGAGAAGAGGTAATGTAATTTTTAATATGTCTTTCCAATGAAGACCACCATTATTGAGGCTGGGCTCACACTGACAGTCCCTTGGTTACCAGGTGAACACCATAGACAGTATTACACTTTTATGTTCAAACCATTAAATTGTAAGTCATGGTTACATTTATTAATACAGATATCCTTGGGTTTTGTTTCAGTCCTAAAGAGCCACCTCCGCCCCCGCAACCTGAGGCATCATGGGATGACACGGAGAGCGAAGTGATGCACCTTTCCGATGCAGATTTTAAAACAGTCCTTAAAAAGAAGAAGCACGGACTTGTCATGTTTTATGCGCCTTGTAAGTAACTGTCGTGATACACCTGTTGTGATATATACCTGTCGTAATATACACCTGTTGTGATATACACCTGTCGTAATATACACCTGTCGTTATATACACCTGTTGTGATATCGACCTGTCGTTATATACACCTGGCGTGGTATATACCTGTCGTGATATACACCTGTTGTGATATACACCTGTAGGAGGAGTTGTTTAATGTGGTAGGAGGAGTTGTTTAATGAGGTAGGAGTTGTTTAATGCGGTAGGAGGAGTTGATTAATGCGGTAGGAGGAGTTGTTTAATGAGGTAGGAGGAGTTGTTTAATGCGGTAGGAGGAGTTGTTTAATGAGGTAGGAGGAGTTGTTTAATGAGGTAGGAGGAGTTGTTTAATGTGGTGGGAGGAGTTGTTTAATGTAGTAGGAGGAGTGTGGTAATGTGGTAGGAGGAGTTGTTTAATGCGGTAGGAGGAGTTGTTTAATGAGGTAGGAGGAGTTGTTTAATGAGGTAGGAGGAGTTGTTTAATGAGGTAGGAGTTGTTTAATGAGGTAGTAGGAGTTGTTTAATGAGGTAGGAGGAGTTGTTTAATGTGGTAGGAGGAGCTGTTTAATGTGGTAGGAGGAGTTGTTTAATGAGGTAGGAGGAGTTGTTTAATATGGTAGGAGGAGTTGATTAATGCGGTAGGAGGAGTTGTTTAATGAGGTAGGAGGAGTTGTTTAATACGGTAGGAGGAGTTGATTAATGCGGTAGGAGGAGTTGTTTAATGTGGTAGGAGGAGCTGTTTAATGTGGTAGGAGGAGCTGTTTAATGTGGTAGGAGGAGTTGTTTAATGAGGTAGGAGGAGTTGTTTAATGTGGTAGGAGGAGTGTGGTAATGTGGTAGGAGGAGTTGTTTAATGCGGTAGGAGGAGTTGTTTAATGTGGTAGGAGGAGTGTGGTAATGTGGTAGGAGGAGTTGATTAATGCGGTAGGAGGAGTTGTTTAATGAGGTAGGAGGAGTTGTTTAATACGGTAGGAGGAGTTGATTAATGCGGTAGGAGGAGTTGTTTAATGTGGTAGGAGGAGCTGTTTAATGTGGTAGGAGGAGCTGTTTAATGTGGTAGGAGTTGTTTAATGAGGTAGGAGGAGTTGTTTAATACGGTAGGAGGAGTTGATTAATGCGGTAGGAGGAGTTGTTTAATGAGGTAGGAGGAGTTGATTAATGCGGTAGGAGTTGATTAATGCGGTAGGAGGAGTTGTTTAATGAGGTAGGAGGAGTTGTTTAATGAGGTAGGAGGAGTTGTTTAATGAGGTAGGAGGAGTTGTTTAATGAGGTAGGGGTTGTTTAATGAGGTAGTAGGAGTTGTTTAATGAGGTAGGAGGAGTTGTTTAATGTGGTAGGAGGAGCTGTTTAATGTGGTAGGAGGAGTTGTTTAATGAGGTAGGAGGAGTTGTTTAATACGGTAGGAGGAGTTGATTAATGCGGTAGGAGGAGTTGTTTAATGAGGTAGGAGGAGTTGTTTAATACGGTAGGAGGAGTTGATTAATGCGGTAGGAGGAGTTGTTTAATGTGGTAGGAGGAGCTGTTTAATTTGGTAGGAGGAGCTGTTTAATGTGGTAGGAGGAGTTGTTTAATGAGGTAGGAGGAGTTGTTTAATACGGTAGGAGGAGTTGATTAATGCGGTAGGAGGAGTTGTTTAATGAGGTAGGAGGAGTTGTTTAATACGGTAGGAGGAGTTGATTAATGCGGTAGGAGGAGTTGTTTAATGTGGTAGGAGGAGCTGTTTAATGTGGTAGGAGGAGCTGTTTAATGTGGTAGGAGTTGTTTAATGAGGTAGGAGGAGTTGTTTAATACGGTAGGAGGAGTTGATTAATGCGGTAGGAGGAGTTGTTTAATGAGGTAGGAGGAGTTGATTAATGCGGTAGGAGTTGATTAATGCGGTAGGAGGAGTTGTTTAATGAGGTAGGAGGAGTTGTTTAATGAGGTAGGAGGAGTTGTTTAATGAGGTAGGAGTTGTTTAATGAGGTAGGAGGAGTTGATTAATGCGGTAGGAGGAGTTGTTTAAAGAGGTAGGAGGAGTTGTTTAATGAGGTAGGAGGAGTTGATTAATGCGGTAGGAGTTGATTAATGCGGTAGGAGGAGTTGTTTAATGAGGTAGGAGGAGTTGTTTAATGAGGTAGGAGGAGTTGTTTAATGAGGTAGGAGTTGTTTAATGAGGTAGGAGGAGTGATTAATGCGGTAGGAGGAGTTGTTTATGAGGTAGGAGGAGTTGATTAATGCGGTAGGAGGAGTTGTTTAAAGAGGTAGGAGGAGTTGTTTAATGAGGTAGGAGGAGTTGTTTAATGTGGTAGGAGTTGATTAATGAGGTAGGAGGAGTTGTTTAATGAGGTAGGAGTTGATTAATGCGGTAGGAGGAGTTGTTTAATGCGGTAGGAGGAGTTGTTTAATGTGGTAGGAGGAGTTGTTTAATGAGGTAGGAGGAGTTGTTTAATGTGGTAGGAGGAATTGTTTAATGTGGTAGGAGTTGTTTAATGAGGTAGGAGGAGTTGTTTAATGAGGTAGGAGGAGTTGTTTAATGTGGTAGGAGTTGTTTAATGAGGTAGGAGGAGTTGTTTAATGTGGTAGGAGGAGTTGTTTAATGAGGTAGGAGGAGTTGTTTAATTCGGTAGGAGGAGTTGATTAATGAGGTAGGAGGAGTTGTTTAATGCGGTAGGAGGTGTTGTTTAATGTGGTAGGAAGAGTTGTTTAATGAGGTAGGGGGAGTTGCTTAATGTGGTAGGAGGAGTTGATTAATGAGGTAGGAGGAGTTGTTTAATGTCCTTTGCATTTTAGCTATTTTCTGACTTATCATGAACAGTTATCAAGTAATATATTCTAATAAATTTGTAAACAACTATTATATTTGCCAAAATCATTTGTAAATCATAAAATAAAATAAAAAGGTTTTTGTTGAAATACAAATTTCGATGCTCACTTGATGAAATAAAATCCTATCTTACACTAATAAACATAAATATCCTCTATATGTTACACTAATAAACACAAATATCCTCTATATGTTACACTAATAAACACAAATATCCTCTATATGTTACACTAATAAACACAAATATCCTCAAAATGTTACACTAATAAACACAAATATCCTCTATATGTTACACTAATAAACACAAATATCCTCTATATGTTAAACTAATAAACACAAATATCCTCTATATCTTACACTAATAAACACAAATATCCTCTATATGTTACACTAATAAACAAATATCCTCTATATGTTACACTAATAAACACAAATATCCTCTATATGTTAAACTAATAAACACAAATATCCTCTATATGTTACACTAATAAACACAAATATCCTCTATATGTTACACTAATAAACACAAATATCCTCTATATGTTACACTAATAAACACAAATATCCTCTATATCTTACACTAATAAACACAAATATCCTCTATATGTTACACTAATAAACACAAATATCCTCTATATCTTACACTAATAAACACAAATATCCTCTATATGTTACACTAATAAACACAAATATCCTCTATATGTTACACTAATAAACACAAATATCCTCTATATGTTACACTAATAAACACAAATATCCTCTATATGTTACACTAATAAACACAAATATCCTCTATATGTTACACTAATAAACAGAAATATCCTCTATATCTTACACTAACAAACACAAATATCCTCTATATCTTACACTAATAAACACAAATATCCTCTATATGTTACACTAATAAACACAAATATCCTCTATATCTTACACTAATAAACACAAATATCCTCTATATCTTACACTAATAAACATAAATATCCTCTATATGTTACACTAATAAACACAAATATCCTCTATATGTTACACTAATAAACACAAATATCCTCTATATCTTACACTAATAAACATAAATATCCTCTATATCTTACACTAATAAACACAAATATCCTCTATATGTTACACTAATAAACACAAATATCCTCTATATCTTACACTAATAAACATACATATCCTCTATATCTTACACTAATAAACATAAATATCCTCTATATGTTACACTAATAAACACAAATATCCTCTATATCTTACACTAATAAACACAAATATCCTCTATATCTTACACTAATAAACACAAATATCCTCTATATCTTACACTAATAAACACAAATATCCTCTATATCTTACACTAATAAACACAAATATCCTCTATAAACACAAATATCCTCTATATCTTACACTAATAAACACAAATATCCTCTATATATTACACTAATAAACACAAATATCCTCTATATCTTACACTAATAAACACACATATTCTCTATATCTTACACTAATAAACACAAATATCCTCTATATCTTACACTAATAAACACAAATATCCTCTATATCTTACACTAATAAACACAAATATCCTCTATATCTTACACTAATAAACATAAATATCCTCTATATCTTACACTAATAAACACAAATATCCTCTATATCTTACACTAATAAACACAAATATCCTCTATAAACACAAATATCCTCTATATCTTACACTAATAAACACAAATATCCTCTATATGTTACACTAATAAACACAAATATCCTCTATAAACACAAATATCCTCTATATCTTACACTAATAAACACAAATATCCTCTATATCTTACACTAATAAACACAAATATCCTCTATATCTTACACTAATAAACACACATATTCTCTATATCTTACACTAATAAACACAAATGTCCTCTATATCTTACACTAATAAACACAAATATCCTCTATCTTACACTAATAAACACAAATATCCTCTATATCTTACACTAATAAACACAAATATCCTCTATATGTTACACTAATAAACACAAATATCCTCTATATCTTACACTAATAAACACAAATATCCTCTATATGTTACACTAATAAACACAAATATCCTCTATATGTTACACTAATAAACACAAATATCCTCTATATGTTACACTAATAAACTAAACTACACTAATCCTCTATTTCTGTGAAAACTCCAATCATTCATTGGAAAGCAGAAAAGAAAATTGTTATTATCGAGAACAGGGATGTTTTGTATGGTTGCTCATATTAATTGTCCTGATGTTGTTTGTTTGTACTTGTAGTATATATTCAAGTTACAATTCAGGGTGTGGCCATTGTAAGAAGGCTAAGCCAGAATATACGTCTGCTGCTGAACAGTTTAAAGATGATTCAAAGGTAGGTGATCATCCTGTATGCATCAACATGCCCATCCTTACCCCAGGGCTGGGAGATAGTATGACATGTATGCATCAACATGCCCATCCTTACCCCAGGGCTGGGAGATAGTATGACATGTATGCATCAACATGCCCATCCTTACCCCAGGGCCAGGAGATAGTATGACATGTATGCATCAACATGCCCATCCTTACCCCAGGGCTGGGAGATAGTATGACATGTATGCATCAACATGCCCATCCTTACCCCAGGGCCGGGAGATAGTATGACATGTATGCATCAACATGCCCATCCTTACCCCAGGGCTGGGAGATAGTATGACATGTATGCATCAACATGCCCATCCTTACCCCAGGGCTGGGAGATAGTATGACATGTATGCATCAACATGCCCATCCTTACCCCAGGGCTGGGAGATAGTATGACATGTATGCATCAACATGCCCATCCTTACCCCAGGGCCAGGAGATAGTATGACATGTATGCATCAACATGCCCATCCTTACCCCAGGGCTGGGAGATAGTATGACATGTATGCATCAACATGCCCATCCTTACCCCAGGGCCGGGAGATAGTATGACATGTATGCATCAACATGCCCATCCTTACCCCAGGGCTGGGAGATAGTATGACATGTATGCATCAACATGCCCATCCTTACCCCAGGGCCAGGAGATAGTATGACATGTATGCATCAACATGCCCATCCTTACCCCAGGGCCGGGAGATAGTATGACATGTATGCATCAACATGCCCATCCTTACCCCAGGGCTGGGAGATAGTATGACATGTATGTATCAACATGCCCATCCTTACCCCAGGGCTGGGAGATAGTATGACATGTATGCATCAACATGCCCATCCTTACCCCAGGGCCAGGAGATAGTATGACATGTATGCATCAACATGCCCATCCTTACCCCAGGGCCGGGAGATAGTATGATATATGAGTAGGTGATCTAAGTGATATGCCTTGGGTCCTCATCACAGAGCTGGGAGATAGTATGATATATGAGTAGGTGATCTAAGTGATATGCCTTGGGTCCTCATCACAGAGCTGGGAGATAGTATGATATATGAGTAGGTGATCTAAGTGATATGCCTTGGGTCCTCATCGCAGGGACGGGAGATAGTATGATATATGAGTAGGTGATCTAAGTGATATGTCTTGGGTCCTCATCACAGAGCTGGGAGATAGTATGATATATGAGTAGGTGATCTAAGTGATATGCCTTGGGTCCTCATCACAGAGCTGGGAGATAGTATGATATATGAGTAGGTGATCTAAGTGATATGCCTTGGGTCCTCATCACAGAGCTGGGAGATAGTATGATATATGAGTAGGTGATCTAAGTGATATGTCTTGGGTCCTCATCGCAGGGACGGGAGATAGTATGATATATGAGTAGGTGATCTAAGTGATATGCCTTGGGTCCTCATCGCAGGGACGGGAGATAGTATGATATATGAGTAGGTGATCTAAGTGATATGTCTTGGGTCCTCATCACAGAGCTGGGAGATAGTATGATATATGAGTAGGTGATCTAAGTGATATGTCTTGGGTCCTCATCAAAGAGCTGGGAGATAGTATGATATATGAGTAGGTGATCTAAGTGATATGTCTTGGGTCCTCATCACAGAGCTGGGAGATAGTATGATATATGAGTAGGTGATCTAAGTGATATGCCTTGGGCCCTCATCGCAGGGACGGGAGATAGTATGATATATGAGTAGGTGATCTAAGTGATATGCCTTGGGCCCTCATCACAGAGCTGGGAGATAGTATGATATATGAGTAGGTGATCTAAGTGATATGCCTTGGGTCCTCATCACAGGGACGGGAGATAGTATGATATATGAGTAGGTGATCTAAGTGATATGCCTTGGGTCCTCATCACAGAGCTGGGAGATAGTATGATATATGAGTAGGTGATCTAAGTGATATGCCTTGGGTCCTCATCACAGAGCTGGGAGATAGTATGATATATGAGTAGGTGATCTAAGTGATATGCCTTGGGTCCTCATCGCAGAGCTGGGAGATAGTATGATATATGAGTAGGTGATCTAAGTGATATGCCTTGGGTCCTCATCACAGAGCTGGGAGATAGTATGATATATGAGTAGGTGATCTAAGTGATATGTCTTGGGTCCTCATCGCAGGGACGGGAGATAGTATGATATATGAGTAGGTGATCTAAGTGATATGCCTTGGGTCCTCATCGCAGAGCTGGGAGATAGTATGATATATGAGTAGGTGATCTAAGTGATATGCCTTGGGTCCTCATCGCAGAGCTGGGAGATAGTATGATATATGAGTAGGTGATCTAAGTGATATGTCTTGGGCCCTCATCACAGAGCTGGGAGATAGTATGATATATGAGTAGGTGATCTAAGTGATATGTCTTGGGTCCTCATCGCAGGGACGGGAGATAGTATGATATATGAGTAGGTGATCTAAGTGATATGCCTTGGGTCCTCATCGCAGAGCTGGGAGATAGTATGATATATGAGTAGGTGATCTAAGTGATATGCCTTGGGTCCTCATCGCAGAGCTGGGAGATAGTATGATATATGAGTAGGTGATCTAAGTGATATGTCTTGGGCCCTCATCACAGAGCTGGGAGATAGTATGATATATGAGTAGGTGATCTAAGTGATATGTCTTGGGTCCTCATCGCAGGGACGGGAGATAGTATGATATATGAGTAGGTGATCTAAGTGATATGCCTTGGGTCCTCATCACAGGGACGGGAGATAGTATGATATATGAGTAGGTGATCTAAGTGATATGCCTTGGGCCCTCATCGCAGGGACGGGAGATAGTATGATATATGAGTAGGTGATCTAAGTGATATGCCTTGGGTCCTCATCACAGGGACGGGAGATAGTATGATATATGAGTAGGTGATCTAAGTGATATGTCTTGGGTCCTCATCGCAGGGACGGGAGATAGTATGATATATGAGTAGGTGATCTAAGTGATATGCCTTGGGTCCTCATCACAGAGCTGGGAGATAGTATGATATATGAGTAGGTGATCTAAGTGATATGCCTTGGGTCCTCATCACAGAGCTGGGAGATAGTATGATATATGAGTAGGTGATCTAAGTGATATGTCTTGGGTCCTCATCACAGGGACGGGAGATAGTATGATATATGAGTAGGTGATCTAAGTGATATGTCTTGGGTCCTCATCACAGAGCTGGGAGATAGTATGATATATGAGTAGGTGATCTAAGTGGTATGCCTTGGGTCCTCATCACAGAGCTGGGAGATAGTATGATATATGAGTAGGTGATCTAAGTGATATGCCTTGGGTCCTCATCACAGGGACAGGAGATAGTATGATATATGAGTAGGTGATCTAAGTGATATGTCTTGGGTCCTCATCACAGAGCTGGGAGATAGTATGATATATGAGTAGGTGATCTAAGTGATATGCCTTGGGTCCGCATCACAGAGCTGGGAGATAGTATGATATATGAGTAGGTGATCTAAGTGATATGCCTTGGGCCCTCATCGCAGGGACGGGAGATAGTATGATATATGAGTAGGTGATCTAAGTGATATGTCTTGGGTCCTCATCACAGAGCTGGGAGATAGTATGATATATGAGTAGGTGATCTAAGTGATATGTCTTGGGTCCTCATCGCAGGGACGGGAGATAGTATGATATATGAGTAGGTGATCTAAGTGATATGTCTTGGGCCCTCATCACAGAGCTGGGAGATAGTATGATATATGAGTAGGTGATCTAAGTGATATGCCTTGGGTCCTCATCGCAGGGCTGGGAGATAGTATGATATATGAGTAGGTGATCTAAGTGATATGCCTTGGGTCCTCATCGCAGAGACGGGAGATAGTATGATATATGAGTAGGTGATCTAAGTGATATGCCTTGGGCCCTCATCGCAGGGACGGGAGATAGTATGATATATGAGTAGGTGATCTAAGTGATATGCCTTGGGCCCTCATCGCAGGGACGGGAGATAGTATGATATATGAGTAGGTGATCTAAGTGATATGCCTTGGGCCCTCATCACAGAGCTGGGAGATAGTATGATATATGAGTAGGTGATCTAAGTGATATGTCTTGGGTCCTCATCGCAGTGACGGGAGATAGTATGATATATGAGTAGGTGATCTAAGTTGACGGATAGAAGATAATAATTGCAGAGCACAATGTTAAAATAATAGTCTGAATTAATTTCCGTTTTCAAATTTATTATTGCTTGTCACAACAAAATGTGTTTATGTCTCATCTCCCAAACAAATTACCAAAATATATTGTGTACCATGCCTACAGTAACCTAGGTTCAAAGCTCCGACTGTCACTAGGAATGTGGCCGTCTCTCCGACTGTCACTAGGAATGTGGCCGTCTCTCCGACTGTCACTAGGAATGTGGCCGTCTCTCCGACTGTCACTAGGAATGTGGCTGTCTATCCGACTGTCACTAGGAATGTGGCCATCTCTCCGACTGTCACTAGGAATGTGGCCGTCTCTCCGACTCACTAGGAATGTGGCCGTCTCTCCGACTGTCACTAGGAATGTGGCCATCTCTCCGACTGTCACTAGGAATGTGGCCGTCTCTCCGACTGTCACTAGGAATGTGGCCATCTCTCCGACTGTCACTAGGAATGTGGCCATCTCTTCGACTGTCACTAGGAATGTTGCCGTCTCTAATGGAAGTCTAGTTAAATCTAACAGAACATGTCTTGTTACAGGTTGTATTTGCAGCAATGGACTGTACTGTGCACAAAACCACATGTTCTGCACACGATGTGAGTGGGTATCCTACATTTAAATATTTCAACTACGGAAAGAATTCACAGAAATATATGGGTGGTAGAGAGGTAAGCTTTGAAAGTAGAATATTGTTTGCCTAGAGTCAGTATAGAAATCATCTCTTGGGAAGGAACACCTCCCAACAAATGCACCACCAGAACAGAGGGAACATTTGGTATAGATAGATAGAGCTCCCAACAAATGCACCACCAGAACAGAGGGAACATTTGGTATAGATAGATAGACAGAGGGAACATTTGGTATAGATAGATAGAGCTCCCAACAAATGCACCACCAGAACAGAGGGAACATTTGGTATAGATAGATAGACAGAGGGAACATTTGGTATAGATAGATAGAGCTCCCAACAAATGCACCACCAGAACAGAGGGAACATTTGGTATAGATAGATAGACAGAGGGAACATTTGGTATAGATAGATAGAGCTCCCAACAAATGCACCACCAGAACAGAGGGAACATTTGGTATAGATAGATAGACAGAGGGAACATTTGGTATAGATAGATAGAGCTCCCAACAAATGCACCACCAGAACAGAGGGAACATTTGGTATAGATAGATAGACAGAGGGAACATTTGGTATAGATAGAGCTCCCAACAAATGCACCACCAGAACAGAGGGAACATTTGGTATAGATAGATAGAGCTCCCAACACATGCATCACCAGAACAGAGGGAACATTTGGTATAGATAGATAGACAGAGGGAACATTTGGTATAGATAGATAGACAGAGGGAACATTTGGTATAGATAGATAGACAGAGGGAACATTTGGTATAGATAGATAGATAGAGATATATATATTTCTTTATTTATAGACCTATTTAGTTCTGAACTAATCTTCCTTAGGACCCTCTTAAATTTCTTAACACTATAGCATTAATGCACATGCACAATAATTATAACCAAAGTACAGAGTTACGCCATGCAATATACATGTATAATGTTGTACAATGTAACTTAAACAACTTGCATTTGTACTCTATGAACAGTCTGTGATCATCTTAGCTATTCCATTCTCTTCCATCTTAGCTATTCCATTCTCTTCCATCTTAGCTATTCCATTCTCTTCCATCTTTTTGTATGTGTTTCCCTTGGCCGTCTTAGCCGATCAAAGCGGTTAACAAGTACTAAGCCATGTGTGTGAGTTGTCTTGCTCAATGACACTACATATGTTACGTGACCAAGTATTGAATCTCGGACCCCTCGACATTTGATTCTCTACCACTGGACGCCGTTGGATGCTAAAAGTGTTTATATTTTGTTTATACCATCACAATGTGACATAGTCAGAAATTGTATCATAGCCATAGTACCCTTGGATTAGGGTTAGTACCCTTGGGTTAGGGTTAGTACCCTTGGATTAGGGTTAGTACCCTTGGGTTAGGGTTAGAGTTAGTACCCTTGGGTTAGGGTTAGTACCCTTGGGTTAGGGTTACAGTTAGTACCCTTGGGTTAGGGTTAGAGTTAGTACCCTTGGGTTAGGGTTAGTACCCTTGGGTTAGGGTTACAGTTAGTACCCTTGGGTTAGGGTTACAGTTAGTACCCTTGGGTTAGGGTTAGTACCCTAGGGTTAGGGTTGGTACCCTTGGGTTAGGGTTAGTACCCTTGGGTTAGGGTTAGTACCCTTGGGTTAGAGTTAGTACCCTTGGGTTAGGGTTAGTACCCTTGGGTTAGGGTTAGAGTTAGTACCCTTGGGTTAGGGTTAGTACCCTTGGGTTAGGGTTAGTACCCTTGGGTTAGGGTTAGTACTCTTGGGTTAGGGTTAGAGTTAGTACCCTTGGTTAGGGTTAGTACCCTTGGGTTAGGGTTAGTACCCATGGGTTAGGGTTAGTACCCTTGGGTTAGGGTTAGTACCCTTGGGTTAGGGTTAGAGTTAGTACCCTTGGGTAAGGGTTAGTACCCCTGGGTTAGGGTTAGAGTTGGTACCCTTGGGTTAGGGTTAGTACCCCTGGGTTAGGGTTAGAGTTGGTACCCTGGGTTAGGGTTAGTACCCTTGGGTTAGGGTTAGTACCCTTGGGTTAGGGTTAGTACCCTTGGGTTAGGGTTAGTACCCTTGGATTAGGGTTAGTACCCTTGGGTTAGGTTAGTACCCTTGGGTTAGGGTTTGTACCCTTGGGTTAGAGTTAGTACCCTTGGGTTAGGGTTAGTACCCTTGGGTTAGGGTTAGGGTTAGTACCCTTGGGTTAGGGTTAGTACCCTTGGGTTAGGGTTAGTACCCTTGGGTTAGAGTTAGTACCTTTGGGTTAGGGTTAGTACCCTTGGGTTAGAGTTAGTACCCTTTGGTTAGGGTTAGTACCCTTGGGTTAGAGTTAGTACCCTTGGGTTAGGGTTAGTACCCTTGGGTTAGGGTTAGTACCCTTGGGTTAGTGTTAGTACCCTTGGGTTAGGGTTAGTACCCTTGGGTTAGTGTACCCTTGGGTTAGGGTTAGTACCCTTGGGTTAGGGTTAGTACCCTTGGGTTAGGGTTAGTACCCTTGGATTAGGGTTAGTACCCTTGGGTTAGGGTTAGTACCCTTGGGTTAGGGTTAGTACACTTGGGTTAGGTTAGTACCCTTGGGTTAGAGTTAGTACCCTTGGGTTAGAGTTAGTACCCTTGGGTTAGGGTTAGTACCCTTGGGTTAGGGTTTGTACCCTTGGGTTAGAGTTAGTACCCTTGGGTTAGGGTTAGTACCCTTGGGTTAGGGTTAGGGTTAGTACCCTTGGGTTAGGGTTAGTACCCTTGGGTTAGGGTCAGTACCCTTGGGTTAGGGTTAGTACCCTTGGGTTAGAGTTAGTACCCTTTGGTTAGGACCCTTGGTTAGAGTTAGTACCCTTGGGTTAGGGTTAGTACCCTTGGGTTAGGGTTAGTACCCTTGGGTTAGAGTTAGTACCCTTGGGTTAGGGTTAGTACCCTTGGGTTAGAGTTAGTACCCTTGGGTTAGGGTTAGTACCCTTGGGTTAGGGTTAGTACCCTTGGGTTAGAGTTAGTACCCTTGGGTTAGGGTTAGTACCCTTGGGTTAGGGTTAGTACCCTTGGGTTAGGGTTAGAGTTAGTACCCTTGGGTTAGGGTTAGTACCCTTGGGTTAGAGTTAGTACCCTTTGGTTAGGGTTAGTACCCTTGGGTTAGAGTTAGTACCCTTGGGTTAGCGTTAGTATCCTTGGGTTAGGGTTAGTACCCTTGGGTTAGGGTTAGTACCCTTGGGTTAGGGTTAGTACCCTTGGGTTAGGGTTAGTACCCTTGGGTTAGGGTTAGTACCCTTGGGTTAGAGTTAGTACCCTTGCTGTTATAGATGCACTCTTACATATTCCGATATCCTACCAATGTTGCTACATTTATATGGGAGGAGCCTAATTATTGCTACAACGGAAGGGGAGGAGCTTAATGAGCAGCCATGCAATAAGTACCATGCGTATAACTGAAACGTATGGGAACTTATACGCACGATACTTATTGCACGTTTTCATTTCAGACAGACCGAATGGCAACGATATGTCTCCAAATTTATTTGGGGTGCTTTCAAACAAGGTGACCAGGTCCGAGAATATTTCCAGTTTCTGCGGATTCAAGAGATTTTCTTACTTTTTTCTTCCCAAAAGTATACGCTGTGGCATCTCATTTGAAGGTCACAGTGTATACCTTTAATGAGAAGAAATAATAACAAAATCTGTTAAATTATTAAAAAATGTGTCACCAGGCACTGAAAAAAGGCAGAATTCGAGGAAAGAATACGAATAAATTATATACCAGGAAACAATATTAACATGCATTGCAATAAATTATATACCAGGAAACAATATTAACATGCATTGCAATAAATTATATACCAGGAAACAATATTAACATGCATTGCAATAAATTATATACCAGGAAACAATATTAACATGCATTGCAATAAATTATATACCAGGAAACAATATTAACATGCATTGCAATACATTATATACCAGGAAGCAATATTAACATGCATTGCAATAAATTATATACCAGGAAACAATATTAACATGCATTGCAATACATTATATACCAGGAAACAATATTAACATGCATTGCAATACATTATATACCAGGAAGCAATATTAACATGCATTGCAATAAATTATATACCAGGAAACAATATTAACATGCATTGCAATACATTATATACCAGGAAACAATATTAACATGCATTGCAATACATTATATACCAGGAAACAATATTAACATGCATTGCAATACATTATATACCAGGAAGCAATATTAACATGCATTGCAATAAATTATATACCAGGAAACAATATTAACATGCATTGCAATACATTATATACCAGGAAGCAATATTAACATGCATTGCAATAAATTATATACCAGGAAACAATATTAACATGCATTGCAATACATTATATACCAGGAAACAATATTAACATGCATTGCAATACATTATATACCAGGAAACAATATTAAC
This sequence comes from Archivesica marissinica, assembly GCA_014843695.1. Lineage (NCBI taxonomy): Eukaryota > Metazoa > Mollusca > Bivalvia > Venerida > Vesicomyidae > Archivesica > Archivesica marissinica. The sequence continues at coordinate 96,180,266 of CM026386.1, forward strand.
ATGCATTGCAATACATTATATACCAGGAAACAATATTAACATGCATTGCAATAAATTATATACCAGGAAACAATATTAACATGCATTGCAATAAATTATATACCAGGAAACAATATTAACATGCATTGCAATACATTATATACCAGGAAGCAATATTAACATGCATTGCAATAAATTATATACCAGGAAACAATATTAACATGCATTGCAATAAATTATATACCAGGAAACAATATTAACATGCATTGCAATACATTATATACCAGGAAACAATATTAACATGCATTGCAATACATTATATACCAGGAAACAATATTAACATGCATTGCAATAAATTATATACCAGGAAACAATATTAACATGCATTGCAATAAATTATATACCAGGAAACAATATTAACATGCATTGCAATACATTATATACCAGGAAACAATATTAACATGCATTCAATAAATTATCCAGGAAGCAATATTAACATAATTAATAAATTATAAGAAGTTTTAATTTATAAATGAACTGGTAACAATGAGGTAAGCATGAGGAGGTAAGTATAGGAGGTATGTATAAGGAGGTAAGCATAGGAGGTAAGTATAGGAGGTAAGTATAAGGAGGTAAGCATGAGGAGGTAAGTATAAGGAGGTATGTGTAAGGAGGTAAGTATAAGGAGGTAAGTATAAGGAGGTAAGCATAAGGAGGTAAGCATGAGGAGGTAAGTGTAAGGAGGTAAGTATAAGGAGGTAAGCATAAGGAGGTAAGCATGAGGAGGTAAGTATAAGGAGGTAAGTATAAGGAGGTAAGCATGAGGAGGTAAGTATAAGGAGGTAAGCATAAGGAGGTAAGCATGAGGAGGTAAGTGTAAGGAGGTAAGTATGAGGAGGTAAGCATGAGGAGGTAAGTGTAAGGAGGTAAGTATAAGGAGGTAAGCATAAGGAGGTAAGTATAAGGAGGTAAGCATAAGGAGGTAAGTGTGAGGAGGTAAGTGTGAGGAGGTAAGCATGAGGAGGTAAGTGTAAGGAGGTAAGTATAAGGAGGTAAGTATAAGGAGGTAAGCATAAGGAGGTAAGTATAAGGAGGTAAGCATAAGGAGGTAAGTGTGAGGAGGTAAGTGTGAGGAGGTAAGCATGAGGAGGTAAGTGTAAGGAGGTAAGTATAAGGAGGTAAGCATAAGGAGGTAAGCATAAGGAGGTAAGTGTGAGGAGGTAAGTGTGAGGAGGTAAGTATAAGGAGGTAAGCATAAGGAGGTAAGTATAAGGAGGTAAGCATAAGGAGGTAAGTGTGAGGAGGTAAGTGTGAGGAGGTAAGCATGAGGAGGTAAGTATAAGGAGGTAAGTATAAGGAGGTAAGCATAAGGAGGTAAGTATAAGGAGGTAAGCATAAGGAGGTAAGTGTGAGGAGGTAAGTGTGAGGAGGTAAGCATGATGAGGTAAGTGTAAGGAGGTAAGTATAAGGAGGTAAGTATAAGGAGGTAAGCATAAGGAGGTAAACATGAGGAGGTAAGTATAAGTAGGTAAGCATAAGGAGGTAAGCGTGAGGAGGTAAGCGTGAGGAGGTAAGCATAAGGAGGTAAGTATAAGGAGGTAAGTATAAGGAGGTAAGTATAAGGAGATAAATGTGAGGAGGTAAGTGTGAGGAGGTAAGTGTGAGGAGGTAAGCGTGAGGAGGTAAGCATGAGGAGGTAAGCGTAAGGAGGTAAGTGTGAGGAGGTAAGCGTGAGGAGGTAAGCGTGAGGAGGTAAGTATAAGGAGGTAAGCATAAGGAGGTAAGCATGAGGAGGTAAGTGTGAGGAGGTAAGCGTGAGGAGGTAAGTGTAAGGAGGTAAGTGTAAGGAGGTAAGCATAAGGAGGTAAGCATAAGGAGGTAAGCATAAGGAGGTAAGCATAAGGAGGTAAGCATGAGGAGGTAAGTATAAGTAGGTAAGCATAAGGAGGTAAGCGTGAGGAGGTAAGCGTGAGGAGGTAAGCATAAGGAGGTAAGTATAAGGAGGTAAGTATAAGGAGATAAATGTGAGGAGGTAAGTGTGAGGAGGTAAGTGTGAGGAGGTAAGCGTGAGGATGTAAGCATGAGGAGGTAAGCGTAAGGAGGTAAGTGTGAGGAGGTAAGCGTGAGGAGGTAAGTATAAGGAGGTAAGCATAAGGAGGTAAGCATGAGGAGGTAAGTGTGAGGAGGTAAGCGTGAGGAGGTAAGTGTAAGGAGGTAAGTGTAAGGAGGTAAGCATAAGGAGGTAAGCATAAGGAGGTAAGCATAAGGAGGTAAGTGTGAGGAGGTAAGCGTGAGGAGGTAAGTGTGAGGAGGTAAGCGTGAGGAGGTAAGTATAAGGAGGTAAGTATAAGGAGGTAAGCATAAGGAGGTAAGTATAAGGAGGTAAGTATAAGGAGGTAAGTATACGGAGGTAAGTATAAGGAGATAAGTAAAAGGAGGTAAGTATAAGGAGGTAAGTATAAGGAGGTAAGTATAAGGAGGTAAGCATAAGGAGGTAAGCGTGATGAGGTAAGCATGAGGAGGTAAGTGTGAGGAGGTAAGTGTGAGGAGGTAAGTGTGAGGAGGTAAGCGTGAGGAGGTAAGTATAAGGAGGTAAGTATAAGGAGGTAAGCATAAGGAGGTAAGCGTGAGGAGGTAAGCATAAGGAGGTAAGCATGAGGAGGTAAGTGTGAGGAGGTAAGCGTGAGGAGGTAAGCGTGAGGAGGTAAGCATAAGGAGGTAAGTATAAGGAGGTAAGTGTGAGGAGGTAAGCGTGAGGAGGTAAGTATAAGGAGGTAAGCATAAGGAGGTAAGCGTGAGGAGGTAAGTATAAGGAGGTAAGTGTGAGGAGGTAAGCGTGAGGAGGTAAATGTAAGGAGGTATCTTATATATGTATCGTATATCTTATATACCACCTAACGGTCTCTTATATACCACCTAAAGGTCTCTTATATACCACCTAAATATCTCTTATATACCACCTAAAGGTATATTATATACCACCTAAAGGTCTCTTATATACCACCTAAATATCTCTTATATACCACCTAAAGGTATCTTATATACCACCTAAAGGTCTCTTATATACCACCTAAATATCTCTTATATACCACCTAAAGGTATCTTATATACTACCTAAAGGTCTCTTATATACCACCTAAATATCTCTTATATACCACCTAAAGGTATCTTATATACCACCTAAAGGTATCTTATATACCACCTAAATATCTCTTATATACCACCTAAATATCTCTTATATACCACCTAAAGGTCTCTTATATACCACCTAAAGGTATCTTATATACCACCTAAATATCTCTTATATACCACCTAAATGTCTCTTATATACCACCTAAATTTGTCTCTTATATACCACCTAAAGGTCTCTTATATACCACCTAAATATCTCTTATATACCACCTAAATGTCTCTTATATACCACCTAAATTTGTCTCTTATATACCACCTAAAGGTATCTTATATACCACCTAAATTTGTCTCTTATATACCACCTAAAGGTATCTTATATACCACCTAAATATCTCTTATATACCACCTAAATATCTCTTATATACCACCTAAAGGTCTCTTATATACCACCTAAATGTCTCTTATATACCATCTAAATATCTCTTATATACCACCTAAATATCTCTTATATACCACCTAAAGGTCTCTTATATACCACCTAAATATCTCTTATATACCACCTAAAGGTCTCTTATATACCACCTAAATGTCTCTTATATACCATCTAAATGTCTCTTATATACCACCTAAAGGTATCTCATATACCACCTAAATATCTCTTATATACCACCTAAAGGTCTCTTATATACCACCTAAATATCTCTTATATACCACCTAAATGTCTCTTATATACCACCTAAATGTCTCTTATATACCACCTAAATGTCTCTTATATACCACCTAAATGTCTCTTATATACCACCTAAATATCTCTTATATACCACCTAAAGGTATCTTATATACCACCTAAATATCTCTTATATACTACCTAAATATCTCTTATATACCACCTAAAGGTATCACCTAAAGAAACATTTATTGCCTTGCAGGAACCAGATTTTGTTAAGTTTATGAAAGATCCTCTCAACACGGAGCCGGAAACCAGTAAACCTCCTACACCATCACCGCAGGAGGAATGGAGTGATGTTATCGGGAACCAGAATGTTGCCTTCCCTTCGGGAGATAATTTTGACAGCTTTTTAAAAGAGCACAATTCTGTCCTAGTTATGTTTTATGCACCTTGTAAGTATAAATGTCAGCCCCCTCAGCTGGGCAGGGGTAAGTATAAATGTCAGCCCCCCCCAGCTGGGCAGGGGTTAGTATAAATGTCAGCCCCCCCAGCTGGGCAGGGGTAAGTATAAATGTCAGCAGAAATTTACATTAATATATGTAGTTGTAACTTCATAGTTCAAACTTCTACTTAATACGAGTCACACAAAATGTTGTTTCCTAGCCATACCTGGGTGTATTATTTGAACAAAAACAAACTAATTAATTTAATATTAATTATTATTATGAGCTGTTTATCAATTGTTTGTTAATTAGTGATTACCAATCAGTGGGTAGATCAGTGTGTGTAGATCGGTGTGTTTGTGTAGATCAGTGTGTGTAGATCGGTGTGTTTGTGTAGATCAGTGGGTAGATCAGTGTGTGTAGATCAGTGTGTGTGTGTGTGTGTGTGTGTGTGTGTGTGTGTGTAGATCAGTGTGTGTAGATCAGTGTTTATAGATCAGTGGGTAGATCAGTGTGTAGATCAGTGTGTGTAGATCAGTGTGTGTGTGTGTAGATCAGTGTGTGTATATCAGTGTTTGTAGATCAGTGTGTGTAGATCAGTGTTTGTAGATCAGTGTGTGTAGATCAGTGTTTGTAGATCAGTGTCTGTAGATCAGTGTTTGTAGATCAGTGTGTGTATATCAGTGTGTGTAGATCAGTGTGCGTGTAGATCAGTGTTTGTATATCAGTGTGTGTAGATAAGTGTTTGTAGATCAGTGTTTGTAGATCAGTGTGTGTATATCAGTGTTTGTAGATCAGTGTGTGTAGATCAGTGTGTAGATCAGTGTGTGTAGATCAGTATGTGTAGATCAGTGTGTCAGTGTGTGTAGATCAGTGTGTGTAGATCAGTGTGTGTAGATCAGTGTGTAGATCAGTGTGTGTAGATCAGTGTGTGTAGATCAGTGTGTAGATCAGTGTGTGTAGATCAGTGTGTGTGTAGATCAGTGTTTGTAGATCAGTGTTTGTATATCAGTGTGTGTAGATCAGTGTTTGTATATCAGTGTGTGTAGATCAGTGTTTGTAGATCAGTGTGTGTATATCAGTGTTTGTAGATCAGTGTGTGTAGATCAGTGTGTAGATCAGTGTGTGTAGATCAGTGTGTCAGTGTGTGTAGATCAGTGTGTGTAGATCAGTGTGTGTGTAGATCAGTGTGTCAGTGTGTGTAGATCAGTGTTTGTAGATCAGTGTGTAGATCAATGTGTGTAGATCAGTATGTGTAGATCAGTGTGTCAGTGTGTGTAGATCAGTGTGTGTAGATCAGTGTGTGTAGATCAGTGTGTGTGTGTGTGTGTGTGTGTGTGTGTGTGTAGATCAGTGTGTGTAGATCTGTGTGTAGATCTGTGTGTAGATCAGTGTGTGTGTGTAGATCAGTGTGTGTAGATCAGTGTGTGTAGATCAGTGTGTGTAGATCAGTGTGTGTAGATCAGTGTGTGTAGATCAGTGTGTGTAGATCAGTGTGTGTAGATCAGTGTGTGTAGATCAGTGTGTGTAGATCAGTATGTGTAGATCAGTGTGTGTAGATCAGTGTGTGTAGATCAGTGTTTGTAGATCAGTGTGTGTAGATCAGTGTGTGTAGATCAGTATGTATAGATCAGTGTGTGTAGATCAGTGTGTGTAGATCAGTGTGTGTAGATCAGTGTTTGTAGATCAGTGTGTGTAGATCAGTGTGTGTAGATCAGTGTGTAGATCAGTGTGTGGAGATCAGATGTGTGTAGATCAGTGTGTGTAGATCAGTGTGTTTGTGTAGATCAGTGGGTAGATCAGTGTGTGTAGATCAGTGTGTGTGTGTGTGTAGATCAGTGTGTGTAGATCAGTGTTTGTAGATCAGTGGGTAGATCAGTGTGTAGATCAGTGTGTGTAGATCAGTGTGTGTGTGTGTAGATCAGTGTGTGTATATCAGTGTTTGTAGATCAGTGTGTGTAGATCAGTGTTTGTAGATCAGTGTGTGTAGATCAGTGTTTGTAGATCAGTGTCTGTAGATCAGTGTTTGTAGATCAGTGTGTGTATATCAGTGTGTGTAGATCAGTGTGCGTGTAGATCAGTGTTTGTATATCAGTGTGTGTAGATAAGTGTTTGTAGATCAGTGTTTGTAGATCAGTGTGTGTATATCAGTGTTTGTAGATCAGTGTGTGTAGATCAGTGTGTAGATCAGTGTGTGTAGATCAGTATGTGTAGATCAGTGTGTCAGTGTGTGTAGATCAGTGTGTGTAGATCAGTGTGTGTAGATCAGTGTGTAGATCAGTGTGTGTAGATCAGTGTGTGTAGATCAGTGTGTAGATCAGTGTGTGTAGATCAGTGTGTGTGTAGATCAGTGTTTGTAGATCAGTGTGTGTAGATCAGTGTTTGTAGATCAGTGTTTGTATATCAGTGTGTGTAGATCAGTGTTTGTAGATCAGTGTGTGTATATCAGTGTTTGTAGATCAGTGTGTGTGGATCAGTGTGTAGATCAGTGTGTGTAGATCAGTGTGTCAGTGTGTGTAGATCAGTGTGTGTAGATCAGTGTGTGTGTAGATCAGTGTGTCAGTGTGTGTAGATCAGTGTTTGTAGATCAGTGTGTAGATCAATGTGTGTAGATCAGTATGTGTAGATCAGTGTGTCAGTGTGTGTAGATCAGTGTGTGTAGATCAGTGTGTGTAGATCAGTGTGTGTGTGTGTGTGTGTGTGTGTGTAGATCACAGTGTGTAGATCAGTGTGTGTAGATCTGTGTGTAGATCAGTGTGTGTAGATCAGTGTGTGTGTGTAGATCAGTGTGTGTAGATCAGTGTGTGTAGATCAGTGTGTGTAGATCAGTGTGTGTAGATCAGTGTGTGTAGATCAGTGTTTGTAGATCAGTGTGTGTAGATCAGTATGTGTAGATCAGTGTGTGTAGATCAGTGTGTGTAGATCAGTGTTTGTAGATCAGTGTGTGTAGATCAGTGTGTGTGTAGATCAGTATGTGTAGATCAGTGTGTGTATATCAGTGTGTGTAGATCAGTGTGTGTAGATCAGTGT
>CM026386.1:96188519-96267951 GCA_014843695.1 Archivesica marissinica
CCAGTGTGTGTAGATCAGTGTGTGTAGACCAGTGTGTGTAGATCAGTGTGTGTAGATCAGTGTAGTGTGTGTAGATCAGTGTGTGTTGATCAGTGTGTGTAGATCAGTGTGTGTGTAGATCAGTGTTTGTAGATCAGTGTGTGTAGATCAGTGTGTAGATCAGTGTGTGTAGATCAGTGTTTGTAGATCAGTGTGTGTAGATCAGTGTGTGTAGATCAGTGTTTGTAGATCAGTGTGTGTATATCAGTGTGTAGATCAGTGTGTGTATATCAGTGTGTACCTGTAGTGAAGTATTTACTGTCGGACACAGGTAAGCACCCTCAACTATTTTTATCGATCGTTTGCACAGAAATGGCAATACGTCGTCACATAAATTTGGTACACAAAGAGGTATAAATGATAGATGCATGAAGCTGAGTATGTAATTATGAAGTGTGTGAATGCATTTGATCAAAGGTTCCATTAAAATAAGCATGTTGAGTACATAATCATTTACTCTTATCTGTTTTACACATTTATATTTATCAATTTCTATTGAAATAGAATCCAACTCTTAAAAGTTATTTACAGCTATATTCTATTATCAGGGTGTGGTCATTGCAAAGCTATGAAGCCTGCTTATGGCGAAGCTGCAACTCTTTTAAAGAATGAACATGTAAGTATAATCCTACTTTGTTTTTATAACATCCTTGTTTCCTGTTTGTACCTTGTTTGTGTTTACAGCATCCTTGTGTTCTATGTGTACCTTGTTTGTGTTTACAGCATCCTTGTGTTCTATTGGGACATAATTCTTGTTTAGCATACTTTGTTCTATTTGTTTGTACCTTATTTGTGTTTACAGCATCCTTGTGTTCTATTGGGACATAATTCTTGTTTAGCATCCTTTGTTCTATTTGTTTGTACCTTGTTTGTGTTTACAGCATCCTTGTGTTCTATTGGGACATAATTCTTGTTTAGCATCCTTTGTTCTATTTGTTTGTACCTTGTTTGTGTTTACAGCATCCTTGTGTTCTATTGGGACATAATTCTTGTTTAGCATCCTTTGTTCTATTTGTTTGTACCTTGTTTGTGTTTACAGCATCCTTGTGTTCTATTGGGACATAATTCTTGTTTAGCATCCTTTGTTCTATTTGTTTGAATCTTGTTTGTGTTTACAGCATCCTTGTGTTCTATTGGGACATTATTCTTGCTTAGCATCCTTTGTTCTATTTGTTTGAAACTTGTTTGTGTTTACAGCATCCTTGTGTTCTATTGGGTCATTATTCTGGTTTAGCATCCTTTGTTCTATTTGTTTGAATCTTGTTTGTGTTTACAACATCCTTGTGTTCTATGTGTACCTTGTTTGTGTTTATAGCATCCTTGTGTTTTATTGGGACATTATTCTTGTTTAGCATCCTTTGTTCTATTTGTTTGAATCTTGTTTGTGTTTACAGCATCCTTGTGTTCTATTGGGACATTATTCTTGTTTAGCATCCTTTGTTCTATTTGTTTGAATCTTGTTTGTGTTTACAGCATCCTTGTGTTCTATTGGGACATTATTCTTGCTTAGCATCCTTTGTTCTATTTGTTTGAAACTTGTTTGTGTTTACAGCATCCTTGTGTTCTATTGGGTCATTATTCTGGTTTAGCATCCTTTGTTCTATTTGTTTGAATCTTGTTTGTGTTTACAACATCCTTGTGTTCTATGTGTACCTTGTTTGTGTTTATAGCATCCTTGTGTTCTATTGGGACATAATTCTTGTTTAGCATCCTTTGTTCTATTTGTTTGAATCTTGTTTGTGTTTACAGCATCCTTGTGTTCTATTGGGACATTATTCTTGCTTAGCATCCTTTGTTCTATTTGTTTGAATCTTGTTTGTGTTTACAGCATCATTGTGTTCTATTGGGACATAATTCTTGTTTAGCATCCTTTGTTCTATTTGTTTGAACCTTGTTTGTGTTTACAGCATCCTTGTGTTCTATTGGGACATTATTCTTGCTTAGCATCCTTTGTTCTATTTGTTTGAATCTTGTTTGTGTTTACAGCATCCTTGTGTTCTATTGGGACATAATTCTTGTTTAGCATCCTTTGTTCTATTTGTTTGAATCTTGTTTGTGTTTACAGCATCCTTGTGTTCTATTGGGACATAATTCTTGTTAAGCATCCTTTGTTCTATTTGTTTGAATCTTGTTTGTGTTTACAGCATCCTTGTGTTCTATTGGGACATTATTCTTGTTTAGCATCCTTTGTTCTATTTGTTTGAATCTTGTTTGTGTTTACAGCATCCTTGTGTTCTATTGGGACATTATTCTTGCTTAGCATCCTTTGTTCTATTTGTTTGAATCTTGTTTGTGTTTACAGCATCCTTGTGTTCTATTGGGACATAATTCTTGTTTAGCATCCTTTGTTCTATTTGTTTGAATCTTGTTTGTGTTTACAGCATCCTTGTGTTCTATTGGGACATAATTCTTGTTTAGCATCCTTTGTTCTATTTGTTTGTACCTTGTTTGTGTTACAGCATCCTTGTGTTCTATTGGGACATTATTCTTGCTTAGCATCCTTTGTTCTATTTGTTTGAATCTTGTTTGTGTTTACAGCATCCTTGTGTTCTATTGGGACATAATTCTTGTTTAGCATCCTTTGTTCTATTTGTTTGAATCTTGTTTGTGTTTACAGCATCCTTGTGTTCTATTGGGACATAATTCTTGTTTAGCATCCTTTGTTCTATTTGTTTGTACCTTGTTTGTGTTACAGCATCCTTGTGTTCTATTGGGACATTATTCTTGCTTAGCATCCTTTGTTCTATTTGTTTGAATCTTGTTTGTGTTTACAGCATCCTTGTGTTCTATTGGGACATAATTCTTGTTTAGCATCCTTTGTTCTATTTGTTTGAATCATGTTTGTGTTTGCAGCATCCTTGTGTTCTATTTGTACCTTGTTTGTGTTTATAGCATCCTCTGTTCTATTGCAACTTGTTTGTGTTTATAGCATCCTCTGTTCTATTGCAACTTGTTTGTGTTTACAGCATCCTTGTGTTCTATTGGGACATAATTCTTGTTTAGCATCCTTTGTTCTATTTGTTTGAATCTTGTTTGTGTTTACAGCATCCTTGTGTTCTATTGGGACATTATTCTTGCTTAGCATCCTTTGTTCTATTTGTTTGAATCTTGTTTGTGTTTACAGCATCCTTGTGTTCTATTGGGACATTATTCTTGTTTAGCATCCTTTGTTCTATTTGTTTGAATCATGTTTGTGTTTACAGCATCCTTGTGTTCTATTTGTACCTTGTTTGTGTTTATAGCATCCTCTGTTCTATTGCAACTTGTTTGTGTTTTACATCCTTGTTCTATTGACTTGTTTGTGTTTACAGCATCCTTGTGTTCTATTGGGACATTATTCTTGTTTAGCATCCTTTGTTCTATTTGTTTGAATCTTGTTTGTGTTTACAGCATCCTTGTGTTCTATTGGGACATACTTCTTGTTTAGCATCCTTTGTTCTATTTGTTTGAATCTTGTTTGTGTTTACAGCATCCTTGTATTCTATTGGGACATTATTCTTGTTTAGCATCCTTTGTTCTATTTGTTTGAATCTTGTTTGTGTTTACAGCATCCTTGTGTTCTATTGGGACATTATTCTTGCTTAGCATCCTTTGTTCTATTTGTTTGAATCTTGTTTGTGTTTACAGCATCCTTGTGTTCTATTGGGACATAATTCTTGTTTAGCATCCTTTGTTCTATTTGTTTGAATCTTGTTTGTGTTTACAGCATCCTTGTGTTCTATTGGGACATTATTCTTGCTTAGCATCCTTTGTTCTATTTGTTTGAATCTTGTTTGTGTTTACAGCATCCTTGTGTTCTATTGGGACATAATTCTTGTTTAGCATCCTTTGTTCTATTTGTTTGAATCTTGTTTGTGTTTACAGCATCCTTGTGTTCTATTGGGACATTATTCTTGCTTAGCATCCTTTGTTCTATTTGTTTGTACCTTGTTTGTGTTTACAGCATCCTTGTGTTCTATTGGGACATAATTCTTGTTTAGCATCCTTTGTTCTATTTGTTTGAATCTTGTTTGTGTTTACAGCATCCTTGTGTTCTATTGGGACATAATTCTTGTTTAGCATCCTTTGTTCTATTTGTTTGTACCTTGTTTGTGTTTACAGCATCCTTGTGTTCTATTGGGACATTATTCTTGCTTAGCATCCTTTGTTCTATTTGTTTGAATCTTGTTTGTGTTTACAGCATCCTTGTGTTCTATTGGGACATAATTCTTGTTTAGCATCCTTTGTTCTATTTGTTTGAATCGTGTTTGTGTTTGCAGCATCCTTGTGTTCTATTTGTACCTTGTTTGTGTTTATAGCATCCTCTGTTCTATTTGCAACTTGTTTGTGTTTATAGCATCCTCTGTTCTATTGCAACTTGTTTGTGTTTATAGCATCCTCTGTTCTATTGCAACTTGTTTGTGTTTACAGCATCCTTGTGTTCTATTGGGACATAATTCTTGTTTAGCATCCTTTGTTCTATTTGTACCTTGTTTGTGTTTATAGCATCCTCTGTTCTATGTGCAACTTGTTTGTGTTTACACCATCCTTGTATTATATTTGTACCTTGTTGTTTGTGCAGCATGCTGATGCTCTACGGAACATTGTGTATGTTTTAAGCATGGTTTTCTATTTGCAACTTGTTTGTGTTTATAGCATTCTCTGTTCTATGTGCAACTTGTTTGTGTTTATAGCATCCTCTGTTCTATTGCAACTTGTTTGTGTTTATAGCATCCTCTGTTCTATTGCAACTTGTTTGTGTTTATAGCATCCTCTGTTCTATTGCAACTTGTTTGTGTTTATAGCATCCTCTGTTCTATTTGCAACTTGTTTGTGTTTATAGCATCCTCTGTTCTATTTGCAACTTGTTTGTGTTTATAGCATCCTCTGTTCTATTTGCAACTTGTTTGTGTTTATAGCATCCTCTGTTCTATTTGCAACTTGTTTGTGTTTATAGCATCCTCTGTTCTATTTGCAACTTGTTTGTGTTTATAGCATCCTCTGTTCTATTTGCAACTTGTTTGTGTTTATAGCATCCTCTGTTCTATTTGCAACTTGTTTGTGTTTATAGCATCCTCTGTTCTATTTGCAACTTGTTTGTGTTTATAGCATCCTCTGTTCTATTTGCAACTTGTTTGTGTTTATAGCATCCTCTGTTCTATTTGCAACTTGTTTGTGTTTATAGCATCCTCTGTTCTATTTGCAACTTGTTTGTGTTTATAGCATCCTCTGTTCTATTTGCAACTTGTTTGTGTTTATAGCATCCTCTGTTCTATTTGCAACTTGTTTGTGTTTGCATCATCCTAGTGTTCTATCAATATTTTATTTGTGCTTACATAATCCTGGTGTTCTATCAGTATCTTGTTTGTGCTTACAGAATCCTGGTGTTCTATCAGTATCTTGTTTGTAATTGCATCATCCTAGTGTTCTATCAGTATCTTGTTTGTAATTGCATCATCCTAGTGTTCTATCAGTATCTTGTTTGTAATTGCATCATCCTGGTGTTCTATCAGTATCTTGTTTGTAATTGCATCATCTTAGTGTTCTATCAGTATCTTGTTTGTGTTTACAGAATCCTGGTGTTCTAGCAGCAGTTGATGCCACTATAGATGGTGCCATAGCAAGCCAGTTTAAGGTGAACGGCTACCCGACAAGTAAGTTTCTAGAACAACACTGTCCTATATTTCTAATACAATAATAGTGAAATCAATGAACAAAGATTGCAGTAACTAAATTATGATTGTGCCCTTAGGCAAGTTATTTAAATTCCATGTTACCTCTTCTCTCTCCTCGTGGCGATGGATTCCATCAGGAATGAGAGTGATATTAAAATTTGTAAGAACAATTGACTTCTAATTGAGCAAAATCGGTACAAGAATAAAACAAATTGAAAATTAAAAGCTAACAATGCAAAGAGATGCTGTTTGAACTGCACTATTTACCAGTACTTTATCGATTCATCTGTCTAACTCACTTGTATCTAATGTTTCAAATGTTTATATTTTCAGTTAAATATTTCAAGTGAGTATACATTAGTTACTTTGGATTAATGAGTTGATGACAGCAGATGGGTGGGGTGGCACGCTAGCTTCTATATACCGAGATATGCACCTGCATACCATCTGAATGTACCATTTTCTTATTTTAATTGTGGCATTTGTGGTCCAGTGGTTAATAAACAGATACGTAGTCCAGTGGTTAACACGATGGACTGGGAATCCAGGGATTGCAGGTTCGATCCACTTCTGACCATAATAAAATTAACAGTCTTTCAGATTTAACTGTCCTTCAGCAATGCACATAGTGTCCTTCAGCAATGTACATAGTGTCCTTCAGCAATGTACATAGTGTCCTTCAGCAATGCACATAGTGTCCTTCAGCGATGCATGTAGTTTCCTTCAGCAATGCATGTAGTGTCCTTCAGCAATGCATGTAGTGTCCTTCAGCAATGCATGTAGTGTCCTTCAGCAATGCACATAGTGTCCTTCAGCAATGTACATAGTGTCCTTCAGCAATGTACATAGTGTCCTTCAGCAATGCACATAGTGTCCTTCAGCAATGCACGTAGTGTCCTTCAGCAATGCATGTAGTGTCCTTCAGCAATGCATGTAGTTTTCTTCAGCAATGCACGTAGTGTCCTTCAGCAATGCATGTAGTGTCCTTCAGCAATGCACGTCGTGTCCTTCAACAATGCACATAGTGTACTTCAGCAATGCACATAGTGTCCTACAACAATGCACGTAGTGTCCTTCAGCAATGCATCTAGTGTCCTTCAGCAATGCATGTAGCTTCAGCAATGCATGTAGTGTCCTTCAGCAATGCATGTAGCTTCAGCAATGCATGTAGTGTCCTTCAGCAATGCATGTAGTGTACTTCAGCAATGCACATAGTGTCCTTCAGTAATGCACATAGTGTCCTTCAGCAATGTATGTAGTGTCCTTCAGCAATGCATGTAGTGTCCTTCAGCAATGCACATAGTGTCCTTCAGCAATGCACATAGTGTCCTTCAGCAATGCATGTAGCTTCAGCAATGCATGTAGTGTCCTTCAGCAATGCACATATTGTCCTTCAGCAATGCATGTAGTGTACTTCAGCAATGCACATAGTGTCCTTCAGTAATGCACATAGTGTCCTTCAGCAATGTATGTAGTGTCCTTCAGCAATGCATGTAGTGTCCTTCAGCAATGCACATAGTGTCCTTCAGCAATGCACATAGTGTCCTTCAGCAATGCATGTAGCTTCAGCAATGCATGTAGTGTCCTTCAGCAATGCACATATTGTCCTTCAGCAATGCATGTAGTGTACTTCAGCAATGCACATAGTGTCCTTCAGTAATGCACATAGTGTCCTTCAGCAATGTATGTAGTGTCCTTCAGCAATGCACGTAGTGTCCTTCAGCAATGCATGTAGTGTCCTTCAGCAATGCATGTAGTGTCCTTCAGCAATGCACATAGTGTCCTTCAGCAATGCACAAAGTGTTCTTCAGCAATGCATGTAGTGTCCTTCAGCAATGTATGTAGTGTCCTTCAGCAATGCATGTAGTGTCCTTCAGCAATGCACGTAGTGTCCTTCAGCAATGCATATAGTGTCCTTCAGCAATGCATGTAGCTTCAGCAATGCATGTAGTGTCCTACAACAATGCACGTAGTGTCCTTCAGCAATGCACGTAGTGTCCTTCAGCAATGCATGTAGTGTCCTTCAGCAATGCACATAGTGTCCTTCAGCAATGCATGTAGTGTCCTTCAGCAATGCATGTAGCTTCAGCAATGCATGTAGTGTCCTTCAGCAATGCACATATTGTCCTTCAGCAATGCACATAGTGTCCTTCAGCAATGCATGTAGTGTCCTTCAGCAATGCACATAGTGTCCTTCAGCAATGCACATAGTGTCCTTCAGCAATGTATGTAGTGTCCTTCAGCAATGCACATAGTGTCCTTCAGCAATGCACATAGTGTCCTTCAGCAATGTATGTAGTGTCCTTCAGCAATGCATATAGTGTCCTTCAGCAATGCATGTAGTGTCCTTCAGCAATGCATGTAGTGTCCTTCAGCAATGCACGTAGTGTCCTTCAGCAATGCACATAGTGTCCTTCAGCAATGCATGTAGTGTCCTTCAGCAATGCACATAGTGTCCTTCAGCAATGCATGTAGTGTCCTTCAACAATGCACATAGTGTCCTTCAGCAATGCACAAAGTGTCCTTCAGCAATGCATGTAGTGTCCTTCAGCAATGTATGTAGTGTCCTTCAGCAATGCATGTAGTGTCCTTTAGCAATGCACATAGTGTCCTTCAGCAATGCATGTAGTGTCCTTCAGCAATGCACATAGTGTCCTTCAGCAATGCACAAAGTGTCCTTCAGCAATGCATGTAGTGTCCTTCAGCAATGTATGTAGTGTCCTTCAGCAATGCATGTAGTGTCCTTCAGCAATGCATGTAGTGTCCTTCAGCAATGCACATAGTGTCCTTCAGCAATGCACATAGTGTCCTTCAGCAATGCATGTAGTGTCCTTCAGTAATGCACATAGTGTCCTTCAGCAATGCACATAGTGTCCTTCAGCAATGCATGTAGTGTCCTTCAGCAATGCACATAGTGTCCTTCAGCAATGCATGTAGTGTCCTTCAGCAATGCATGTAGTGTCCTTCAGTAATGCACATAGTGTCCTTCAGCAATCCACATAGTGTCCTTCAACAATGCATGTAATGTCCTTCAGCAATGCATGTAGTGTCCTTCAGCAATGTATGTAATGTCCTTCAACAATGCATGTAATGTCCTTCAACAATGCATATAGTGTCCTTCAGCAATGCATGTAGTGTCATTCAGCAATGCACCTCACACACGCATTGCATTGTACTGGTTAGCCGCTTATCTCGGCTAAACCTGTCCAGGATGTCTTTGTACAGTTTACAGTACTTGTTGTACCATGTAGGCTGCACTACAGCGTACAGTACACATTGTTCCATGTAGCCTGCATTACAGTGTACAGTACACATTGTATAATGTAGCCTGCACTACAGTGTACAGTACACATTGTATCATGTAGCCTACACTACAGTGTACAGTACGCATTGTACCATGTAGCCTACACTACAGTGTACAGTACACATTGTATCATGTAGCCTACACTACAGTGTACAGTACACATTGTATCATGTAGCCTACACTACAGTGTACAGTACTCGTTGTACCATGTAGCCTGCACTACAGTGTACAGTACTCATTGTACCATGTAGCCTGCACTACAGTGTACAGTACACATTGTACCATGTAGCCTGCACTACAGTGTACAGTACTCAGTGTACCATGTAGCCTGCACTACAGTGTACAGTACACATTGTACCATGTAGCCTGTACTACAGTGTACAGTACTCATTGTACCATGTAGCCTGTACTACAGTGTACAGTACACATTGTACCATGTAGTCGGCACTACAGTGTACAGTACACATTGTACCATGTAGCCTGCACTACAGTGTACAGTACACATTGTACCATGTAGTCTGCACTACAGTGTACAGTACACATTGTACCATGTAGCCTGCACTACAGTGTACAGTACTCAGTGTACCATGTAGTCTGCACTACAGTGTACAGTACACATTGTACCATGTAGCCTGTACTACAGTGTACAGTACTCATTGTACCATGTAGCCTGCACTACAGTGTACAGTACACATTGTACCATGTAGCCTGTACTACAGTGTACAGTACTCATTGTACCATGTAGCCTGCACTACAGTGTACAGTACTCATTGTACCATGTAGCCTGTACTACAGTGTACAGTACTCATTGTACCATGTAGCCTGCACTACAGTGTACAGTACTCATTGTATCATGTAGGCTGCACTACAGTGTACAGTACTCATTGTACCATGTAGCCTGCACTACAGTGTACAGTACACATTGTACCATGTAGCCTGTACTACAGTGTACAGTACTCATTGTACCATGTAGCCTGCACTACAGTGTACAGTACACATTGTACCATGTAGCCTACACTACAGTGTACAGTACTCATTGTACCATGTAGCCTGCACTACAGTGTACAGTACTCATTGTATCATGTAGGCTGCACTACAGTGTACAGTACTCATTGTACCATGTAGCCTGCACTACAGTGTACAGTACACATTGTACCATGTAGCCTGCACTACAGTGTACAGTACTCATTGTACCATGTAGCCGGCACTACAGTGTACAGTACTCAGTGTACCATGTAGCCTGCACTACAGTGTACAGTACACATTGTACCATGTAGCCTGCACTACAGTGTACAGTACTCAGTGTACCATGTAGCCTGCACTACAGTGTACAGTACTCAGTGTACCATGTAGCCTGCACTACAGTGTACAGTACTCATTGTACCATGTAGCCGGCACTACAGTGTACAGTACTCAGTGTATCATGTACTCTGTACTACAGTGTACAGTACTCATTGTACCATGTAGCCTGCACTATAGTGTACAGTACACATTGTACCATGTAGTCTGCACTACAGTGTACAGTACACAGTGTACCATGTAGCCGGCACTACAGTGTACAGTACTCAGTGTATCATGTACTCTGTACTACAGTGTACAGTACTCATTGTACCATGTAGCCTGCACTATAGTGTACAGTACACATTGTACCATGTAGCCTGCACTACAGTGTACAGTACACATTGTACCATGTAGCCTGCACTACAGTGTACAGTACTCAGTGTACCATGTAGCCTACACTACAGTGTACAGTACTCAGTGTACCATGTAGTCTGCACTACAGTGTACAGTACACATTGTACCATGTAGCCGGCACTACAGTGTACAGTACACATTGTACCATGTAGCCTGCACTACAGTGTACAGTACACATTGTACCATGTAGCCTGCACTACAGTGTACAGTACACATTGTACCATGTAGTCTGCACTACAGTGTACAGTACACATTGTACCATGTAGCCTGCACTACAGTGTACAGTACTCAGTGTACCATGTAGTCTGCACTACAGTGTACAGTACACATTGTACCATGTAGCCGGCACTACAGTGTACAGTACACATTGTACCATGTAGCCTGTACTACAGTGTACAGTACACATTGTACCATGTAGCCTGCACTACAGTGTACAGTACTCATTGTACCATGTAGCCTGTACTACAATGTACAGTACACATTGTACCATGTAGCCTGTACTACAGTGTACAGTACACATTGTACCATGTAGACGCACTACAGTGTACAGTACACATTGTACCATGTAGCCGCACTACAGTGTACAGTACACATTGTACCATGTAGACTGCACTACAGTGTACAGTACACATTGTACCATGTAGCCTGCACTACAGTGTACAGTACACATTGTACCATGTAACCTGTACTACAGTGTACAGTACTCATTGTACCATGTAGCCTGCACTACAGTGTACAGTACTCAGTGTACCATGTAGCCTGCACTACAGTGTACAGTACTCAGTGTACCATGTAGCTGGCACTACAGTGTACAGTACACATTGTACCATGTAGCCTGCACTACAGTGTACAGTACACATTGTACCATGTAGCCTGCACTACAGTGTACAGTACACATTGTACCATGTAGCCTGTACTACAGTGTACAGTACTCAGTGTATCATGTAGCCAACACTACAGTGTACAGTACTCATTGTACCATGTAGCCGGCACTACAGTGTACAGTACACATTGTACCATGTAGTCTGCACTACAGTGTACAGTACTCAGTGTATCATGTAGCCTGCACTACAGTGTACAGTACACATTGTACCATGTAGCCTGCACTACAGTGTACAGTACACATTGTACCATGTAGCCTGCACTACAGTGTACAGTACACATTGTACCATGTAGTCTGCACTACAGTGTACAGTACACATTGTACCATGTAGCCTGCACTACAGTGTACAGTACACATTGTACCATGTAGCCTGCACTACAGTGTACAGTACACATTGTACCATGTAGCCTGTACTACAGTGTACAGTACTCAGTGTATCATGTAGCCAACACTACAGTGTACAGTACTCATTGTACCATGTAGCCGGCACTACAGTGTACAGTACACATTGTACCATGTAGTCTGCACTACAGTGTACAGTACTCAGTGTATCATGCCTGCACTACAGTGTACAGTACACATTGTACCATGTAGCCTGCACTACAGTGTACAGTACACATTGTACCATGTAGCCTGCACTACAGTGTACAGTACACATTGTACCATGTAGTCTGCACTACAGTGTACAGTACACATTGTACCATGTAGCCTGCACTACAGTGTACAGTACACATTGTACCATGTAGCCTGCACTACAGTGTACAGTACACATTGTACCATGTAGCCTGTACTACAGTGTACAGTACTCAGTGTATCATGTAGCCAACACTACAGTGTACAGTACTCATTGTACCATGTAGCCGGCACTACAGTGTACAGTACACATTGTACCATGTAGCCTGCACTACAGTGTACAGTACACATTGTACCATGTAGCCTGCACTACAGTGTACAGTACACATTGTACCATGTAGCCTGTACTACAGTGTACAGTACTCAGTGTATCATGTAGCCAACACTACAGTGTACAGTACTCATTGTACCATGTAGCCGGCACTACAGTGTACAGTACACATTGTACCATGTAGTCTGCACTACAGTGTACAGTACTCAGTGTATCATGTAGCCTGCACTACAGTGTACAGTACACATTGTACCATGTAGCCTGCACTACAGTGTACAGTACACATTGTACCATGTAGCCTGCACTACAGTGTACAGTACACATTGTACCATGTAGCCTGCACTACAGTGTACAGTACACATTGTACCATGTAGCCTGTACTACAGTGTACAGTACTCAGTGTATCATGTAGCCAACACTACAGTGTACAGTACTCATTGTACCATGTAGCCGGCACTACAGTGTACAGTACACATTGTACCATGTAGTCTGCACTACAGTGTACAGTACTCAGTGTACCATGTAGCCTGCACTACAGTGTACAGTACACATTGTACCATGTAGTCTGCACTACAGTGTACAGTACACATTGTACCATGTAGCCTGCACTACAGTGTACAGTACTCAGTGTACCATGTAGCCTGCACTACAGTGTACAGTACACATTGTACCATGTAGCCTACACTACAGTGTACAGTACTCATTGTACCATGTAGCCTGCACTACAGTGTATAGTACACATTGTACCATGTAGCCTGTACTACAGTGTACAGTACTCATTGTACCATGTAGCCGGCACTACAGTGTACAGTACACATTGTACCATGTAGACTGCATTACAGTGTACAGTACCATTGTACCATGTAGCCTGCACTACAGTGTACAGTACTCATTGTATCATGTAGGCTGCACTACAGTGTACAGTACACATTGTACCATGTAGCCTGCACTACAGTGTACAGTACTCATTGTACCATGTAGCCTGTACTACAGTGTACAGTACTCATTGTATCATGTAGCCTGCACTACAGTGTACAGTACACATTGTACCATGTAGCCTGCACTACAGTGTACAGTACACATTGTACCATGTAGCCTGCACTACAGTGTACAGTACTCAGTGTACCATGTAGCCGGCACTACAGTGTACAGTACTCAGTGTACCATGTAGCCGGCACTACAGTGTACAATACACATTGTACCATGTAGCCTGCACTACAGTGTACAGTACACATTGTACCATGTAGCCGGCACTACAGTGTACAGTACTCATTGTACCATGTAGCCTGCACTACAGTGTACAGTACTCAGTGTACCATGTAGCCTGTACTACAGTGTACAGTACACATTGTACCATGTAGCCTGCACTACAGTGTACAGTACACATTGTACCATGTAGCCGGCACTACAGTGTACAGTACTCATTGTACCATGTAGCCTGCACTACAGTGTACAGTACTCAGTGTACCATGTAGCCGGCACTACAGTGTACAGTACACAGTGTACCATGTAGCCTACACTACAGTGTACAGTACTCATTGTACCATGTAGCCTGCACTACAGTGTACAGTACACATTGTACCATGTAGCCTGCACTACAGTGTACAGTACACATTGTATCATGTAGCCTGCACTACAGTGTACAGTACTCAGTGTACCATGTAGCCTGCACTACAGTGTACAGTACACATTGTACCATGTAGCCTGCACTACAGTGTACAGTACTCATTGTACCATGTAGCCGGCACTACAGTGTACAGTACTCATTGTAACATGTAGCCGGCACTACAGTGTACAGTACTCATTGTATCATGTAGCCGGCACTACAAACACACTTTGGCACTGTAGTAGTATTGAGCTATACATTACATATAATGGGGAAATTGAGGTCATTAGTATTACAGAATAAATTTATATTATGCTGCAGTGTCTTATTGCATACAATCAAATATGCATATGATTGATTTTGCTTCACCTTTGTTGCAGAGATGGTCAGTTGGCATTCGAGTATAATAGTGGCAGGTCCACGGCGGATTTAGTTCGCTTTATGCAAAAGTAAGTTTGTGCTTTTTAACCACACATTATATTTGTCAGTTTTTTAACTTGGTAGCCATCAACAGCTATGGTCTTATAGTGGGTTTTCAGTGGTGGTAGATCAAAGGTGCCCCTGTTGTCATAGTCCGAGCACCAAGTGGAACTACTGGCCTTCTGCAAACCAGTTGGACAGCTGTATTATATGAATACAAATCTGAATCCCAGTTAGAAAGTACATGTACACTCTGCCATGGAGGCCATCTCGGCCATGGAGATCATCTCGACCATGGAGATCATCTCTGCCATGGAGTTCATCTCGGCCATGGAGGTCATCTCTGCCATAGAGTTCATCTCGACCATGGAGATCATCTCGACCATGGAGATGAAGTAGTCACTACAGGACCAGTGAACTTACCTATCGGGTACCCTACAGCAGCTTAACCAGGATAATATACGTCTTATTAGTAGTGTTGTCAGAGCGTCTGTGGCGTTCTTGCATGGTTGCACCATTTCCCAGAATGCCTCCCTTCCGGTCCAGACGATGTCTCAATCTTCCGCATCAGACTGTGGCTCTTAATGAACCCAATTGCCATTTACTACACTCCTCCCCACTTTATCGAGAAGAGAGGTACATCAGGGAGGACTTCCTCCACATCATTCTGGCAATGGGTCTGTTCTTCAGGCACAATCGGTCTGACCGGCTTGTGACATCTCTCGACGGGAATGACATTCTCTGGACCTACTTGGTGTCTGACCCCCCAAGTAGGTATCTTCCAAGTTGTCTACTTTTCCTGGGCAGGCTTAGCCGACGTAAGCGGTTAACCATTACTAAGTCCATTAATGAACCCCGCTTTGGCTTAGTGCCTTACACCTAAGCTTACACCTACTTTTCCTGGGCAAGCTTAGCCGACGTAAGCGGTTAACCAGTACTAGATCCATTACTGAACCCATCTCTGGCTTAGTGCCTTACATCTAAGCCATATTTCCATGCATTTCTACTTTACTTTTCCTTGACAAGCTTAGCCGACTTAGCGGTTCACCAGTACTAAGTCCATCACCGGACCCAAATCCAGA
The DNA here is from genome assembly GCA_014843695.1 of Archivesica marissinica. Classification (NCBI taxonomy): domain Eukaryota; kingdom Metazoa; phylum Mollusca; class Bivalvia; order Venerida; family Vesicomyidae; genus Archivesica; species Archivesica marissinica. Next base: position 96,204,107 of record CM026386.1, read on the forward strand.
TCTGGCTTAGTGCCTTACACCTAAGCCATAATTCCATGCAATCCGGTCATTACGGTCGGCTTACTTGGGAGGTTGATGGTGCAAGTAAAGACGACGTACATTCTCCACTGCCGTCTTCATCACATCATCCCATTTGCCTCCCCTGATCCTGGCCACCTCTTCTGCAACCATGCCAATTAGGGCTGACGTGATCCGTTTATGTCCAAAGAAGTGGAAATATGGAGCATCTGTTTCCACCAGCAACCGGGACTCCTCCATTTCCTTTACCATAAGGATGTGGTCCTTCTGTTGCTCCCTAACGAACTGATGGACCAACTTGTTAACACCAAAGTAAGTGTTTGGTAAGTGCTCCAGCCATTGTCTGACAATGCTCGAATCCCCACTAAAGCAATGCAGATGTATAAGCTGCTCCCGCTTAATACTGGCCAGTAGCACACATAGCAGGCTAATGTATTCCTCGCCATTGTCTACTCCGGTCATCCCTCTGCAATGGAGGACAAGCACGTGTCTTGCCTGGAGAAGCTCCAGGGTTTGCCTCAGCCTCGCATCTGTCCAGGCCACTTTTCAACCGGTTCGGTGTGGTCTAACCCCACCTCACCAAGTCCGGATACATCCGAGTTTTCTAGGAGCAGTTGCAGCTGCTGGAGGTCGGATCCTGTAGCCCCACACAGATAACCACCCCCTGTCCCTTCCAGGTTTCGACTTCCTCAAGAGTTGGGTATGTTTCGGGGTCACAGAAATTCGCGACTAGCCCGACCAACCTCACCGTATGGGCTTCGTCCGGTGTCGCCGAGTCACATATCGTGGCCAAACTAGAATCCCGAGGAAGCTTATATTCGCTGCGGGTTCGATCTAGGTGGCAGTGACTATCAAATGCTACCCGAGCCACTTCGTCATTCGTTAGGGAGAACTCGTCCATCAACGACTGTCATTGGTGGGGTTCCAACACCGAGAGTAGGTCCAGCAGAATACTCCAGTTTACCAGGAGAGCCGGCGAGTTACCGGATGGTCTGACCATCCAGTCACTTGGAGTGACCTCCTGTAGGGCCACGCACATGCTCTCCATGGCTTGCCTTTGTAACGGGCCTAAAACCACTGTCAGAGCTGGCAGATCAGTCAGCAGCTCCACATAGCGCATGAGATTATGCAGAGTGGCGCGATGACTGAGCAGCCATCTCGTGACTAGCTTCAGCGCCGTCACCCTGCATTCTGCAATGTCGTCGGACATTACCTCCAGCTGAAAGATACCTGGAAGATGGCAACTAAACGCATGTAACTGCTGCCATTTCCCAGGGCAATCTGGTACTGGGCACCGACGAACCTGCATATTCTCTTCAGGCCTACATTCTATGGAGTTACCCGGTGATGTCACTGGCTGAACCAACTGTAGCTTGGTGGTAATCCTCAGTCATACCACGACCCACATACCCTCGTACCATCACCTGGTCTACCCGGCTTCGCTTATTCGGATACGATTGGGTGGCGTTTCGTTCGGTGACGGAGAGGTTTCTGCCACTCCTCCCCGACGCCGATTCCTCCCTGTAGGGCATCCTACTAGGGCCAGGTCCGTAATGACCTTGACCTCTACCCGAAGCTCCTTTGCCGGTTAGCCTTTCCTTCGGGTAATGGCGAGAACGATGACCCGCACCTCTATATCTAGGCTGACTCCAGCCTTCAAGCGTCACTCACTCATCCCGCCATGACCGTCCACCACTACTCGGCTGTCCCCGATCTCCAGAAGGCCGATGATCCCCACTCCTCCTAGATTCCCCCATAGGAGAGTGATGGACTCGCCCAGGCTGCCCCTGCTTGGGTCTGTCACCTTCATACCCCTTAGGGACCGAGCTGCGGGCCTGACCCTCGCACTCAGCCGTCTTGGGTTCATTCCGAACCCTGACTGGAGATCTGCACTCCACCTCCAGACAGATCTCGCTGTCCGATGCCAACAGCCTGTCTTCCTCCACGGAGTCCAAATCCATGGAGTCCAAATCCATGGAGTCCAAATCCATGGAGTCCAAATCCATTGAGTCCAAATCCATGGAGTCCAGATTCTCCCCGCTACGTTCAATACTGGGGTCCTCCTTTATCCTCACATCCCTCCGACAACTAGGTCCAGAATCCTTGGGAGTGACCTGCTTTTTACCCCCAATATCATGGATGTTTTCCCGTATCCACGTGCGGGAGTGGAACTGCAGAGTCTGCAGTTCGCGCCACTAGTCGAACTAGCAGCGCCACTTGGCATTGTTCTTGGCCTTTGCCAAATCCCCACGTCGGGTACATCGCTCTACCTCCTCCAAGTAGGCATCTGTCAACTTCGTCGCGTGTGTAGCCATTATTTCCTGAAAGATAGAAACCTTTGTCAGTGACTCCTGCACCTCATACAGCGGTATTTATCTATATCCAGGGCCTCTGTTGCAGTGATATCCACACATGACCCGTGATACCACTCCTCGCAATAATCGCACTGGATCATGAAACGACCCTGCCATGGCTTTCGACATACACAGTATAATTCTCCATTATCACGGGTGTCGACATCACTGTCTGGATGTGCTTTCCACTGCATGATCCATGTGGGTGGAGTACGGTCCTTACATGGCTTTAGTCGGTCATGATTCACTACAAATATTACATTCTTCAGCTTAATCCTGAAAATGAATGCAGAGAGCTTGGTAACTATGACACCAAGGTGGACATAGTTTTCTGCATTTCCCCTTTAGAGCAGCCGTGTCTAACAAGTATACAACGTCACCGACCTCGTAATTTCTTTCTAGAATACGGAGGTCATAACTACTCTTCATTCGTTTAGAAGAGGTTCTCAGGGTAGATCTGGCAGTGGTATGAGCTTCCTGCAGCTTCGCAGTCAGCTTTGCCACATAACCCTCCTCCGTTTCATGTTTCTCATTAACTTGTGGAAACATCATAGTGGCTGGTATGTTCCCGAGCATCAGCATATTGGCCGTGAACCCAGTATTGCTGTTCACTGCTGATCTGAGAGCTCCAGCAATCTGTGGGAGTTCTACATCCCATTGATTTTGATGCTTACCTATAAAGCATCGCACAGCCTCCATGAGGGTGCGGTTGTACCGTTCCACTTAACCATTCGCTGATGGCCTATACGGAGTTGTTCTAGCCTTATGAATGTGAAGTGCCTTGCACAATTCACTAAAAAGCTTAGACTCAAAGTTCCGACCCTGATCTGAATGAATCTGGAACGGTACCCCAAACCTGGAAAAGACACAATCTACTAGTGCTTTTGCAGTAACTAAAGCAGTTTGGGAGGGCAGGGGTATACACTCGACCCACTTACTAAACTAATCTACTACCATCAAAATGTGTGCATTTCCTCGTTTTTGGAAGTGGACCCAGGAAATCTATATGTATTCGTTCCATCGGATCCCCTGCCTGGTATTCTGTCATAGGACACCGCCCATGGCGGTCTGACTTTTTATTGTGATTACAAGTTTCGCAACCGGCTACATAATTAGCCACATCTCGACTTATTCCATACCAGACAAACTTCTCCTTAACACGTGTCTGTGCCACCCCCTGATGTCCTGCAGACGGAAAATCATGGTTGCTATGTAAAGCATCATCTCGCATGCTGCGAGGAACCATTAACTTTTTCTCCCCAGAAGCTTCATCATCCTGATACAACACATCATCAATCAATAGGATCTGTTCCTTGTTTAACCAATAAGACTTGGTTGCCGGGCTAGACAAGAACAATTCCGATTCACTTGGCTTGACTGACGTTTTCAACCAAGTCCAGATGAGAAGTAGATTATCTTTCTCCTGGGCCTCACTTAGATCCAACAAGGTGAAGCCCCATGCCGATGGCTGAATATCGGTACTATGTACAGTGGCGCTTAGTATGGAGCCACGGATTCCCTGCCCTACTTGATTATTGCCAGCATTAGACATACCCTCCACCTGGGTCACTTCGCAAGTCTGTGTCTCATCCTGGTTCGAACTTACACCTGCAAAGTTCAGCCTATTAGCTTGAACTGGCTTGCCACCGTCATATAACTTATTTTCTGCAGTTTCCTTTGAATCCCCATAGACCGACCAGTTCCCTCATCGCCTACCCTTAGTACTGATCCCGACGCCGACCTGCGCAGTGTCGACCGCGGATCCCTGTACTCTTTGCGGAGCCAACGGGTCTGCAATGTCTACGATATCCATGGACGATTCTAAATCTCCGTAGACCGACCAGTTCCCTCCTCGCCTACCCTTAGTACTGATCCCGACGCCGACCTGGGCATTGTTGACCTCGGATCCCTGTACTCTTTGCGAGGCCAACGGGACTGCAATGTCTACGATCTCGATAAACGATCCCCATTTCTCTTCTGCTTTCAAGCAGTATTCACACCAGCCACAAGGCAGATCCTCAGGCAGCCTCTGAGCACACGCTTCCTTTCTTGTAGGTATTCTAGACAAGAAATATGCGTTTCCATGCTTATTGCCAGGCCGGTGATGTAGCACCATATTATATTGAGATAGCTCCTCGAGCCATCTCGCCAACTGTCCTTGTGGTTCCCTGAACCGCATCAACCAGGTTAGACTCGAGTGGTCATTCCTAACCGTAAAAGATCTCCCTAACAGATAGTGTCGATATTGGCACGACTTCTAAAAGTTCTTTTTATTGTAACAGTACTTGCTCTGCTTGCGATTTAACGCGTAGCTCACCTTTTCGGCGGCATCTTGAATTTGGAAAAGTTCAGCTCCGATTACTACATCGAATGCATCCGTATCCAAGATGAACTCGTCGATATCGTTTGAGCTCAGGTTCCACCAGTCTGACTGATGGGTCCTCCTCCAGATCACTCTGACTGTGCATGTCCTGCTCAGATTCACATGTTACCTGTGCATCTGCATACATAATACTGTCCGTCTCTAGGAACTCTTCTACTGGATAGGCTCTGCCGATCTGGATCCCTTGTTTTAACAAGCGGTGTTTATCACTTGGGTTGACAACACACACTATCGGATCCGCCCCTGCACCACAAATTACTTTCGGTACAAGGACTTTCAGACTATCTACGGGTTCCACGTAGTACTCAGGCATCTCGCAATTAAAAATACATTTCACCCTCATCACGGAGTTAGGTGGGATGGTCTGGCATTTGGCCACTGTAACCCGAGCAACCACAGGTGTTTCTGCACTGTTACCTCCATACAGGTTTATATCCTGCCCATCAAAAACCAATATGCCTCTACCCATGTCTAACACGGCAGACCCTCGACATAATATGTCAAAACCAAGGAGTATATCTTGTTCGATTGGAGCCACATAAATTTGCTCGCTGTACCAGTGTGCGCCAATCTTTAACCGTACAAGTCCTACCACCGAACCCTTCATACTCATCTGTCTACCAGCAGCCATGAGTTTTACCTCACGTAACTTCGGAGGTGGTTTCTGTAGCGAGTTATATAGCCTATCTGAAATGATCGACAACTGGGCTGCGGAGTCTACTATAGCTGTTGCTTCCATACCAGCTACCTGGACTTTCATGCTGAACTGTGATGTGGATGTCAACTGACACACCTTGAATTCAGCCAGTCCCTTTTTGGCTCGACCCGTTCCAGTTTAATGGCGACGTGACACATACATGTCACCAGACCGTGGGCAATTCCGCTTGAAATGTCCCTTTTCTCCACAGCCAAAACATTCACCAGCGTTCACCTTACTATTAGCTGGCTTGGTAGGTCCACTACCCCTCTGCTGCTTTACCTCTGCAGCTACTCTATCCAGCCCTATCCGTAGCTGTTCCTCCAACTGTTTTTGCAACATTTTCATTATTGCTCCAATAGAGGTCAGGTCAGGGGTGCCTTCACTCCCTTTCCCCCCTTTATTGGGCAACGTTGCCCGGTCTTGTACCGTATAAACAGCGGGATGGTCATCATCATGATCCATCTTACGCTGTGCACATTTGGCCTTACCAAACATTGCTTGGTGTACGTGCTGGTAGCGACGTCATTCATGGCTTCCTCCACGTACATCATTCATGGCTTCCTCCACGTAAATCATTCATGGCTTCCTCCACGTACATCATTCATGGCTTCCTCCACGTACATCATTCATGGCTTCCTCCACGTACATCATTCATGGCTTCCTCCACGTACATCATTCATGGCTTCCTCCACGTACATCATTCATGGCTTCCTCCACGTACATCATTCATGGCTTCCTCCACGTACATCATTCATGGCTTCCTCCACGTACATCATTCATGGCTTCCTCCACGTACATCATTCATGGCTTCCTCCACGTACATCATTCATGGCTTCCTCCACGTACATCATTCATGGCTTCCTCCACGTACATCATTCATGGCTTCCTCCACGTACATCATTCATGGCTTCCTCCACGTACATCATTCATGGCTTCCTCCACGTACATCATTCATGGCTTCCTCCACGTACATCATTCATGGCTTCCTCCACGTACATCATTCATGGCTTCCTCCACGTACATCATTCATGGCTTCCTCCACGTACATCATTCATGGCTTCCTCCACGTACATCATTCATGGCTTCCTCCACGTACACACACATGATGCCCTGCTTCACGATCCACCAGCCCCTGGCAGAAGCGAGTTATTGTTTGCCGAGTTGAATAGTATTCGGGCAGATCGTGAAACGCCTTTGTGGCTAATGTAAGGACTCTGCCCACTCCTCTAAGGCCTCTGTATGTGACTGGGCTGCCTGTTGAAACCGGACCTGTGCTGTGGCCGGAAGCTCTCTCGCACCAAGCCGACTCTCTAGCTTTTGCATGAGTCTGCGATAGGACAGATCTTCTCTCCGCTCAGTTAATATTGCGTAGAAATCTGCAGCTTTTCCTGTAAGGCTCTAGCACAGACAATTCAAGCACTCGTCCTTTGTCCAATCACATGCATGAGCAAAACGGACACACTTCTGCTGGAACGCAGTCCAATTACCCTTGCCATCATCAGTCCAATTACCCTTGCCATCATCAGTCCAATTACCCTTGCCATCATCAGTCCAATTACCCTTGCCATCAGCAGTCCAATTACCCTTGCCATCAGCAGTCCAATTACCCTTGCCATCAGCAGTCCAATTACCCTTGCCATCAGCAGTTCAATTACCCTTGCCATCAGCAGTTCAATTACACTTGCCATCAGCAGTTCAATTACCCTTGTCATCAGCAGTCCAATTACCCTTGCCATCAGCAGTCCAATTACCCTTGCCATCAGCAGTCCAATTACCCTTGCCATCAGCAGTCCAATTACCCTTGCCATCATCAGTCCAATTACCCTTGCCATCATCAGTCCAATTACCCTTGCCATCAGCAGTCCAATTACCCTTGCCATCAGCAGTCCAATTACCCTTGCCATCAGCAGTCCAATTACCCTTGCCATCAGCAGTCCAATTACCCTTGCCATCAGCAGTCCAATTACCCTTGCCATCAGCAGTTCAATTACCCTTGCCATCAGCAGTTCAATTACCCTTGCCATCAGCAGTTCAATTACCCTTGCCATCAGCAGTTCAATTACCCTTGCCATCAACAGTCCAATTACCCTTGCCATCAGCAGTCCAATTACCCTTGCCATCAGCAGTCCAATTACCCTTGCCATCAGCAGTCCAATTACCCTTGCCATCAGCAGTCCAATTACCCTTGCCATCAGCAGTCCAATTACCCTTGCCATCAGCAGTCCAATTACCCTTGCCATCAGCAGTCCAATTACCCTTGCCATCAGCAGTCCAATTACCCTTGCCATCAGCAGTCCAATTACCCTTGCCATCAGCAGTCCAATTACCCTTGCCATCAGCAGTCCAATTACCCTTGCCATCAGCAGTCCAATTACCCTTGTCATCAGCAGTCCAATTACCCTTGCCATCAGCAGTCCAATTACCCTTGCCATCAGCAGTCCAATTACCCTTGCCATCAGCGGTCCAATTACCCTTGCCATCAGCAGTCCAATTACCCTTGCCATCAGCAGTCCAATTACCCTTGCCATCAGCATTCCAATTACCCTTGCCATAAGCATTCCAATTACCCTTGCCATAAGCAGTCCAATTACCCTTGCCATCAGCAGTCCAATTACCCTTGCCATCAGCAGTCCAATTACCCTTGCCATCAGCAGTCCAATTACCCTTGCCATCAGCAGTCCAATTACCCTTGCCATCAGCAGTCCAATTACCCTTGCCATCAGCAGTTCAATTACCCTTGCCATCAGCAGTCCAATTACCCTTGCCATCAGCAGTCCAATTACCCTTGCCATCAGCAGTCCAATTACCCTTGCCATCATATGTTAGATTTTTGGGCAACATGTTGATGACATCTCTAGCCCAGTTTTCGCCTATTAAGCAGGTCCTGACCTGCTACCTTGCGACCTTTGTCAGTACGACTTGGTCGTATATATTGGTCATCAGTACTACTGTCGCTATCTTCGGGTGCATAATACCTCTTTGTGACTGGGTCCCGTACACGGGACCTTACCCGTGTTCCACTGAACAAATCAGTCGCATGATGCCCAACACGACGTGTACTGTTCCCCACTTATCGGGTCATACACATTAGGGGCGTATTCCGGCCTTCGTGATGCTCCCGGCGAAAACAGATTCCCACCTGGGGGTGTGCCATATGCATCATATTGATGGAGCCTACTTTCCCGTTTATACACTTTTAGGGGGGTAGTGCTCCTTCCCAGCATTGGGTGGGTTAGGCAGGGCAGTCTTTCACTGGTAGACTCTCTATTGATGCATTTCCTGCCACCCTCTGTTGGACCAGACCAGTCGCCGTGTTCAATGTCTTAAGAACATCGGTCCAATCAGACTGTCTAGCCTCCTCGGTGTACTTTAATGTATCACCGAGCGGTTGAGCGTACTGATCATCCTGATCAGACTCTGAAGAATGAGATTCTCCGGATGGTAGCTGAACATTGGGTCTAAAATCTATCATCCGAAGAGCCTCACTGCTCAGCTTACTCCTTGTAATGGAGGATAGCACCTCCGGAGTGATATTGCCACTATTCTCCCTAATGAGTACTATCGTATGGGCAAGCCTTGCTTTAATCCAAGGGATTGTGACCAGTTGCTCAATTGTTGCATAATTAATGGGGATTTGGTTCCCTTCTGGAACTAAGTTACCTTCAGACATAGTTCCAGGTATATTATGTTAAGTACTATATAGACAGACAACACAAATTACTTGTGAGTTTTTCCAATAAGGCCAGGAATCTGTTCCAACGCTGTAATTCTGTTCACTTCCGGTGTTGCGCATGCGTAGTCATCTTCAGTGCTGATGGTATTATATCAGCAAAAACAAGCAAACTGCGTCTTGTTTTTGTGAAATCGTTGAGTAAAGGACGTCTTACGCCTGTCCCCGATCGATTAAAACCGGATTCCTCAAACTACCAAGCAGCCTCGACGTTCTTCAAACACGTGCGTTTTCACAGCCTGAAGTCACACAGCAGGTGCTCGCAGTGTTTATTTCTTCTTCATGGCGTGCAGCTCTTTATCCAACAACTTCTGACACCATTGAAGTAGCCTCTACAGGACCAGTGAACTTACCTATCGGGTACCTTATAGCAGCTACTCTTAACCAGGATAGTATACGTCTTACTAGTAGTGTTGTCTGAGCGTGTGTGGTGTTCTTGCTTGGTTGCACCATTTCCCAGAATGCCTCCCTTCCGTTCCAGACTGTGTCTCAATCTTCCACGTCAGACTGTGGCTCTTAATGAACCCAATTGCCATTTACTACAGAGATCATCTCGACCATGTAAAACTTGTACTTTTCACCTGGCTGTGTTCATTTCCTTGAATGTTCACAAATTACAGATGAGGTAACGTTTACTATCCTATTGCAAATGATGTTTTCCTAAAAAGGGGAGATAACTCATGCTTAAATTCACTTACAAATGGCATTTTCTTAAAAGAGTAGGTCTTTATTGTTTACTGATGATAAGATTTGTACTAAGTTACATGTAGATCGAGTCTAACGCCTTAATCAATTACTTGTCAATCTTATTGATTCCGTATTACAAACATTTCAGTCCGCGGGAACAGGCACCACCACCGGAGGTCGAGCCTGCATGGGACGTAGAGCAAAATGCCGTTAGTCATCTGTCTGGAGATACATTTACCTCGTTTATGGCGTCTAAGGATGCTGTACTTGTCATGTTTTATGCACCGTGGTGTGGCCACTGTCAGAAAGCCAAACCCAAGTTCCAGGGAGCTGCAGACAAACTCGGGGACAACAAACGAGCCCTAGCCGCTGTAGACTGTACTGTTGCCACCAATAAAGGTACTAAGCTTGTTTGTCTGCTGCTACATTGTTCTCTTGTAATAAGTAGAAAGTCAAGATTAAATATAGAATATGTTCCATGTTATCGTTGATAATTGATAGTTGACCTCAATTGCAAAACAAGTTGTTTATAGCATTAGTCTAATAGCTGTCTATACCTCATTCCATAGTCTGTCTATACCTCATTCCATAGTCTGTCTATACCTCATTCCATAGTCTGTCTATACCTCATTCCATAGTCTGTCTATACCTCATTCCATTGTCTGTCTATATCTCATTCCATTGTATGTCTATACCTTATTCCATAGTCTGTCTATACCTCATTCCATAGTCTGTCTATACCTCATTCCATTGTATGTCTATACCTTATTCCATAGTCTGTCTATACCTCATTCCATAGTCTGTCTATACCTCATTCCATAGTATGTCTATACCTCATTCCATAGTCTGTCTATACCTCATTCCATAGTCTGTCTATACCTCATTCCATAGTCTGTCTATACCTCATTCCATAATCTGTCTATTCCCCATTCAATAGTTTGTCTATACCTCATTCCATATTATGTATATACCTCATTCCATATTATGTATATACAGTGAAACCCCTCAAAACTGGAACCCCTCTAAATCGGAATTCCCTCCAAACCAGACAATTTTCGCGGTCCCGATATTTTCCCTTCTTTGTTCATTGTAAAAAAAACTCTAAACCGGAACCTCTCTTTTCCGAATACCGGACAAGTTTTCGGGACCATTTGTGCACATTTCTATTGCAAATTACCCCTGAAAACCGAACAGCCAGCGGCGTAAAATCCGGATCCGAAATAACCTTTGTCTCACCTGAAACATAACACCTTCCGTGTTTTCACAAGTCATTTAATCAGTCGGCATATTGGTGTTTTATCCGTATTGTTTACATCCGACGTGGTGTTGTGAGAACAAAAAGGCATGATAAAAACCAATGATGCTGAAAATTTGTTTTAATTACGTTGTTTTCAAATGGATTACGACTGGACACTATTTAATTATGTCCTTTGCAATTGCAGGTTTGTTAATCTCTTTTCATGTTTGAGTAATTAGTTTTAATACGATCTAATTAGATGTGAATGGGATTTCACAAAAAGCAGACTCATTATTTAAGGCATAACATTGATAATTATAAGCTGAAACAAACTTTAATGGATCATTTTATTGTGCAGTAACATGCTATATACCATGCTGACGTATACATACACGTATATATTTTTATTATTAAAAGTAATTTTAATGTCATTTATTGTTATTCCTGTATTCATACAGACATTTGTTCAAAATTTATCTCCCACCCCTCTCATCCGAAAACCCCTCTAAACCGAAAACCCCTCCAAACCGAACTTCTCTTCCGGTCCGGAAGCCGTTCGGTTTAGAGGGGTTTCACTGTACCTCATTCCATATTAATTTTATTATGTATATACCTCATTCCATATTATGTATATACCTCATTCCATAGTCTGTCTATACCTCATTCCATAGTCTGTCTATACCTCATTCCATTGTCTGTCTATACCTCATTCCATAGTCTGTCTATACCTCATTCCATAGTATGTCTATACCTCATTCCATAGTCTGTCTATACCTCATTCCATTGTCTGTCTATACCTCATTCTATAGTATGTCTATACCTCATTCCATAGTCTGTCTATACCTCATTCCATAGTCTGTCTATACCTCATTCTATAGTATGTCTATACCTCATTCCATAGTCTGTCTATACCTCATTCTATAGTATGTCTATACCTCATTCTATAGTATGTCTATACCTCATTCTATAGTATGTCTATACCTCATTCCATAGTCTGTCTATACCTCATTCTATAGTATGTCTATACCTCATTCCATAGTCTGTCTATACCTCATTCTATAGTATGTCTATACCTCATTCTATAGTATGTCTATACCTCATTCCATTGTCTGTCTAGCATGTTCTGGAACTGATCTTTTCAGCTACATTTATAACTAAATGATTTCCCTTTTGTTCTCATTTGGAAGTTAACAATCAATCAATATGTTCCCATGTAATGTAAACTGGTGTGATTGTGCTTTGTATTATATGTTATGCAGAAATTAGAGAGATTTTGTGACATGATGTCTTTTGCATGTATTAATGTGGTCTATACTTCAGAATGAGAAATCATGCAAAAAGTTGTTTCCTGTAGATATTTATCTTCCAGTTTATTGAATCCTGTCAATAGATTGCCCGGTTTCATTTTCAGATTTATGTGCCACCGAGGAAATTAAATCTTTCCCGACTCTCAAGCTGTATGTTAACGGGCAGTTTCTGACTGATTATAGTGGCGGTAGGACAGAGGAGGAGTTCTTCAAGTTCATCTCTAATGCACCAACCGCCAAGGAGGAACTTTAAAACATGATCTCTTCTTAAATCTTTAATCTCAAATCTCGTTTTCAGACCACATGCAAAATATTATGTCTGTCTGCTTTGGTTTTAGCATTTTATTCGATTGGTGAGTGGTTAACATCATTAACTGATAATTACTGTCAGTTTTCCAACAGGTTCGAGCTCTATTGGGTGTCGGATTCTTTAAAGTGTTGATCTTTCTTGTGGAAGGTTAGTGGTTATACGCTAGTGTCTGCCTGAGCATAGAACAATGTTTGGAGGGGCACGTGAGGCTTGTCTCCATATGACCTTGGTACGACCTGAATACAGAAAACAACAATGGCAATCATACTATGAACCATTCAAATCTAAACTCGGTCAATTAAAAGCCTGTCTGACAATAATTAGATAATATGTTACCAAGGAAATAATAGATCATTTAAAATTATTTTTCCCAATTATTTCCAATCCTGTGCTATAAACTCTTGCCAATAATTCAGATATGCATGTTTCTTTGAGATATACATAATTGTTTCTGTGTGGTCGGATATATTTCTGTAATTCTACTGTCAGGAACTAAGGATTATGTAGCAGGTATCTGTAATACACTCTACTCTACTGCCAGGAACTAAGGATTATGTAGCAGGTATCTGTAATACACTCTACTCTACTGTCAGGAACTAAGGATTATGTAGCAGGTATCTGTAATACACTCTACTCTACTGTCAGGAACTAAGGATTATGTAGCAGGTATCTGTAATACACTCTACTCTACTGTCAGGAACTAAGGATTATGTAGCAGGTATCTGTAATACACTACTCTACTGCCAGGAACTAAGGATTATGTAGCAGGTATCTGTAATACACTACTCTACTGCCAGGAACTAAGGATTATGTAGCAGGTATCTGTAATACACTACTCTACTGTCAGGAACTAAGGATTATGTAGCAGGTATCTGTAATACACTCTACTCTACTGTCAGGAACTAAGGATTATGTAGCAGGTATCTGTAATACACTCTACTCTACTGTCAGGAACTAAGGATTATGTAGCAGGTATCTGTAATACACTACTCTACTGTCAGGAACTAAGGATTATGTAGCAGGTATCTGTAATACACTCTACTCTACTGCCAGGAACTAAGGATTATGTAGCAGGTATCTGTAATACACTACTCTACTGTCAGGAACTAAGGATTATGTAGCAGGTATCTGTAATACACTACTCTACTGCCAGGAACTAAGGATTATGTAGCAGGTATCTGTAATACACTCTACTCTACTGTCAGGAACTAAGGATTATGTAGCAGGTATCTGTAATACACTACTCTACTGTCAGGAACTAAGGATTATGTAGCAGGTATCTGTAATACACTCTACTCTACTGCCAGGAACTAAGGATTATGTAGCAGGTATCTGTAATACACTACTCTACTGTCAGGAACTAAGGATTATGTAGCAGGTATCTGTAATACACACATTACCTATGTTTGTCCCTGCTCCACACATTAGCGATGTTTGTCCCTGCTCCACACATTACCTATGTTTGTCCCTGCTCCACACATTACCGATGTTTGTCCCTGCTCCACACATTACCTATGTTTGTCCCTGCTCCACACATTAGCGATGTTTGTCCCTGCTCCACACATTACCGATGTTTGTCCCTGCTCCACACATTACCGATGTTTGTCCCTGCTCCACACATTACCTATGTTTGTCCCTGCTCCACACATTACCTATGTTTGTCCCTGCTTCACACATTACCGATGTTTGTCCCTGCTCCACACATTACCTATGTTTGTCCCTGCTCCACACATTACCGATGTTTGTCCCTGCTCCACACATTACCTATGTTTGTCCCTGCTCCACACATTAGCGATGTTTGTCCCTGCTCCACACATTACCTATGTTTGTCCCTGCTCCACACATTACCGATGTTTGTCCCTGCTCCACACATTACCTATGTTTGTCCCTGCTCCACACATTAGCAATGTTTGTCCCTGCTCCACACATTAGCGATGTTTGTCCCTGCTCCACACATTAGCGATGTTTGTCCCTGCTCCACACATTACCTATGTTTGTCCCTGCTCCACACATTACCTATGTTTGTCCCTGCTCCACACATTACCGATGTTTGTCCCTGCTCCACACATTACCGATGTTTGTCCCTGCTCCACACATTACCTATGTTTGTCCCTGCTCCACACATTAGCGATGTTTGTCCCTGCTCCACACATTAGCAATGTTTGTCCCTGCTCCACACATTACCGATGTTTGTCCCTGCTCCACACATTACCGATGTTTGTCCCTGCTCCACACATTACCTATGTTTGTCCCTGCTCCACACATTACCTATGTTTGTCCCTGCTCCACACATTACCGATGTTTGTCCCTGCTCCACACATTACCTATGTTTGTCCCTGCTCCACACATTACCGATGTTTGTCCCTGCTCCACACATTACCTATGTTTGTCCCTGCTCCACACATTAGCGATGTTTGTCCCTGCTCCACACATTACCTATGTTTGTCCCTGCTCCACACATTAGCGATGTTTGTCCCTGCTCCACACATTACCTATGTTTGTCCCTGCTCCACACATTACCTATGTTTGTCTCTGCTCCACACATTACCGATGTTTGTCCCTGCTCCACACATTACCTATGTTTGTCCCTGCTCCACACATTAGCGATGTTTGTCCCTGCTCCACACATTACCTATGTTTGTCCCTGCTCCACACATTACCGATGTTTGTCCCTGCTCCACACATTACCTATGTTTGTCCCTGCTCCACACATTAGCAATGTTTGTCCCTGCTCCACACATTAGCGATGTTTGTCCCTGCTCCACACATTAGCGATGTTTGTCCCTGCTCCACACATTACCTATGTTTGTCCCTGCTCCACACATTACCTATGTTTGTCCCTGCTCCACACATTACCGATGTTTGTCCCTGCTCCACACATTACCGATGTTTGTCCCTGCTCCACACATTACCTATGTTTGTCCCTGCTCCACACATTACCTATGTTTGTCCCTGCTCCACACATTACCGATGTTTGTCCCTGCTCCACACATTACCTATGTTTGTCCCTGCTCCACACATTACCGATGTTTGTCCCTGCTCCACACATTACCTATGTTTGTCCCTGCTCCACACATTAGCGATGTTTGTCCCTGCTCCACACATTACCTATGTTTGTCCCTGCTCCACACATTACCGATGTTTGTCCCTGCTCCACACATTAGCGATGTTTGTCCCTGCTCCACACATTACCTATGTTTGTCCCTGCTCCACACATTACCTATGTTTGTCTCTGCTCCACACATTACCGATGTTTGTCCCTGCTCCACACATTAGCGATGCTTGTTTAAATACCTGCTCTTAGAGTAGAGCGTTTTGAACCAGAGAGTATTATTAATTGCTTTTCAGTTTCCTTATATAAATGTTTTTTATAGTTGACTTGTTAAATTCTTTTATCTATGCAATTACATAATTACTTCTCCCACTACACATAATTACTTCACCCACTACACGTAATTACTTCACCCACTACACATAATTACTTCACACACTACACATAATTACTTCACCCACTACACATAATTACTTCACCCACTACACGTAATTACTTCACCCACTACACATAATTACTTCACACACTACACATAATTACTTCACCCACTACACGTAATTACTTCACCCACTACACATAATTACTTCACACACTACACGTAATTACTTCACACACTACACGTAATTACTTCACACACTACACGTAATTACTTCACACACACACACACTACATGTAATTACTTCACACACACACACTACACATAATTACTTCACACACACTACACATAATTACTTCACACACACTACATGTAATTACTTCACACACACACACTACACAATTACTTCACACACACTACATGTAATTACTTCACACACACACACTACATGTAATTACTTCACACACACACACTACATGTAATTACTTCACACACACTACACGTAATTACTTCACACACACACACACTACATGTAATTACTTCACACACACACACTACATGTAATTACTTCACACACACACACTACATGTAATTACTTCACACACACACACTACACATAATTACTTCACACACACTACATGTAATTACTTCACACACACACTACACATAATTACTTCACACACACTACATGTAATTACTTCACACACACACACTACACATAATTACTTCACACACACTACATGTAATTACTTCACACACACACTACACGTAATTACTTCACACACTACACTACACGTAATTACTTCACACACTACACGTAATTAATAATCGAGATGACACGAGATTGCCTGAGATGACACGAGATTGCCCGAGATGACACGAGATTCCCTGAGATGACACGAGATTTGAATTAGCTTTATGATTTGCTATGAGCTACTTAAAGATTGGAACACGTTGAATGTTCTTGCAATAATACGTTGAATGTTCTTGCAATAATACGTTGACTGTTCTTGCAATAATACGTTGACTGTTCTTGCAATAATACGTTGACTGTTCTTGCAATAATACGTTGAATGTTCTTGCAATAACTCGTTGACTGTTCTTGCAATAACGCGTTGACTGTTCTTGCAATAACACGTTGACTGTTCTTGTAATAACGCGTTGAATGTTCTTGCAATAACAGGTTGAATGTTCTTGCAATAACGCGATGAATGTTATTGCAATAACGCATTGGAATGTTCTTGTAATAACGCGTTGACTGTTCTTGCAATAACTCGTTGACTGTTCTTGCAATAATGCGTTGACTGTTCTTGTAATAACGCGTTGGAATGTTCTTGCAATAACGCGTTGGACTGTTCTTGCAATAACTCGTTGACTGTTCTTGCAATAACGCGTTGGAATGTTCTTGCAATAACGCGTTGACTGTTCTTGCAATAATACGTTGAATGTTCTTGCAATAACGCGTTGAATGTTCTTGCAATAATACGTTGAATGTTCTTGCAATAATACGTTGACTGTTCTTGCAATAACGCGTTGAATGTTCTTGCAATAACTCGTTGACTGTTCTTGCAATAATACGTTGAATGTTCTTGCAATAATGCGTTGGAATGTTCTTGCAATAACTTGTTGACTGTTCTTGCAATAACGCGTTGGAATGTTCTTGCAATAAGAGTTAAATGAAATCCAGATTGAATTGCTTTGAGTGTATATTTATTATAGTTTGTAAACAATTTCTTCCGGTCTGTGTCATGAATTGGTTATGTTTAAAACTTGCACTTTGTTAATAATTACGTATAATCTCTTTATGTATAAATAAATAAACAAATGGAATTATTCCTACCCTAACCCTAACCCTTACCATTGTCAAACTATCCAAATAACAAATAACTTGAATGGATTTAAATATTTAAGGACCTGTCACCATAAATGGAATTAATTGATTTGTCAACTGCATATAGTTACAGATTTAGATTATTGCATGTCACAGGTTACATATAGTTACTGATGTAGATTATTGCATGTCACAGGTTACATATAGTTACAGATGTAGATTATTGCAGGTTACATATAGTTACAGATGTAGATTATTGCAGGTTACATATAGTTACTGATGTAGATTATTGCATGTCACAGGTTACATATAGTTACAGATGTAGATTATTGCATGTCACAGGTTACATATAGTTACTGATGTAGATTATTGCAGGTTACATATAGTTACTGATGTAGATTATTGCATGTCACAGGTTACATATAGTTACAGATGTAGATTATTGCACGTCACAGGTTACATATAGTTACAGATGTAGATTATTGCATGTCACAGGTTACATATAGTTACTGATGTAGATTATTGCATGTCACAGGTTACATATAGTTACAGATGTAGATTATTGCATGTCACATATAGTTACTGATGTAGATTATTGCATGTCACAGGTTACATATAGTTACAGATGTAGATTATTGCATGTCACAGGTCACATATAGTTACAGATGTAGATTATTGCATGTCACAGGTTACATATAGTTACAGATGTAGATTATTGCATGTCACAGGTCACATATAGTTACAGATGTAGATTATTGCATGTCACAGGTTACAGATGTAGATTATTGCATGTCACAGGTTACATATAGTTACTGATGTAGATTATTGCATGTCACATATAGTTACTGATGTAGATTATTGCATGTCACAGGTTACATATAGTTACAGATTTAGATTATTGCATGTCACAGGTTACATATAGTTACAGATGTAGATTATTGCAGATTACATATAGTTACAGATGTAGATTATTGCACGTCACAGGTTACATATAGTTACAGATGTAGATTATTGCATGTCACAGGTTACATATAGTTACAGATGTAGATTATTGCATGTCACAGGTTACATATAGTTACAGATGTAGATTATTGCATGTCACAGGTTACATATAGTTACTGATGTAGATTATTGCATGTCACAGGTTACATATAGTTACTGATGTAGATTATTGCAGGTTACATATAGTTACTGATGTAGATTATTGCATGTCACAGGTTACATATAGTTACTGGCACCCAGCTGGTAGGCAATCGATAGACATTATTCAACTACGGTAGCTGGCGGCTCACCAACCGGCCATATCAGATCGAACCTTTGACCTCCCGATCCGTATGCGGACGACGCCTTAACCACTAGGCCACGGACATGGTGAACAATATGTACCATTTTCCTCCTAGTGGAATATTTAATTATTAGTAATTGCTTGTAAAAAGTATTTTGTATTATCCCGCAACATTTCAGCGATGGATGTTGCTTTGGTGTGTCCATCCGGAGTCGGTTCTCTAACCAATGGCTGCAATTCTACCATGGTATGGTGGTGCACGTGCAATTCTACCATGGTATGGTGGTGCACGTGCAATTCTACCATGGTATGCTGGTGCACATGCAATTCTACCATGGTATGCTGGTGCACATGCAATTCTACCATGGTATGCTGGTGCACATGCAATTCTACCATGGTATGCTGGTGCACGTGCAATTCTACCATGGTATGCTGGTGCACATGCAATTCTACCATGGTATGCTGGTGCACATGCAATTCTACCATGGTATGGTGGTGCACGTGCAATTCTACCATGGTATGCTGGTGCACATGCAATTCTACCATGGTATGGTGGTGCACATGCAATTCTACCATGGTATGGTGGTGCACGTGCAATTCTACCATGGTATGGTGGTGCACGTGCAATTCTACCATGGTATGGTGGTGCACGTGCAATTCTACCATGGTATGGTGGTGCACATGCAATTCTACCATGGTATGCTGGTGCACATGCAATTCTACCATGGTATGGTGGTGCACATGCAATTCTACCATGGTATGGTGGTGCACATGCAATTCTACCATGGTATGCTGGTGCACATGCAATTCTACCATGGTATGCTGGTGCACATGCAATTCTACCATGGTATGGTGGTGCACATGCAATTCTACCATGGTATGCTGGTGCACATGCAATTCTACCATGGTATGGTGGTGCACGTGCAATTCTACCATGGTATGGTGGTGCACATGCAATTCTACCATGGTATGCTGGTGCACATGCAATTCTACCATGGTATGCTGGTGCACATGCAATTCTACCATGGTATGCTGGTGCACATGCAATTCTACCATGGTATGCTGGTGCACGTGCAATTCTACCATGGTATGCTGGTGCACATGCACTTTTGTTGACCCAATAACACCAGTTAATCCCCTTTAATTGGCTAAAAATCCACAAATGTGTCTGTCCATTTCAGTGGGAATATCGAAGTGATTGAATTTTTGTCTTTTGTCACACAGTACTAGACATATACCGAGGATATACTTGTCTCTGTCACACAGTACTAGACATATACTTGTCTCTGTCACACAGTACTAGACATATACCGAGGATATACTTGTCTCTGTCACACAGTACTAGACATATACCGAGGATATACTTGTCTTTGTCACACAGTACTAGACATATACCGAGGATATACTTGTCTCTGTCACACAGTACTAGACATATACCGAGGATATACTTGTCTCTGTCACACAGTACTAGACATATACCGAGGATATACTTGTCTCTGTCACACAGTACTAGACATATACCGAGGATATACTTGTCTCTGTCACACAGTACTAGACATATACCGAGGATATACTTGTCTTTGTCACACAGTACTAGACATATACCGAGGATATACTTGTCTCTGTCACACAGTACTAGACATATACCGAGGATATACTTGTCTCTGTCACACAGTACTAGACATATACCGAGGATATACTTGTCTCTGTCACACAGTACTAGACATATACCGAGGATATACTTGTCTCTGTCACACAGTACTAGACATATACCGAGGATATACTTGTCTCTGTCACACAGTACTAGACATATACCGAGGATATACTTGTCTCTGTCACACAGTACTAGACATATACCGAGGATATACTTGTCTCTGTCACACAGTACTAGACATATACCGAGGATATACTTGTCTCTGTCACACAGTACTAGACATATACCGAGGAGATACTTGTCCCTGTCACACAGTACTAGACATATACCGAGGATATACTTGTCCCTGTCACACAGTACTAGACATATACTTGTCTCTGTCACACAGTACTAGACATATACCGAGGATATACTTGTATCTGTCACACAGTACTAGACATATACCGAGGATATACTTGTCTCTGTCACACAGTACTAGACATATACCGAGGATATACTTGTCTCTGTCACACAGTACTAGACATATACCGAGGATATACTTGTCTCTGTCACACAGTACTAGACATATACCGAGGAGATACTTGTCTCTGTCACACAGTACTAGACATATACCGAGGAGATACTTGTCTTTGTCACACAGTACTAGACATATACTTGTCTCTGTCACACAGTACTAGACATATACCGAGGATATACTTGTCTCTGTCACACAGTACTAGACATATACCGAGGATATACTTGTCTCTGTCACACAGTACTAGACATATACCGAGGATATACTTGTCTCTGTCACACAGTACTAGACATATACTTGTCTCTGTCACACAGTACTAGACATATACCGAGGATATACTTGTCTCTGTCACACAGTACTAGACATATACTTGTCTCTGTCACACAGTACTAGACATATACCGAGGATATACTTGTCTCTGTCACACAGTACTAGACATATACCGAGGATATACTTGTCTCTGTCACACAGTACTAGACATATACCGAGGATATACTTGTCTCTGTCACACAGTACTAGACATATACCGAGGATATACTTGTCTCTGTCACACAGTACTAGACATATACCGAGGATATACTTGTCTCTGTCACACAGTACTAGACATATACTTGTCTCTGTCACACAGTACTAGACATATACCGAGGATATACTTGTCTCTGTCACACAGTACTAGACATATACCGAGGATATA
Organism: Archivesica marissinica; assembly: GCA_014843695.1. Classification (NCBI taxonomy): domain Eukaryota; kingdom Metazoa; phylum Mollusca; class Bivalvia; order Venerida; family Vesicomyidae; genus Archivesica; species Archivesica marissinica. The sequence goes on from CM026386.1 coordinate 96,226,239, forward strand.
CTTGTCTTTGTCACACAGTACTAGACATATACCGAGGATATACTTGTCTTTGTCACACAGTACTAGACATATACTTGTCTCTGTCACACAGTACTAGACATATACTGAGGATATACTTGTCTCTGTCACACAGTACTAGACATATACCGAGGATATACTTGTCTCTGTCACACAGTACTAGACATATACTGAGGATATACTTGTCTTTGTCACACAGTACTAGACATATACCGAGGAGATACTTGTCTTTGTCACACAGTACTAGACATATACTTGTCTCTGTCACACAGTACTAGACATATACCGAGGATATACTTGTCTCTGTCACACAGTACTAGACATATACTTGTCTCTGTCACACAGTACTAGACATATACTGAGGATATACTTGTCTCTGTCACACAGTACTAGACATATACCGAGGAGATACTTGTCTTTGTCACACAGTACTAGACATATACTTGTCTCTGTCACACAGTACTAGACATATACTGAGGATATACTTGTCTCTGTCACACAGTACTAGACATATACTTGTCTCTGTCACACAGTACTAGACATATACCGAGGATATACTTGTCTCTGTCACACAGTACTAGACATATACCGAGGATATACTTGTCTTTGTCACACAGTACTAGACATATACCGAGGATATACTTGTCTCTGTCACACAGTACTAGACATATACTTGTCTCTGTCACACAGTACTAGACATATACCGAGGATATACTTGTCTCTGTCACACAGTACTAGACATATACCGAGGATATACTTGTCTCTGTCACACAGTACTAGACATATACTGAGGATATACTTGTCTCTGTCACACAGTACTAGACATATACCGAGGATATACTTGTCTTTGTCACACAGTACTAGACATATACTTGTCTCTGTCACACAGTACTAGACATATACCGAGGATATACTTGTCTCTGTCACACAGTACTAGACATATACCGAGGATATACTTGTCTCTGTCACACAGTACTAGACATATACCGAGGATATACTTGTCTCTGTCACACAGTACTAGACATATACCGAGGATATACTTGTCTTTGTCACACAGTACTAGACATATACCGAGGATATACTTGTCTCTGTCACACAGTACTAGACATATACCGAGGATATACTTGTCTCTGTCACACAGTACTAGACAATACTTGTCTCTGTCACACAGTACTAGACATATACCGAGGATATACTTGTATTTGTCACACAGTACTAGACATATACCGAGGATATACTTGTCTCCGTCACACAGTACTAGACATATACTTGTCTCTGTCACACAGTACTAGACATATACCGAGGATATACTTGTATTTGTCACACAGTACTAGACATATACCGAGGATATACTTGTCTCTGTCACACAGTACTAGACATATACTTGTCTCTGTCACACAGTACTAGACATATACCGAGGATATACTTGTATTTGTCACACAGTACTAGACATATACCGAGGATATACTTGTCTCTGTCACACAGTACTAGACATATACCGAGGATATACTTGTCTCTGTCACACAGTACTAGACATATACTGAGGATATACTTGTCTCTGTCACACAGTACTAGACATATACTTGTCTCTGTCACACAGTACTAGACATATACCGAGGATATACTTGTCTTTGTCACACAGTACTAGACATATACCGAGGATATACTTGTCTCTGTCACACAGTACTAGACATATACCGAGGATATACTTGTCTTTGTCACACAGTACTAGACATATACCGAGGATATACTTGTCTTTGTCACACAGTACTAGACATATACCGAGGATATACTTGTCTTTGTCACACAGTACTAGACATATACCGAGGATATACTTGTCTTTGTCACACAGTACTAGACATATACCGAGGATATACTTGTCTTTGTCACACAGTACTAGACATATACCGAGGATATACTTGTCTTTGTCACACAGTACTAGACATATACCGAGGATATACTTGTCTTTGTCACACAGTACTAGACATATACCGAGGATATACTTGTCTTTGTCACACAGTACTAGACATATACCGAGGATATACTTGTATTTGTCACACAGTACTAGACATATACCGAGGATATACTTGTCTTTGTCACACAGTACTAGACATATACCGAGGATATACTTGTCTTTGTCACACAGTACTAGACATATACCGAGGATATACTTGTCTCTGTCACACAGTACTAGACATATACTTGTCTCTGTCACACAGTACTAGACATATACCGAGGATATACTTGTCTTTGTCACACAGTACTAGACATATACCGAGGATATACTTGTCTTTGTCACACAGTACTAGACATATACCGAGGATATACTTGTCTTTGTCACACAGTACTAGACATATACCGAGGATATACTTGTCTCTGTCACACAGTACTAGACATATACCGAGGATATACTTGTCTCTGTCACACAGTACTAGACATATACCGAGGATATACTTGTCTCTGTCACACAGTACTAGACATATACCGAGGATATACTTGTCTTTGTCACACAGTACTAGACATATACCGAGGATATACTTGTCTCTGTCACACAGTACTAGACATATACCGAGGATATACTTGTCTTTGTCACACAGTACTAGACATATACCGAGGATATACTTGTCTCTGTCACACAGTACTAGACATATACTGTGTGGGTGTGGTGTGGTGTGTGTCGGCTTTATCCTCCCTGTCTGGCTGTCAACATATTTGATTTGAACTAGTTTGAACAAAATTTGGTGAGTTGAAAACATAACGTGTAATATTTGTTGAAAATAAAGCCAATGAAAATTCCACTGCATGATCACGGGGCAAATGTTGACGCATTGACCAACTGCAAACAAATCAGAACTCAAATACCTCAACTTTCATGCTATTAATCCATCATGACTATGAGTATCGTGCACGAAACACAGATCCGTGCCATTTTTCACAAGTTGGCAATTTCTGGCACAGTCCACTACTCTACCAGCCTGACTCAAAACAATGACCCCTAAAACATTCGCACAAACCAGTTCCAAGCATTTATTCTTAATATGGCAGATCAGTTTTGCAATAGCAGCTCTTGATACACCACACATGTAGCAGCTTCGTTCGCAGCTCTTGATACACCACTCATGTAGCAGCTTCGTTCAAAGCTCTTGATACACCACACATGTAGCAGCTTCGCTCAAAGCTCTTGATACACCACACATGTAGCAGCTTCGCTCAAAGCTCTTGATACACCACACATGTAGCAGCTTCGCTCAAAGCTCTTGATACACCACACATGTAGCAGCTTCGCTCAAAGCTCTTGATACACCACTCATGTAGCAGCTTCGCACAAAGCTCTTGATACACCACACATGTAGCAGCTTCGTTCAAAGCTCTTGATACACCACACATGTAGCAGCTTCGCTCAAAGCTCTTGATACACCACACATGTAGCAGCTTCGCTCAAAGCTCTTGATACACCACACATGTAGCAGCTTCGCTCAAAGCTCTTGATACACCACACATGTAGCAGCTTCGCTCAAAGCTCTTGATACACCACACATGTAGCAGCTTCTCTCAAAGCTCTTGATACACCACACATGTAGCAGCTTCGCTCAAAGCTCTTGATACACCACTCATGTAGCAGCTTCGCTCAAAGCTCTTGATACACCACTCATGTAGCAGCTTCGCTCAAAGCTCTTGATACACCACACATGTAGCAGCTTCGTTCGCAGCTCTTGATACACCACTCATGTAGCAGCTTCGCTCAAAGCTCTTGATACACCACACATGTAGCAGCTTCGCTCAAAGCTCTTGATACACCACACATGTAGCAGCTTCGCTCAAAGCTCTTGATACACCACACATGTAGCAGCTTCGCTCAAAGCTCTTGATACACCACACATGTAGCAGCTTCGCTCAAAGCTCTTGATACACCACTCATGTAGCAGCTTCGCACAAAGCTCTTGATACACCACACATGTAGCAGCTTCGTTCGCAGCTCTTGATACACCACACATGTAGCAGCTTCGCTCAAAGCTCTTGATACACCACACATGTAGCAGCTTCTCTCAAAGCTCTTGATACACCACACATGTAGCAGCTTCGCTCAAAGCTCTTGATACACCACTCATGTAGCAGCTTCGCTCAAAGCTCTTGATACACCACTCATGTAGCAGCTTCGCTCAAAGCTCTTGATACACCACACATGTAGCAGCTTCGCTCAAAGCTCTTGATACACCACACATGTAGCAGCTTCGCTCAAAGCTCTTGATAAACCACTCCTGTAGCAGCTTCGCTCAAAGCTCTTGATACACCACACATGTAGCAGCTTCGTTCAAAGCTCTTGATAAACCACTCGTGTAGCAGCTTCGCTCAAAGCTCTTGATACACCACACATGTAGCAGCTTCGTTCGCAGCTCTTGATAAACCACTCATGTAGCAGCTTCGCTCAAAGCTCTTGATACACCACTCGTGTAGCAGCTTCGCTCAAAGCTCTTGATACACCACACATGTAGCAGCTTCGCTCAAAGCTCTTGATACACCACACATGTAGCAGCTTCGCTCAAAGCTCTTGATAAACCACTCATGTAGCAGCTTCGCTCAAAGCTCTTGATACACCACACATGTAGCAGCTTCGCTCAAAGCTCTTGATACACCACTCATGTAGCAGCTTCGCTCAAAGCTCTTGATACACCACACATGTAGCAGCTTCGTTCGCAGCTCTTGATACACCACACATGTAGCAGCTTCGCTCAAAGCTCTTGATACACCACACATGTAGCAGCTTCTCTCAAAGCTCTTGATACACCACACATGTAGCAGCTTCGCTCAAAGCTCTTGATACACCACTCATGTAGCAGCTTCGCTCAAAGCTCTTGATACACCACTCATGTAGCAGCTTCGCTCAAAGCTCTTGATACACCACACATGTAGCAGCTTCGCTCAAAGCTCTTGATACACCACACATGTAGCAGCTTCGCTCAAAGCTCTTGATAAACCACTCCTGTAGCAGCTTCGCTCAAAGCTCTTGATACACCACACATGTAGCAGCTTCGCTCAAAGCTCTTGATACACCACTCATGTAGCAGCTTCGCTCAAAGCTCTTGATACACCACACATGTAGCAGCTTCATTCGCAGCTCTTGATACACCACACATGTAGCAGCTTCGCTCAAAGCTCTTGATACACCACACATGTAGCAGCTTCTCTCAAAGCTCTTGATACACCACACATGTAGCAGCTTCGCTCAAAGCTCTTGATACACCACTCATGTAGCAGCTTCGCTCAAAGCTCTTGATACACCACTCATGTAGCAGCTTCGTTCAAAGTCTGTGCTGTAATTGATTTAGCCCCAGTGTACCAATCGACCGCTACCAATTCTCGACTATGCTTAATATTCCACCAGATTACTGCACTAAATCTCAGTATTTTGATGATATACCCAAGGAAAGTTAAACACGGCTTCCGGTTATAAATTGTGGCATAGGTCAAACATTCTAGCCTCAATTTGAATTCTAGCATTGCAGACGAACATCTTAGAAACACATTCTAGGTGTTGAGTGGTAAGTATTACAATGTTATACGGAACTATTTATACCATAATACACTTGTTGGAAAATCTCCAAAGCCCTCTAGAAAAAAAGTTAGGCATTTTTAGTAGAATATGGCATACACTTGTTTTAACATAATTAGGGTGTGCTCACACCAAATCTGCCGTATGCCAAGCTGTATTTTTCAGTTTTCCCTATCAAAAAATTAAAAACAAAATGGCTAATTAATTCCGAACGTGCGTGATAATTGCATAAGCATACCTGGGTAGGATGGGTTGTCTGCAATATAGTGTTGCATATTTCATAGAAAACAAACAAATACCACTTGATCCCAATATTCTATGTTGTTTATTTGTATTGAAGTTTATTTAACGTTGCTACCGGTTGCCCATTTCAGCGACGGGTAGTTTACCTTACTTGGGCAGGCTCCAGCGGTTAACCAACGTCCGTAAATGCTATGCGTAACAGGGTTTCTATTTATGTAGAAGGATTTCTATTTGTCCAAAAGTATAAATAAGTGGCATTTATTATTTTTAAAGCGTCACTAACACATGCACACCCATTCAAGTTGCACACCAATGTTTACCTTTTTGCAAAACCTGAAGCTACTAATCATTTGAGACATAACACCTTACCTCTTTTAAATACTGGAACTCCTTGACATCCTGTGGTGGCAGAAATGAATAATCTTCCAGAAATGTGTTTTAAAAACAGTGGTACATGCAGGTCAGTGCAAACTATGTACAGGACCACTGGAGGAATGGTATCATAGAACTGTGTAGCAGGGCGATTGTGTTCATGTCACATGAAACAATATTGACATAAATGACAGTAGCCTTGATGGAAAGAACATATTACACGCAATACAACTACCTTGTTGGCAGAGAGGATCTACACGTGTTATGTAGCCAGCCAAGCGTCAACACTTGCAGTTCCTGGTGTGGTGTTATGTAGCCAGCCAAGCTTCAACACTTGCAGTTCCTGGTGTGGTGTTATGTAGCCAGCCAAGCTTCAACACTTGCAGTTCCTGGTGGGATAAATGAACTAATTCCAGTTGGAATACCCGAAGGAACCTCTGAACCACGGACAGGAAACAATAGAGTTAAAACTGTATGCTGAGGAGCCTGATGCACAATCATCACAGCGTGCATTAATAGTGGCCAATGAAAGACATGTATCATTAAACGAGGGGCACAGCTCGGACAGGATGGACATATTTCATTCAGAACATCAGCACTGTTGACCCAGAAATGACGAAACATGGCTGCATGCCCATATGGCAAACTGTATTGGTCAGAGGTTTGTTGTGTTAACTGTTGAATGAAGCCATTTACTGTAAGCTCCTGGAGCTCAAGTGGTTGAAGAAAGAGTAAATACAAGGAAGTCTTCATCCTCCGAATGGGTGGCTTGCACATCGCAATGATTTTGATTCGAACACACCTGCAAGGATCAGGTTTACTGGAGACATGGGTAGAGAGTAACCTGCTTGGGTCCCGTGCAGCTGAGCAAGCACTGGATGGGAAATGATATTCAAGAGGAATGAGGGTGCACACAATCACACTGCAAGTCATGTGGCGATTCTTCAGTTTGTCACCCACATTGAGGAAGGGCTAGTATATGTCACAAAGCAAGTTCTCGATGGGAAATGTGTCTGTAATGACATTAATGACACGCTGCTCTTCCTGAATATAACTTCCAGCAGACGATGACATCTTCTGTGCAATCAATAAGAACCCAAACTTCCATTTCTTGCGGAGCTGCATGGAAATGATGGAAATACTTCTTTATTTCACACGTGTCCAAATGGATGGTATTTGGGATCTCCATATCGGTGCTTTCCGGGAAATGCTTCCATTCTTCAGGAGGTATAACAACACCAATTATGCATGCTGGGGAACGATGTACCTGACTGATATGCATATCCCACAACACTGAGTTCATGAAGGGAAACTTCGTTGTAAAGCGTGCTTGCAAGAAATTCAACCAAGTTGGCCCGATAAGAACGGCTTACATTGCAAGATCTGCTATGGCAATTCAGATCAGGGAAATGTACAACATGGGATTAGATGATGCCCTTGTCCAAACCAAGCAAATGCTGACAAAAGCAAGATAACCTGATTGAGGATAACATGTATGAGGCACTAGTCTCATTCAATCTGTTCTACAGTAGTCAACCACACGTGTTGCACATTGCAACAACAGATATAGCTACTGCTAGCATCCAATACGACCCTCTCTGCTGCAGAAAATGGCAAGGAAAGGTTCGTTGCAGAACGACTTCAGGGAAAGACAGTCAAATCCAGAAGAACATGGCTCAAACCTTTGCATCCTTGTTTGAAACCAGCAAGCAGACATCCGGTGTACATAAGTCAATTCTAAAAGCAGACCGCTCAATCTTACAGCGACTAATTACCTCTTATGAAGCTGGTCGTCAGTGCCCATTGCAATTTCCGAGATGAATGGCGAATATTTGCACATGTCCTAACAGAAACTTTGGAATGCCCACAAGCAGCACCAAGAACAGAATTAAGGGAGGCAACACATCTTGTAATTGATGGCCAACCATTGGTGATGTCTATTGACAAGCCATGTGGTGCAAAAACAGGGGTTAAGGGTATGCCTGAATAGTCCCTTTCGCTATTCAGGCATACCGCAAAAACAGTTGGTGATCTGGGAAATGTGTTTATGCGGAGTGTGCTACAATACAGTAGAATAGAGAAAGCATTTGACAGGTACTATGAAGCGTCAATAAAGTCAAGGACGAGAAAGCGACACACTAAAGGTACACAAACCATAAGACTCCTGATCGAGAGTCGAGTGGGGTCACTATCAGCCAACTGGCATAACTGTATTCAACAATGTCGAACCGACCTGCTTCCTGGCTGAAGAGCTATTAGCGCAAGATCAAGGGAAAGTCATTGTCATCAATGGGGCATTCCACAATGAAGAAATGGTGAAGGCTTCATATGCATATGTTGAGAAACTGAAAGTCGGTCACGAAGAAGCTGATACTCGCATTGCAGTTCAGGCAAGGGACACATACGTGCTGCTACTACATTTGGTACATGTTCACCTCATGGAAGGTGTTGGAGCAGCATCATGGGCTACTGAAAAGCTTGGACGTTGGAGAACTCTGTGAGGAAGTGATCAGTGATGTAGAACAGTGTGTGTGTGTCGCATGTACAAGGTTAACAGCACTGACAAAGTAAACACTGCAAGACAAATCCTTTTCATGAAGGCACGAGCACCAGACCTCCTCCCACAAACATCAGGTAAGCCCTATGCTTCCACATTAAGAAGGCTCTCTGTCAAGCATCAGTTTTACACCAAGCGTTCAGAAATTACACAAAGATGCCAGAACCAAACAATTGTAATAGGCTGAGCTTTTTATAGTTATAAGCTTAACCCCGTAACAACTCAATAAAGGTTCAATTTGTAGTCGTTGCCTTGTATATGTATAGTGATAGACTAACGTGATGATCTATGTTCAACTAGCACTCAATAACTAACCATGTGCTAATCCACAACCTACACGTTACTGAATAGTAACATGTATTGTAACATATTGGGAAAGGGTCCTCAGAGAAGCCGTTTATACTTGGACCAGACATGTACGTGTCGGACACTGGGTTATGACCTCACGAACCAACCTATACCTATGGTTCAGACGGACGGACAGATACCTCCTTATAAGTTCATGTATATAGGCCTATATATACACACATATGTGGCGTGATCTAGGTAGAAGACGATCTAGATAGAAGACGTTTCCGGTAAAAGACAACGAAATGCAGTGTCAGTGCTAATCTATACTTTTAATATACTGTACTATTTTAATATGATAATTATGAGTTTGATATTAGTTTTAAATGTCCTAAAAGTTCAAATAATTGATTTCTAGAGATGTATAAAGTAGCTGGATAGTGAATAATCACTACATTTGGAACTAATTCCAATTTAAAGTTCAAAGCCAAAGCTCTGTTGGAATACTGACCCAAAGGCCAGCAAACCTAATTACCAAATACACATATGTCGGAGATTAAATAGACATTTCCATGTGCACAGGACCGGAGAAATAGATCATTGGTCAACATAAATCACATGATAGAAGGGGACTAACTAATTTTTAAAAATTCCAATTAATGTAGATTTCTATATTGACCAGCCAATTAAAACAAGCGTACTAGAAAGCAACTAGGCAAGCATTCCAAAATGGATGCCTCCATGACTTGGAAATTGACGAATAATTCAGCTATAATAATACTTATATATTTGTTTAAAAAGAGGTAAAATCCTGTCCTATTACACAATCATGGCTGGGTATGTGAAGTAACTCATTTGGTGCCAATTCTGATAGTCCCTGCAGTTCCACAGGATTGTGTTGAACTCGTATCATGTGGCTGTAACAAGACCAGATGCCAAAGTGCAAGCAAGCCAAACTACCTTGCACAGCAAATTGTGTGTGTAGAAAAGATGAGGATACATGTCTGAATGATCGCTAGAATGTGGCTGCCAAGCATACGGATATATCATTATCATGTTAGTACATGCACTTCATTAACTAGTTTAAATCTAGAATTTGTATACTAATTAGTCACTAATAATTGACTAATTAATGAATAATTAGTTGTTAACGCATCTAGTATATTGAAGGTAGCCATACGTATCATAAACCATTATAATATAACCGTTTACCATCATAACATGTGATGTATGGCAACATATACAACAATAGATAGTTGATGAATGGCGGGTATTTTGTTTTTAATTTTTGAAAGGGAAAACTGAAATATCCAGCTTGGCATACAGCAGATTTGGAACCAGCACACCCACATTATGCTTGGCATACAGCAGATTTGGAACCAGCACACCCACATTATGCTTGGCATACAGCAGATTTGGAACCAGCACACCCACATTATGCTTGGCATACAGCAGATTTGGAACCAGCACACCCACATTATGCTTGGCATACAGCAGAGTTGGAACCAGCACACCCACATTATGCTTGGCATACAGCAGATTTGGAACCAGCACACCCACAGTATGCTAAGAAAAGTGTATGCCATATTAATACTAATAAATGCCTAGGGGAGTTGCCTTTTGAGATTTTCCGAGATTTTCTTACAAGACAAAATCTAATCATACTTCCGTAGAATGTATCTGAAAACGTGTTGTTTGCATGCCAAATATGCTGTAGTAACCATTCACGTGCACATAGCGTGCTCCACTTATGACGTGTGGGTAGTTGTACACATGTTTAATCAAGTACATGTAGTATGTAACTGGCACTCTACATATAATGGTAGGATACTTGGATTGGTTTTGTTGTTTTACAGCTAACCATGATTCTAAATAAACTAAAACAGTATTAAACATGCAGGGTGTATAGAGCACATGTTTGTGAATGTTAATTAACTGTTCAATACACTGTCTTCGAGTGTTATTGGGTTTGAGTTTAGTATATTTAATTAATTTTTATATATTAACTATTTTTAAAAAAATAATTGTTATCATTTAATAAATTAGTGGATTTGAAGTTTTGTTCAGATTGTGTATTCGCCACAATTATCCTCGTAGGTCTCAAGAGAAACTTAATCGTCTAAGTACTCTACACATTCCAACAAAAATGTCCAAATCACGATGTGATCTACCATGGTTAACTCCCCAAATTCTGAGACTCGTCCACAAACGGGACATAATTATTACCAATCTTAAAACAACATACCGGAAAACCATCCACAACGTTAATCGGTTCAAAGCAATTAGGCATAAGATCCAAAAAGATAAAAGAACAGCATACTGGTCATATCTCGAATCAGTAACAGCATACTGGTCATACCTCGAATCAGTAACAGCATACTGGTCATACCTCGAATCAGTAACAGCATACTGGTCATACCTCGACTCAGTAACAGCATACTGGTCATATCTCGAATCAGTAACAGCATACTGGTCATATCTCGAATCATTAACAGCATACTGGTCATACCTCGAATCAGTAACAGCATACTGGTCATACCTCGAATCAGTAACAGCATACTGGTCATACCTCGAATCAGTAACAGCATACTGGTCATACCTCGAATCAGTAACAGCATACTGGTCATATCTCGAATCAGTAACAGCATACTGGTCATATCTCGAATCAGTAACAGCATACTGGTCATACCTCGCATCAGTAACAGCATACTGGTCATACCTCGAATCAGTAACAGCATACTGGTCATACCTCGAATCAGTAACAGCATACTGGTCATATCTCGAATCAGTAACAGCATACTGGTCATATCTCGAATCCGTCATATCCATACTGGTCATATCTCGAATCCGTCATATCCATACTGGTCATATCTCGAATCAGTCATATCCATACTGGTCATATCTCGAATCAGTCATATATGAAATTATTCACGTTTACCATCGTTACTCTATTCTAGTCCATCTTTATTCATGCCATCAGTATAATGAGTTTGCTCTGTGCCTTCTATTCATGTTTTGAACGTAATTTTCGTGATTATCATCTGCGTACCTATATACAAGCGCAGTTTACACAATATCTTCACTCGAGGCATATGTTGACAGCAGTGAGGAACTTTCTAGTTATATATGGTTATTATGTCGCGGGGAAATTCGCCCACACGTTGCAGAGATACTCCAGTTTCTAAAGAAGAAGTCGTCACCGAGCTGAAGGAGCGACAGCTTCCAAGGTCACAGAAGATCTCGCGACAGCGGACAAACAAGAAGCTTATTGCTTGTGACAGACATTCGAAATATGATAGTACCAATTTTTCGAACATACTTTACAGTTAAAGAATGTGTAGTTTTTTGTGAATATAAAGACTCTCAGGTGAATGTACAGACTAAGTAAATGTACAGACTGACTCAGTTAAAGGAAGACTGAAGAGTTGTATTTCGTTTTGGAAAGATACCATTTGTCCATCAAATAATGAAATTATTTCTCGTATTGAACAGGGTTATGTCATTCCATTTGTTAAAAAACTTCCATCTGTTCATTTAAAGAATACTGCTTCAGCATTAAAAACAAATATTTTGTAGATGCTGTCGTACAAGATTTATTAGATAAATATTGTATATATGAAGTTTTTGTAAAACCTTACAATATCAATCCCCTGTCTGTAACAGAAAATTCAAGGGGCAAAAAACGAATTATTTTAGATTTAAGTGTTTTGAATGAGTTTCAAGAGTTTATTTCGAAATATAATGGGCAATATACATTATATACACATTACATACTTTCAAACGTGAACATCGGCACTGCGTGCCTTGTGTAGATGTGTAATATATTTATATAGAGCAAATATGCAAATAAAAACACGTGCAAATACAAAACGTTTACGATTGGCTAGTGTATAACGTATAATGAGATATGAACACTAGTCATAGAACAGGTTGTTTCTGACTTGAAATGATTTGTATATATACATAGCCACATCTTTAATTATTATAACATTGTTTGAGGTCATCAATTCAATAAATTTAGGAACATTTGGATTCCTCCAAAATTATTTCTTAATGTGTGTTTTTCTTAAATCGGTATATAGCTGACATTCTAAAACAAAGTGAAATTAATCTTCTAAAGTTAAACAATATCTACATTTTCTTTCTTCATATGGTCTATGCCATCGACCAGTTTCTACTTCAAGTCTGAGATGATACTCTGAAGCGTGACAATGCTATTCTAAATTTATCAATATTTACACTGTTCATATATGTCTGAAACTTGAAGTCTGCATATAAAACATAAGTTCTAGCCCGTGAGCATGTCGAAAAGGATCTTGTTAAATTTGAAAACCATAAAGTAGCTTTAGAATTATTGCTCAAAGATCGGTTCATGTTCAAATTCGATTTATCTAATGGTTATCACCATTTGTCAGTTAATCCCACATACCACCCGTTTTTGGGATTCTCTTGGTACACATTTTCACCAAGCTGTTACGGTCTTTAATGAAGTATTGGCGCGGCCAAGGATTAAGATGGGTGGGAGATAAACAGATTTTCAACAAACTTTAGTCAACGCTGGTTTCCTTATAAATCCACAAAAATCTATTTTTATTCCTGTACAGGCGTTAGTGGCTAGGATTTGTGCGGGATTTGAAGGCATGTTATTTTTCAAATTCCGGAAAGACGCATTGAAAACACTAGGAGCAGCTTAAATAGTTTGCTGGTAACGTTACCAATGTCCTCGGCTAGAAAATTAGCACAACTTGCTGGCAAACTTGTCTTTAGGTAATGTCTGTCTCTTAAAGACCAAAAATGTGTTTCAATGTATTGAATCGTGGTATACAGGGGCTTCTGGGATCGATTTTTCTGAATATCCAGAATGCATTGCTTGTCTGCAATTTTGGAAAATACAATTACAGGTTCCATTCAGACGAAAGCTTATTGTAGACAGGCTACCCGCCACGCTCGTTTATGCCGACGCTTCTAATATCGGTGGGGCTGCTTATGTTGTTGAATGTCAACAGTTAGTCGCCCATAAGTTTTCGTCCGACTTTCGGAGGCTCGATAAAGTTCAACATATAGGGAACTACTAGCAATCAACTATTCGGTGACTAGTTTTGCTGAGAACTACTGGCAATCAGCTATTCGGTGACTAGTTTTGCTGAGAACTACTGGCAATCAACTATTCGTTGCATAGTTTTGCTGAGAACTACTGGCAATCAACTATTCGTTGCATAGTTTTGCTGAGAACTACTGGCAATCAACTATTCGTTGCATAGTTTTGCTGAGAACGACTGGCAATCAACTATTCGTTGCATAGTTTTGCTGAGAACTACTGGCAATCAACTATTCGTTGCATAGTTTTGCTGAGAACTACTGGCAATCAACTATTCGTTGACTAGTTTTGCTGAGAACTACTGGCAATCAGCTATTCGTTGACTAGTTTTGCCGAGAACTACTGGCAATCAGCTATTCGGTGACTAGTTTTGCTGAGAACTACTGGCAATCAGCTATTCGGTGACTAGTTTTGCTGAGAACTACTGGCAATCAGCTATTCGGTGACTAGTTTTGCTGAGAACTACTGGCAATCAGCTATTCGGTGACTAGTTTTGCTGAGAACTACTGGCAATCAGCTATTCGGTGACTAGTTTTGCTGAGAACTACTGGCAATCAGCTATTCGGTGACTAGTTTTGCTGAGAACTACTGGCAATCAGCTATTCGGTGACTAGTTTTGCTGAGAACTACTGGCAATCAGCTATTCGGTGACTAGTTTTGCTGAGAACTACTGGCAATCAGCTATTCGGTGACTAGTTTTGCTGAGAACTACTGGCAATCAGCTATTCGGTGACTAGTTTTGCTGAGAACTACTGGCAATCAGCTATTCGGTGACTAGTTTTGCTGAGAACTACTGGCAATCAGCTATTCGGTGACTAGTTTTGCTGAGAACTACTGGCAATCAGCTATTCGGTGACTAGTTTTGCTGAGAACTACTGGCAATCAGCTATTCGGTGACTAGTTTTGCTGAGAACTACTGGCAATCAACTATTCGTTGCATAGTTTTGCTGAGAATTTAGCTAGTAAACAAAATTGTGTGGCATACGGACAACCAAAATTGCGTACATATTATAGAAAAGGGTAGCACCAAGAGTGATCTGCAACCATTGCCTTGGAAATTCATTCATTGTGTTTCGAACACTGCATTTCATTGAATATGAAATGGATCAATAGGGATCTGATTCAACTCGCAGATGAGTATAGCAAAATGGTTGATTATGACGATTACGGGGTTTCCGACGAATATTTCGAATTTATTAATTCTATGTACGGCCCACACAATATAGACAGAATTGCTAACGATTATAATACTAAGCTCCCAAGATTTAACTCCCTTTACTGGACCCCTACTTCGAAAAATGTTGACGCTTTTACACAAAACTGGGCATCCGAAAATAATTGGCTAGTACCTCCGGTCGTGCTGATCACCAAGGCTATAAATCATTTGATTGCTTGTGAAGGTCAGGGTACTCTTGTTGCTCCTTACTGGCCTTCTAACCCATTTTTCCCAATGCTTTCTGGACATTCGTCCATTCAAAAACGTTATAGTTCCCGTGTGACGTCATCATTCCTACTGTGGCTGCCATTTTGAAAGGCAAAGTTGATCAGATATTATATATAATATATAGTAGCGTAATTTTGTTTTCTTCATAAAATATTTATTTTTCATCCCATCACCATGGTTCATACATTGTTGGAAAGCTCACAATGGACATATTTTTTGTATCATTTCACAAATTTTGTATCAATAACAAATACATAATAATTTACCTGTATATTAATATTTCAACTGTGAAAATAGACTTTCAAAAATAGGTGCAAGTTAAGTTCTTATAATTTATAATCCATACATCATTGTCAAAAGATAAATTAATATTTAAAAAGTACATTTCAATACCTTTAAAAGCATACCAAATTTTATATTAAGAAACCAAAATTAATAAAGTTATTGCAATTAAAGAATTACTAGTAAAATCATGAAATTACCGTTAATAAAACATGCCAGTCAAAATGGCTGCCAAGATAACATCTTATCAGTGTTTTTGACTGCCGTGGGAACTATGTATAAAGGATGTTTTCCTATTCAATCCCGGCCAAAGTATTTATATAAAAGGCAAAAATAAGAATATTGTTTTCGGAACTGATATATTTACTAGTAAAGTGTTAGTTGTACGTATTGATCGCAGATCATAATTTGTGTTCTCGTACGATGCAAAGGAGATAATTAGTTTATACAATTTTTTATTTTTTTTTGGCTCGATTGCGAAATAAGTTATTTCAACTTATGTAAATCACTCTCGAGACCTCATTTCTGATGGAATCCATCGCCACGAGGGAGAGAGAATGGGCAACGTGGAATTTGAATGCCTTGCCTGGGGGCTCGGGCTCCGGACCGTTCGCGCCTGGGGCGGGCGCGCATCCACTGCGCTATCACGACTTCCCTTGATAATTACGTTAGCTGTATGAACTTCCAAGGCATTTTAGTTGCGATAATTCCGGTCTTCCGGGCATGTACATGTTCTTCAAATAATCATTACGCCAGTGATAAATTTGTTTTGCCGATCTGCTGAGAACCTCTACACCTTCCAACATTTGGAGTGAAACCGTATGGATGCACGTTTTGGAGAGTAGTCACGAAGGTACACTTCACATAGAAAGGAAACTTGGTATTACTGTACGGCAGATTATTTGCTTGCAAAGTTAAGTTTCAATTTACTTGGATTTTTCTATTACAATATACTTCTGTCTCACAGCAGTTCAGATTTATTTAATGAATTCAATGATTAGTTCTTAGTTATTGTATTTGTATTTTGCGTGCCAAAAAAACAAAACACTTCCAATAAATTACAAACTATTCAAAACACAGCAGCTCGCATCATAACTAGAACATCCCGTTTCAGTCATGTAACGCCCATTCTAAAAGAACTTCACTGGCTACCAGTTCGAGAAAGAATAAAGTATAAAATACTGACTCACACATATAAAGCATTGAATGGAGAAGCACCGATTTATACGAAAATCTTGCTTGAGGTTTATATACAAAGGAGATACTTGCGGTCTAAAAATGAAGCAACTACTCGTGTGTTACCAAGAAGTCGGACTGTCACATACGGAGATAGAAGTTTCATACAACTTTGGAATTCTCGTCCATCAAGTCTTAGAAGTGCAACAACGTTGTGTTCTTTCAATGGGGCTTTGGGGACACGCCTTTTTGAATGTTCATATGGAACATAAATATGGAACTGTGTCTGTGCTCAATCAGGATTAAGACTGCAAATGAACATATTTTATTTAATTATCACCTATATTTTAATTATTATAATTTTAGATCCGAATATTTTATGGAATATTTAGAACTCATTGTAATTGTGTTTGCTATTTTTGTCTTGTTTTATCTCATTGAATGTGGAAGTTTTTATCAATATTTGTGATATTTAGGCTGTAAAGCGCCTTTGAACGTTTTATTTTTAGATGAAAAGAGCGCTATATAAGTTTGGTATATAATAATAATAATCAAAAATATCATATATCTGCCATCGGTTGTGTAATACAGTCTCATTATTTCGTGATTTCAACTTTCTAAGTAATCGTAACGAAAGTTCAATTGATAAATATGTTTGTATCTATTTTCGTTGTGTTACGAGTCGTGATGTTTACGTGGTAGAGCGACCCCAATTATGCGTTTTAAGTTTTCATCGTGTGTATATATATATATATATATACTCATTTGTATATCAATTGATGCACCGTGACTTCATTTCAGCGCTTTCCTGAAACAATATTTAAAAAATTATCTTTTCGCTTCGATAGCGTAGTCGTTTTGTGTTTTGTTCGTGATGACACGAAAAATCGCACATTTGTTCTCGTAATGCCGCGATGGCTAGCTAGCTCATTTGGTTTCGCGATGCCGTGACGGCTGGCACATTCATCTGGTGACGCCGTGATAGCTCGCGCATTTGTTTTTGGTGATGCTGTGATAGCTCACTTGATTGCTTTTATTGCGTGGTCGAGAAGGTGCACTGTTTTTGGTGATGCTGTGATAGCTCACTTGATTGCTTTTATTGTGCAGCCGAGAAGGCGCACTGTTTTTGTGATGCTGTGATAGCTCACTTGATTGCTTTTATTGTGCAGCCGAGAAGGCGCACTGTTTTTGTGATGCTGGGATGGCTCACAGTTAAGTTCTCTACGACCCCGTGATGGCTCATTTGAGACTCGCTCTTGTATTGTGTTTTGAACTGCGCCTTCCTTGTTATAACATTTACATTACAGATTCTCTATTGATGTACAATGGTTAGTAACCAGAATTTTGTTAAGTAGAACATTTCTCATATATTTTTACGTTCGAAAACAGTAATAAATTAGAATAAATATAGTAAATCGTATGTTTCTGACATTGGTAATAAGTTGAGCATTTTTTTAAAAATCTTATGATATGGTTCTCCTTTGTTTTGCTCGATTGAATGCTGTCTAATACAAATGCCTGAATCATATTTTGTTTTGCTCGATTGAATGCTGTCTAATACAAATGCCTGAATCCTATTTTGTTTTGCTCGATTGAATGCTGTCTAATACAAATGCCTGAATCCTATTTTGTTTTGCTCGATTGAATGCTGTCTAATACAAATGCCTGAATCATATTTTGTTTTGCTCGATTGAATGCTGTCTAATACAAATGCCTGAATCCTATTTTGTTTTGCTCGATTGAATGCTGTCTAATACAAATGCCTGAATCCTATTTTGTTTTGCTCGATTGAATGCTGTCTAATACAAATGCCTGAATCCTATTTTGTTTTGCTCGATTGAATGCTGTCTAATACAAATGCCTGAATCATATTTTGTTTTGCTCGATTGAATGCTGTCTAATACAAATGCCTGAATCCTATTTTGTTTTGCTCGATTGAATGCTGTCTAATACAAATGCCTGAATCCTATTTTGTTTCTTTATTGTATTTGTAGTTGGTAAGAACATGGGATAAGTGAATAATTGATTTACTCACGATACAGAGTGAGTAAATGAAATTATTCACGTTTACCATCGTTACTCTAGTCTAGTCCATCTTTATTCATGCCATCAGTATAATGAGTTTGCTCTGTGCCTTCTATTCATGTTTTGAACGTAATTTTCGTGATTATCATCTGCGTACCTATATACAAGCGCAGTTTACACAATATCTTCACTCGAGGCATATTTTGACAGCAGTGAGGAACTTTCTAGTTATATATGGTTATTCCCAGCCCGCCCTCCCAATACAAGATATATGACTCATTAAACAAGGCTGTTGTTTTTCATCGATCTTCAACTGAATGTTGACAGTAATCTTGAATACTTATTTATTACTTAAGACACTTTCAATATGCTTTTACTTTAAAGTATGTTAGTATTTTTCAGGTTTATCAAGATCCGTCCAAAACGTTCAACCCGGATCCACTTACGTTGTACTTCCTACCATCAGTGTTTAATGATTGAGAATTCGATGGACAGAATTGAGCCAGGACTATAATAACAATTTAAGACAGAGTGTTGTTAATGATTAAGAGCGTGATACTGTACAAAGGAGTTGGAACTAGTCTATAGATGTTAACCAGTTTTATCGTTATGCTAATCCCTGGGTAGATCGCGGGGCAGCAAAGAAGGCCTTTTCACACTGGATAGTTTGCGTGGATTCTTTCTACTTCCCCCTCCTCCTTCACAAAAAAGAAATAATAGAAAAAGATGAGGAGATTATACTTCATGTATAATTAGGGGAGTGGGTTGGAGCAGCCGGCACTACATTTTGGTATTTACGTGATTTTCTGAGGGATTGGCTTACTTTAGAACATATGGTGTAACATCGCAGACATATTTATTCCACGATAATTTTAATCATTCGCACTCTGGTTACTTTGGTGGCATGTACAAGATATTTGCTACCAATGCATACATTATAAATATTGAATGCTGTCTAATACAAATGCCTGAATCCTATTTTGTTTCTTTATTGTATTTGTAGTTGGTAGGAACATGGGATAAGTGAATAATTGATTTACTCACGATACAGAGTGAGTAACCATACTGGTCATATCTCGAATCAGTAACAGCATACTGGTCATATCTCGAATCAGTAACAGCATACTGGTCATACCTCGAATCAGTAACAGCATACTGGTCATATATCGAATCAGTAACAGCATACTGGTCATACCTCGAATCAGTAACAGCATACTGGTCATATCTCGAATCAGTAACAGCATACTGGTCATACCTCGAATCAGTAACAGCATACTGGTCATATCTCGAATCAGTAACAGCATACTGGTCATATCTCGAATCAGTAACAGCATACTGGTCATACCTCGAATCAGTAACAGCATACTGGTCATATCTCAAATCAGTAACAGCATACTGGTCATATCTCGAATCAGTAACAGCATACTGGTCATATCTCGAATCAGTCATAAATTATTCATGGGCGATTTACAACTGGGCAACAATAAAACTTTCTACTCGTTTGTAAAACATAAGAAAACAGAAAAATGTGGTGTAGCACCCCTCAACTAAGAGGGTATCACTTATACTGACCCCGTCATGAAAGCAAACATCTTGAACAAACAATTTAAATCGGGTTTCTCCACACCCCAACCATTCAGCTTGAAGCAGCTCTGCAAAACAGCAATAGAGTCAGCACCCAAGACGCCAATGATCTCAAAACCAGTTGAAGGTGTCGACTACTCCAGGGGCTATCCCCAAATAAAGCCTCTGGTGTGGATGAAATATCCCCTAAGATCCTTAAACACGACGAGATCGCTCCCATCCTAACCACCATCTTTAAACTATCCTTAGAAACGGACAGTGTTCCATCAGATTGGAGCAGTGCAGTAGTAGCCCCATTGCTTCCAAACTATTGGAGCATATTTCGGTCTCCAACATCATGACCCATCTTGACAATAATGACCTCCTAAGCCAATTCCAGCTTGGCTTCAGATCAAAACATAGTTGTGCATCTCAGCTTATCAGCTTCACACAATATGTATACGACAACCTTGACGATGGTAAACAAACTGATGTTATTGTTATGGATTTTAGTAAAGCGTTTGACAAGTTTGATCACAACAAATTAATATACAAACTTAATGAGCTGGGCGTCCACACCCTGGCATCACGGTGGATCAAGTCATTTGTAAAGGGCCGATCCTAAAATTAGTTGTGGATGGCTGCACATCTGATACACTGGCTGTCATCTCTGGAGTCCCGCAAGGCTCTGTCCCAGGACCTTGCTCCTTTCTAGACTACATTAATGACCTCCCCAACTCCATCAAGAGCAAAGCTAGACTGTTCGCAGATGACACCATAGTGTATCTCACAGTAAAATCCTCCTCTGATGCACAAATCTTCCAAAGTGACATGCATGCTCTTGAACAGTGGGAACGGGACTGGTTCATGGAGTTCAATCCGGACAAGTGAGGTGCGAGGTGTGAATAACTCACAAATGAAAACCACTTATTTTCCCTTACATACTCCATAACATGGAACTAAAATCAAACGATGCCACCAAATATCTAGGTGTTATAATTAGTAAAGATTCAAACTGGTTTACCCACATAAACAACATCTCCTCCAAAGCCACTAATTCTCTCAGATTCATCAAAAGGAATGTAAAGACCAGTAACAAGAAGGTTAAAGAAAAAGCTTATAACACATATGACGCCCTCAACTCGAGTATTGCTCAACCGTCTGGCACCCCTGGCAAAAGTATCTCACCTTTACAGCAGAAAGAATACAAAGATCAACCGCACGATATGTCTACAATGGCTATAAATATACAAGCAGAGTAACACAAATGTACAAGCAGAGTAACACAAATGATCAGGTTCGATCCCCCGTCTGACCCTAATAAAATTAACAGTCTTTCAGATGGGACGTTAAACCGAGGTCTCGTGTCGGTGCTTTACACCGTGCACGTAAAAGAACCAGAGGAGACTCTGGAATGGGTCTCTGTCTGTATCATTGCACTATCCTCCAAACATCTAAAATGACTAATCTCGTCAGGAGGCGTGGCTCATATGGGCAACCGGTAGCGACGATAAATAAACGTAAAACACACAAATGATTAACTCCCTGAACTGGCAAACAAAGTCTGGGTCGAAACTAAAAGTAACGGTGGGCCCCCCACCAGTGCTTGGTTTTCAGAATGAGGCAATAGCATCCGCCTATCCAGGTCATCTGACTGCGGGAGGAATGTTAGAGGCGGTGGATAGTCACTTCCATCTCGACAAGACTGCTAGGAAGATACTGGGTGGTGTTTCTAACGCCAAGTTGAAGGGTATGTCTGGGGAATTGTTAGACATAGTTCTAGGATATACTCAACAGGTTCAGCCTCTCCTTCCGGTCAATTAGTTGGTCTGGTGGCTATTTACTGTGACCCAAAGGTTTTTCCGAAGCATTTTCCTACGGACAATAGGGTTAGAATTGCAGTAGGGATACACCCGAGGAACACTAGAGATTTCCGTGAAAGTCAGTTTACTGATCTGCAGCGGATTCTCAGCTATCCTGAGACGGTGGCGTTAGGGGAAATTGGTCTGGACTGGACCGAGCCTAAACACACCTGGGGCAAACAGGAAGCTCTTTTCCGCCGAATATTGTCTCTCTCCTGTGCAGGTAGGGTGTTGGTCCTCCACCTCAGAGGTAAGACCCCTCTGGACACTACGGTGTACGCCAGGGGTTTGGAGATTGTGCGGGATTATTGCGCCAAAATGCAACCAATTCATTTACATTGTTTTGGTGGCAGTTGCGCAGTGGTTAAGGCTTGGATACAGTCATTTCCAGACTGTTACTTCGGGTTCACGGCCAAAACGTCCAAGTTTCAGCCGGATCAGATAGAAGCATTGAAATCGATCTCTTCGAGCCGTCTCTTGCTGGAGACCGACTCCCCGTTCTTGTCTCCTGGGGTAGGGGGTGATCATTCGCCCGTTATAAATACCCCGGAGTATATTGGAGATGTCGCCCAGTTGGTGGCTTTGAGGAGAGGTATGACGGTGCAGAATCTGTTGAAGGTTACTACGGACAATAGCCGCCGTCTTTATCACCTCTAAACACTATGTACATCCATCATCCTGATTCTGTAATACTATGTACATCCATCATCCTGATTCTGTAATACTATGTACATCCATCATCCTGATTCTGTAATACTATGTACATCCATCATCCTGATTCTGTAATACTATGTACATCCATCATCCTGATTCTGTAATACTATGTACATCCATCATCCTGATTCTGTAATACTATGTACATCCATCATCCTGATTCTGTAATACTATGTACATCCATCATCCTGATTCTGTAATACTATGTACATCCATCATCCTGATTCTGTAATACTATGTACATCCATCATCCTGATTCTGTAATACTATGTACATACATCATCCTGATTCTGTAATACTATGTACATCCATCATCCTGATTCTGTAATACTATGTACATCCATCATCCTGATTCTGTAATACTATGTACATCCATCATCCTGATTCTGTAATACTATATACATCCATCATCCTGATTCTGTAATACTATGTACATCCATCATCCTGATTCTGTAATACTATGTACATCCATCATCCTGATTCTGTAATACTATGTACATCCATCATCCTGATTCTGTAATACTATGTACATACATCATCCTGATTCTGTAATACTATGTACATCCATCATCCTGATTCTGTAATACTATGTACATCCATCATCCTGATTCTGTAATACTATGTACATCCATCATCCTGATTCTGTAATACTATGTACATCCATCATCCTGATTCTGTAATACTATGTACATCCATCATCCTGATTCTGTAATACTATGTACATACATCATCCTGATTCTGTAATACTATGTACATACATCATCCTGATTCTGTAATACTATGTACATCCATCATCCTGATTCTGTAATACTATGTACATCCATCATCCTGATTCTGTAATACTATGTACATCCATCATCCTGATTCTGTAATACTATATACATCCATCATCCTGATTCTGTAATACTATGTACATCCATCATCCTGATTCTGTAATACTATGTACATACATCATCCTGATTCTGTAATACTATATACATCCATCATCCTGATTCTGTAATACTATGTACATCCATCATCCTGATTCTGTAATACTATGTACATACATCATCCTGATTCTGTAATACTATATACATCCATCATCCTGATTCTGTAATACTATGTACATCCATCATCCTGATTCTGTAATACTATGTACATCCATCATCCTGATTCTGTAATACTATATACATCCATCATCCTGATTCTGTAATACTATGTACATCCATCATCCTGATTCTGTAATACTATGTACATACATCATCCTGATTCTGTAATACTATGTACATCCATCATCCTGATTCTGTAATACTATGTACATCCATCATCCTGATTCTGTAATACTATATACATCCATCATCCTGATTCTGTAATACTATGTACATCCATCATCCTGATTCTGTAATACTATGTACATACATCATCCTGATTCTGTAATACTACGACCGGAATTAGTTTCCAACCATGGTAGGAATTTCTTTCGGTTTCATTAACATATTTGGGTCAACATTTATTCGTAATAATTATAACATTATTAACTGCCCAGGTAACATCTTCTTTAGCACCATATGTCAAAAGCGGTGATATATATTACTTTAATGGGGATGTATCAAAGTTTCCACTCGCACCCCAATGCATAGGGATACATAAATATTAATGAATTTACTCTAACTGGCTCATGTTACCTTGGCTGAGGATAATTGGTTCATCCCATTCCTTCAGTCATACTATAGCGGGCAGCTCATCCCCCAGGGGGAGGGTTAATGTTATAAAACGGGGAAGAGTGTTGTGTATTTACACGGTGGTTTCATCCCCGGTTTGAGGGTACTCGCTTTTGCCGGTTAGGCGAGACTAGAAAAGGTCGTCAACCCGGATGACCTTTGTACCTCGGACGATCCGAATATAAGGCGAGACGAAGCCGCATGAAGACAGATGATACCCAAGGATACTAATAGACAACAAGGATAACTGAAACTTACATTTGGAGGCGAGTTACTATACTCGTGTAATGTAGTCTTTTAACGCAAAGCTATATATTATACTAGCTTTGATAGTATGTTAGCTTGTAGGTATATTATAGAAATATATACTATATAATTTATAAGAAAATAACATATTGAATGAAACAAAAGACACCAGACACACTAAAACACGGCGATTATAAGTTCGTTTAATCGCACACCTTACCTAACACCTTTATCAAGTAATACCTATAGCGCCCGCTATTTCCCTATATATTACATAGCGTCCGCGTTTTATCTCTATATATATAGCGCCCGCTTAACGCGTCCGCATTTTAGATAGACCCAACAATTGAATATCGACGCATACAATCATCGGTAATATACCTATATAAAATCAAAAATAAGTTGGTATGCGCCGACCACAACCACCTAACACATACAAGGAACCTGAACTACTTAATTCCTCAGTTCCGAACCCAGTACCATATAAACTCCTTTCTCCCTCGAACAATACGTCTCTGGAATGACTTCCCCTACTATGTACAGTCCAGCCCCCAGCTTAACCATTTTTGCTGAGCGGCTGGCCATGGTACATGAGTTGTACCGTGATGTCTGTTTTTAACCTTAGTATGTAGTTCTTTTTTAACACTCTATCTCACTAATTGAGATTTTAACCACTGTCCCTGACAAGCGCCTCCCCGTCATACTCGCGTCTGAGTCTGTCCCTGACAAGCGCCTCCCCGTCATACTCGCGTCTGAGTCTGTCCCTGACAAGCGCCTCCCCGTCATACTCGCGTCTGAGTCTGTCCCTGACAAGCGCCTCCCCGTCAAACTCGCGTCCGAGTCTGTCCCTGACAAGCGCCTCCCCGTCAAACTCGCGTCCGAGTCTGTCCCTGACAAGCGCCTCCCCGTCAAACTCGCGTCCGAGTCTGTCCCTGACAAGCGCCTCCCCGTCAAACTCGCGTCCAGCTGTCCCTGACAAGCGCCTCACAGTCATACTCTCGAGTCTGTCCCTGACAAGCGCCTCCCCGTCATACTCGCGTCTGAGTCTGTCCCTGACAAGCGCCTCCCCGTAATACTCGCGTCTGAGTCTGTCCCTGACAAGCGCCTCCCCGTCATACTCGCGTCTGAGTCTGTCCCTGACAAGCGCCTCCCCGTCATACTCGCGTCTGAGTCTGTCCCTGACAAGCGCCTCCCCGTCAAACTCGCGTCCGAGTCTGTCCCTGACAAGCGCCTCCCCGTCAAACTCGCGTCCGAGTCTGTCCCTGACAAGCGCCTCCCCGTCATACTCGCGTCCGAGTCTGTCCCTGACAAGCGCCTCCCCGTCATACTCGCGTCCGAGTCTGTCCCTGACAAGCGCTTCCCCGTCATACTCGCGTCTGAGTCTGTCCCTGACAAGCGCCTCCCCGTAATACTCGCGTCTGAGTCTGTCCCTGACAAGCGCCTCCCCGTCATACTCGCGTCTGAGTCTGTCCCTGACAAGCGCCTCCCCGTCATACTCGCGTCTGAGTCTGTCCCTGACAAGCGCCTCCCCGTCAAACTCGCGTCCGAGTCTGTCCCTGACAAGCGTCTCCCCGTCAAACTCGCGTCCGAGTCTGTCCCTGACAAGCGCCTCCCCGTCAAACTCGCGTCCGAGTCTGTCCCTGACAAGCGCCTCCCCGTCATACTCGCGTCCGAGTCTGTCCCTGACAAGCGCCTCCCCGTCATACTCGCGTCTGAGTCTGTCCCTGACAAGCGCCTCCCCGTCATACTCGCGTCCGAGTGTGGGAGTATTGTGTAGATGTAGGTCAAGGTTCCCTCTAACATTTTCGTTGTGAATCAAACATACCCGTATCAAACATACCCGTATCAAACATACCCGTATCAAACATACCCGTATCAAACGTGCTACAATCTGTCATATTTCGCAAGTAAACAATAGAAAATAGGTCGAAAATGTCAGTATAAGGTAAGTTTACTGAAATATCGGTCGAGAGTTGGTAGCGTCGTGAGTTGGCATGCAGTCGAGAGTTGGTAGCGTCGAGAGTTGGCATGCAGTCGAGAGTTGGTAGCGTCGAGAGTTGGCATGCAGTCGAGAGTTGGTAGGGTCGAGAGTTGGTAGGGTCGAGAGTTGGCATGCGGCCGAGAGTTTGCATGCAGTCGAGAGTTGGCATGCAGTCGAGAGTTGGCATGCGGCCGAGAGTTTGCATGCAGTCGAGAGTTGTCATGCAGTCAAGAGTTGGTAGCGTCGAGAGTTGGTAGCGTCGAGAGTTGTCATGCAGTCGAGAGTTGGTAGCGTCGAGAGTTGTCATGCAGTCGAGAGTTGTCATGCAGTCGTGAGTTGTCATGCAGTCGAGAGTTGTCATGCAGTCGAGAGTTGGTAGCGTCGAGAGTTGTCATGCAGTCGAGAGTTGGCATGCAGTCGAGAGTTGTCATGCAGTCGAGAGTTGGCATGCAGTCGAGAGTTGGTAGCGTCGAGAGTTGGCATGCAGTCGAGAGTTGGTAGGGTCGAGAGTTGGTAGGGTCGAGAGTTGGCATGCGGCCGAGAGTTTGCATGCAGTCGAGAGTTGTCATGCAGTCGAGAGTTGGCATGCAGTCGAGAGTTGGCATGCGGCCGAGAGTATGCATGCAGTCGAGAGTTGTCATGCAGTCAAGAGTTGGTAGCGTCGAGAGTTGGTAGCGTCGAGAGTTGTCATGCAGTCGAGAGTTGGTAGCGTCGAGAGTTGTCATGCAGTCGAGAGTTGTCATGCAGTCGAGAGTTGTCATGCAGTCGTGAGTTGTCATGCAGTCGAGAGTTGTCATGCAGTCGAGAGTTGTAGCATCGAGAGTTGTCATGCAGTCGAGAGTTGGCATGCAGTCGAGAGTTGTCATGCAGTCGAGAGTTGGCATGCAGTCGAGAGTTGGTAGCGTCGAGAGTTGTCATGCAGTCGAGAGTTGTCATGCAGTCGAGAGTTGGCATGCAGTCGAGAGTTGGCATGCAGTCGAGAGTTGGCATGCAGTCGTGAGTTGTCATGCAGTCGAGAGTTGGCATGCAGTCGAGAGTTGGTAGCCTGAGGCTCTATTTCATATACATCTATTTCAAAAATAAAAGAAATGCTTCCTGTCAGGAACATGATAATAAGGATACTTATAAATATTTAACCAGACTGTCTTGTATGTACCGACATGTCATCATTTATATCTAAGATGGGCTAAATCGATCAATTTCGATATACCGTATATGAAAAATGCAGATTATTGACTTTTTGAGGTACAGGGTTAGGGTTTGAGGTATAGGGTTAGGGTTTGAGGTATAGGGTTAGGGTTTGAGGTATAGGGTTAGGGTTTGAGGTATAGGGTTAGGGATAGGGTTTGAGGTATAGGGTTAGAGTTTGAGGTATAGGGTTAGGGTTTGAGGTATAGGGTTAGGGTTTGAGGTATAGGGTTAGGGTTTGTGGTAGGGTTAGGGTTTGAGGTATAGGGTTAGGGTTTGAGGTATAGACATCCTATAAAACAATGGTGTATTGTCATGATGGACATCGTGTTTTATTTACTGTGCATTTCCGAGTCTACGAGTCTGTGCATCTCAAAGTTTAACATTGTAATCGGACAGTCATGCAGTTTTACACTGATATCGGACACTCATGCAGTTTTACACTGATATCGGAAAGTCATGCCATTTTTCACTGATATCGGACAATCATGCAGTTTTACACTGATATCGGACAATCATGCAGTTTTACACAGATATAAAACAGTCATGCAGTTTACACTGATATCGGACAGTCATACAGTTTTACACAGATATCGGACAGTCGTGCAGTTTTACACCGATATCGGACAGTCATGCAGTTTTACACTGATTTCAAACAGTCATGCAGTGTACACTGATAGCCGACAGTCATGCCGTTTTACACTGATATCGGACACTCATGCAGTTTTACACTAATATCAGACAATCATGCAGTTTTACACAGATATAAAACAGTCATGCAGTTTACACTGATATCGGACAGTCATGCAGTTTTACACTGATTTCAAACAGTCATGCAGTGTACACTGATATCGGACAGTCATGCCGTTTTACACTGATATCGGACAATCATGCAGTTTTACACTGATATCGGACAATCATGCAGTTTTACAGATATAAAACAGTCATGCAGTTTACACTGATATCGGACAGTCATGCAGTTTTACACTGATATCGGAAAGTCATGCAGTTTTACACAGATATAAAACAGTCATGCAGTTTACACTGATATCGGACAGTCATGCAGTTTTATACCGATATCGGACATTCGTGCAGATTTACACCGATATCGGACAGTCATGCAGTTTTACACTGATTTCAAACAGTCATGCAGTGTACACCGATATCTGACATTCTTGCAGTTTTACACAGATTTCAACAGTCATGCAGTTTACACCGCTATCTTGACGGAAGATTTTAAAGTTTTCCGCTGATATCTGCTAGTCCTGGTTTATAAAATTCCAGAACAACTGAACAACATTCTATTTCGTTTTCTTGATTTGACGAGCGTTTCCTAATGTCGATGTATAATTCACCAAGCTTTGATTTATTTTCAAACGATTCGACAACCAACGTGTCTCCATAGTTGGATTCATCGTGGAAAATCATTTGAATGCACTTGACACCAGCTCGAAGATATTCCAGACCAAAATGGCTGCAATTGTCACTTACTGCAGCTTTGAATGCAGCGTTTATACATACTCTCAAGTATGCGCTCATGGTCGTATGCAAGTTGTGGTCTAACATATCAAATTCCACTGTCATTTCACTTTTGTTTGAAAAAAAATACCCACTTTTTGAAGGTTTGTCATATTTTGTCTTCGATTTTATTAAATGCGAATATTTTTGTATCCACCATTGAGGGAACGCTGCTGGTCGTCTGCTGACTTTGTCGACGAATACATCATCAGTTTCGCATGTGAAATATGGTGTGTGCTGATTATTTGGATGTGATATCGTGATGACTCGTCTCAATGAAGATTTTCCAGCATGTGTGACTTCCGCTTCTGCCAATAATGGGAATTTTGGACTTTTCGGGTTATGAAAAATTCTATTTATATCCATCTTTAGAGCAACAACGAATAGCAAGTTGTGTTTCTGGAGGCGATGGTTATCCACAATGGAGTGTTCTGCGTTACCGGAATGTTGGACAGGGTATTGAGTAAACAGACGCACAGACACTACAAGGTCAATCAGATGCCATGGTTTTATCCTAGTACCTAAAACATAACGTTAGTAATGTTAATATAATATGCAACTATTATAATAATGTTGTAGAAGCAAAGTTCTACAGTTTCGAAAATGAATTTATACTTGCGCATCGGTAAGAAACCTCTATCAGCCTTGCTGAAAAATTGAGACCGGTTTAAATTAATTACCATAGCCTGCATAGTTACGAATGCCACTACGAGCTCGATCTGATGAGTGTTTCATGTCATCTGTTGTTAATGAATATGTCTGAATATATTAATTTATTCTTGTAGTGTCAAGCGGTTCATTCGACATCATATACGGGACACTGTTCTCTTTATGGAACCAGTGTGGGTACAATATACAATATGAGCCAGGAGCCAGTGTGGATACAATATACAATATGAGCCAGGAGCCAGTGTGGATACAATATACAATATGAGCCAGGAGCCAGTGTGGATACAATATACAATATGAGCCAGGAGCCAGTGTGGATACAATATGAGCCAGGAGCCAGTGTGGATACGCCAGGAGCCAGTGTGGATACAAATACAATATGAGCCAGGAGCCAGTGTGGATACAATATACAATATGAGCCAGGAGCCAGTGTGGATACAATATGAGCCAGGAGCCAGTGTGGATACAATATGAGCCAGGAGCCAGTGTGGATACAATATACAATATGAGCCACGAGCCAGTGTGGATACAATATACAATATGATCCAGGAGCCAGTGTGGATACAATATGAGCCAGGAGCCAGTGTGGATACAATATACAATATGAGCCAGGAGCCAGTGTGGATACAATATACAATATGAGCCAGGAGCCAGTGTGGATACAATATACAATATGAGCCAGGAGCCAGTGTGGATACAATATACAATATGAGCCAGGAGCCAGTGTGGATACAATATACAATATGAGCCAGGAGCCAGTGTGGATACAATATACAATATGAGCCAGGGGCCAGTGTAGATACAATATACAATATGAGCCTGGAACCAGTGTGGGTACAATATACAATATGAGCCAGGAGCCAGTGTGGATACAATATACAATATGAGCCAGGAGCCAGTGTGGATACAATATACAATATGAGCCAGGGGCCAGTGTAGATACAATATACAATATGAGCCAGGAGCCAGTGTGGATACAATATACAATATGAGCCAGGAGCCAGTGTGGATACAATATACAATATGAGCCAGGAGCCAGTGTGGATACAATATACAATATGAGCCAGGAGCCAGTGTGGATACAATATGAGCCAGGAGCCAGTGTGGATACAATATAAGCCAGGAGCCAGTGTGGATACAAATACAATATGAGCCAGGAGCCAGTGTGGATACAATATACAATATGAGCCAGGAGCCAGTGTGGATACAATATGAGCCAGGAGCCAGTGTGGATACAATATGAGCCAGGAGCCAGTGTGGATACAATATACAATATGAGCCACGAGCCAGTGTGGATACAATATACAATATGATCCAGGAGCCAGTGTGGATACAATATGAGCCAGGAGCCAGTGTGGATACAATATATAATATGAGCCAGGAGCCAGTTTGGATACAATGTACAATATGAGCCAGGAGCCAGTGTGGATACAATATACAATATGAGCCAGGATCCAGTGTGGGTACAATGTACAATATGAGCCAGGAGCCAGTGTGGATACAATATATAATATGAGCCAGGAGCCAGTGTGGATACAATATACATATGAGCCAGGAGCCAGTGTGGGTACAATATGAGCCAGGAGCCAGTGTGGGTACAATATGAGCCAGGAGCCAGTGTGGGTACAATATACAATATGAGCCAGGAGCCAGTGTGGATACAATATACAATATGAGCCAGGAGCCAGTGTGGGTACAATATGAGCCAGGAGCCAGTGTGGATACAATATGAGCCAGGATGGATACAATATGAGCCAGGAGCCAGTGTGGGTACACTATACAATATGAGCCAGGAGCCAGTGTGGATACAATATACTATAGGAGCCAGTGTGTATACAATATACTATAGCTACCAGTGTGGATACAATATACTATAGGAACCAGTGTGGATACAATATACTATATGAGCCAATGTGTATACAATATACTATATGAGCCAGTGTGGATACAATATGAGCCAGGAGCCAGTGTGGATACAATATACAATATGTGCCAGGAACCAGTGTGCATACAATATACAATATGAGCCAGTGTGGATACAATATGAGCCAGGAACCAGTGTGCATACAATATACAATATGAGCCAGGAGCCAGTGTGGGTACAATATGAGCCAGGAGCCAGTGTGGATACAATATACAATATGAGCCAGGAACCAGTGTGCATACAATATACAATATGAGCCAGGTGCCAGTGTGGATACAATATGAGCCAGGAACCAGTGTGCATACAATATACAATATGAGCCAGGAGCCAGTGTGAATACAATATACAATATGAGCCAGGAGCCAGTGTGAATACAATATACAATATGAGCCAGGAGCCAGTGTGGATACAATATGAGCCAGGATGGATACAATATGAGCCAGGAGCCAGTGTGGGTACAATATACAATATGAGCCACGAGCCAGTGTGGATACAATATACAATATGATCCAGGAGCCAGTGTGGATACAATATGAGCCAGGAGCCAGTGTGGATACAATATATAATATGAGCCAGGAGCCAGTTTGGATACAATGTACAATATGAGCCAGGAGCCAGTGTGGATACAATATACAATATGAGCCAGGATCCAGTGTGGGTACAATGTACAATATGAGCCAGGAGCCAGTGTGGATACAATATATAATATGAGCCAGGAGCCAGTGTGGATACAATATACAATATGAGCCAGGAGCCAGTGTGGGTACAATATGAGCCAGGAGCCAGTGTGGGTACAATATGAGCCAGGAGCCAGTGTGGGTACAATATACAATATGAGCCAGGAGCCAGTGTGGATACAATATACAATATGAGCCAGGAGCCAGTGTGGGTACAATATGAGCCAGGAGCCAGTGTGGATACAATATGAGCCAGGATGGATACAATATGAGCCAGGAGCCAGTGTGGGTACACTATACAATATGAGCCAGGAGCCAGTGTGGATACAATATACTATAGGAGCCAGTGTGTATACAATATACTATAGCTACCAGTGTGGATACAATATACTATAGGAACCAGTGTGGATACAATATACTATATGAGCCAATGTGTATACAATATACTATATGAGCCAGTGTGGATACAATATGAGCCAGGAGCCAGTGTGGGTACAATATGAGCCAGGAGCCAGTGTGGATACAATATACAATATGTGCCAGGAACCAGTGTGCATACAATATACAATATGAGCCAGTGTGGATACAATATGAGCCAGGAACCAGTGTGCATACAATATACAATATGAGCCAGGAGCCAGTGTGGATACAATATACAATATGAGCCAGGAGCCAGTGTGAATACAATATACAATATGAGCCAGGAGCCAGTGTGGGTACAATATGAGCCAGGAGCCAGTGTGGATACAATATGAGCCAGGATGGATACAATATGAGCCAGGAGCCAGTGTGGGTACAATATACAATATGAGCCAGGAGCCAGTGTGGATACAATATACAATATGAGCCAGGAGCCAGTGTGGGTACAATATGAGCCAGGAGCCAGTGTGGGTACAATATACAATATGAGCCAGGAGCCAGTGTGGGTACAATATACAATATGAGCCAGGAGCCAGTGTGGATACAATATACAATATGAGCCAGGAGCCAGTGTGGGTACAATATGAGCCAGGAGCCAGTGTGGATACAATATGAGCCAGGATGGATACAATATGAGCCAGGAGCCAGTGTGGGTACACTATACAATATGAGCCAGGAGCCAGAGTGGCTACAATATACTATAGGAGCCAGTGTGTATACAATATACTATAGCTACCAGTGTGGATACAATATACTATAGGAACCAGTGTGGATACAATATACTATAGGAGCCAGTGTGCATACAATATACTATATGAGCCAGTGTGGATACAATATACTATATGAGCCAGTGTGGATACAATATGAGCCAGGAGCCAGTGTGGATACAATATAGCCAGGAGCCAGTGTGTATACAATATACTATAGAGGAGCCAGTGTGGATACAATATACAATATAGCCAGGAGCCAGTGTGGATACAATATACAATATGAGCCAGGAGCCAGTGTGGATACAATATACATATAGCCAGGAGCCAGTGTGGATACAATATACATATGAGCCAGGAGCCAGTGTGGATACAATATACAATATAGGAGCCAGTGTGGATACAATATACAATATGAGCCAGGAGCCAGTGTGGATACAATATACTATATGAGCCAGTGCGTATACAATATACTATAGGAGCCAGTGTGTATACAATATACTATAGCTACCAGTGTGTATACAATATACTATAGGAGCCAGTGTGTATACAATATACTATAGGAGCCAGTGTGTATACAATATACTATAGCTACCAGTGTGGATACAATATACTATATGAGCCAGTGTGGATACAATATACTATAGGAGCCAGTGTGTATACAATATACTATAGGAGCCAGTGTGGATACAATATACTATAGGAGCCAGTGTGTATACAATATACTATAGCTACCAGTGTGGATACAATATACTATAGGAGCCAGTGTGGATACAATATACTATAGGAGCCAGTGTGTATACAATATACTATAGGAGCCAGTGTGTATACAATATACTATAGCTACCAGTGTGGATACAATATACTATAGGAGCCAGTGTGGATACAATATACTATAGGAGCCAGTGTGGATACAATATACTATAGGAGCCAGTGTGGATACAATATACTATAGGAGCAAGTGTGGATACAATATACTATAGGAGCCAGTGTGGTTACAATATACCATAGGAGCCAGTGTGGATACAATATACTATAGGAGCAAGTGTGGATACAATATACTATAGCTACCAGTGTGTATACAATATACTATATGAGCCAGTGCGGATACAATATACTATAGGAGCCAGTGTGTATACACTATACTATAGCTACCAGTGTGCATACAATATACTATATGAGCCAGTGTGTATACAATATACTATATGAGCCAGTGTGTATACAATATACTATATGAGCCAGTGTGTATACAATATACTATATGAGCCAGTGTGTATACAATATACTATAGGAGCACAGTGTGTATACAATATACTATAGCTACCAGTGTGGATACAATATACTATAGGAGCCAGTGTGGATACAATATACTATAGGAGCCAGTGTGTATACAATATACTATAGCTACCAGTGTGTATACAATATACTATAGGAGCCAGTGTGTATACAATATACTATAGGAGCCAGTGTGTATACAATATACTATAGCTACCAGTGTGGATACAATATACTATAGGAGCCAGTGTGTATACAATATACTATAGGAGCCAGTGTGTATACAATATACTATAGGAACCAGTGTGTATACAATATACTATAGGAGCCAGTGTGTATACAATATACTATAGGAGCCAGTGTGTATACAATATACTATAGCTACCAGTGTAGATACAATATACAATATGAGCCAGGAGCCAGTGTGGATACAATATACTATAGGAGCCAGTGTGTATACAATATACTATAGCTACCAGTGTGGATACAATATACTATAGGAGCCAGTGTGTATACAATATACTATAGGAGCCAGTGTGTATACAATATACTATAGGAGCCAGTGTGTATACAATATACTATAGGAGCCAGTGTGTATACAATATACTATAGGAGCCAGTGTGTATACAATATACTATAGGAGCCAGTGTGTATACAATATACTATAGGAGCCAGTGTGTATACAATATACTATAGGAGCCAGTGTGGATACAATATACTATATGAGCCAGTGTGGATACAATATACTATAGGAGCCAGTGTGTATACAATATACTATATGAGCCAATGTGTATACAATATACTATAGGAGCCAGTGTGGATACAATATACTATAGCTACCAGTGTGTATACAATATACTATATGAGCCAGTGTGTATACAATATACTATATGAGCCAATGTGTATACAATATACTATAGGAGCCAGTGTGTATACAATATACTATATGAGCCAATGTGTATACAATATACTATATGAGCCAGTGTGGATACAATATACTATATGAGCCAATGTGTATACAATATACTATATGAGCCAGTGTGTATACAATATACTATAGCTACCAGTGTGTATACAATATACTATAGGAGCCAGTGTGTATACAATATACTATAGGAGCCAGTGTGTATACAATATACTATAGGAGCCAGTGTGTATACAATATACTATAGGAGCCAGTGTGTATACAATATACTATAGGAGCCAGTGTGTATACAATATACTATAGGAACCAGTGTGTATACAATATACTATAGGAGCCAGTGTGTATACAATATACTATAGGAGCCAGTGTGTATACAATATACTATAGGAGCCAGTGTGTATACAATATACTATAGGAGCCAGTGTGTATACAATATACTATAGGAGCCAGTGTGTATACAATATACTATAGGAGCCAGTGTGTATACAATATACTATAGGAGCCAGTGTGTATACAATATACTATAGGAGCCAGTGTGTATACAATATACTATAGGAGCCAGTGTGTATACAATATACTATAGGAGCCAGTGTGTATACAATATACTATAGGAGCCAGTGTGTATACAATATACTATAGGAGCCAGTGTGTATACAATATACTATAGGAGCCAGTGTGTATACAATATACTATAGGAGCAAGTGTGGATACAATATACTATAGCTACCAGTGTGGATACAATATACTATAGGAGCAAGTGTGGTTACAATATACTATAGCTACCAGTGTGGATACAATATACAATATGAGCCAGGAGCCAGTGTGGATACAATATACTATAGGAGCCAGTGTGTATACAATATACTATAGCTACCAGTGTGGATACAATATACTATAGGAGCCAGTGTGGATACAATATACTATAGGAGCCAGTGTGGATACAATATACTATAGGAGCCAGTGTGTATACAATATACTATAGGAGCCAGTGTGGATACAATATACTATAGGAGCCAGTGTGTATACAATATACTATAGGTACCAGTGTGGATACAATAGGAGCCAGTGTGGATACAATATACTATAGGAGCCAGTGTGTATACAATATACTATAGCTACCAGTGTGGATACAATATACTATAGGAGCCAGTGTGTATACAATATACTATAGGCCAGTGTGATACAATAGGAGCCAGTGTGGATACAATATACTATAGGAGCCAGTGTGGATACAATATACTATAGGAGCCAGTGTGGATACAATATACTATAGGAGCCAGTGTGGATACAATATACTATAGGAGCCAGTGTGGATACAATATACTATAGGAGCCAGTGTGTTACAATATACCATAGGAGCCAGTGTGGATACAATATACTATAGGAGCAAGTGTGGATACAATATACTATAGCTACCAGTGTGTATACAATATACTATAGGAGCCAGTGTGTATACAATATACTATAGGAGCCAGTGTGTATACACTATACTATAGCTACCAGTGTGCATACAATATACTATATGAGCCAGTGTGTATACAATATACTATATGAGCCAGTGTGTATACAATATACTATATGAGCCAGTGTGTATACAATATACTATATGAGCCAGTGTGTATACAATATACTATAGGAGCCACAGTGTGTATACAATATACTATAGGAGCCAGTGTGGATACAATATACATATAGCAGGAGCCAGTGTGGATACAATATACTATAGGAGCCAGTGTGTATACAATATACTATAGCTACCAGTGTGTATACAATATACTATAGGAGCCAGTGTGTATACAATATACTATAGGAGCCAGTGTGCATACAATATACTATAGCTACCAGTGTGGATACAATATACTATAGGAGCCAGTGTGTATACAATATACTATAGGAGCCAGTGTGTATACAATATACTATAGCTACCAGTGTGGATACAATATACTATAGGAGCCAGTGTGTATACAATATACTATAGGAGCCAGTGTGTATACAATATACTATAGGAGCCAGTGTGTATACAATATACTATAGGAGCCAGTGTGTATACAATATACTATAGGAGCCAGTGTGATACAATATACTATAGCTACCAGTGTGGATACAATATACTATAGGAGCCAGTGTGTATACAATATACTATAGCTACCAGTGTGTATACAATATACTATAGGAGCCAGTGTGTATACAATATACTATAGGAGCCAGTGTGTATACAATATACTATAGCTACCAGTGGATAATATCTATAGAGCCAGTGTGTATACAATATACTATAGGAGCCAGTGTGTATACAATATACTATAGGAGCCAGTGTGTATACAATATACTATAGGAGCCAGTGTGTATACAATATACTATAGGAGCCAGTGTGTATACAATATACTATAGGAGCCAGTGTGTATACAATATACTATAGGAGCCAGTGTGGATACAATATACTATAGGAGCAGTGTGTACAATATACTATAGCTACCAGTGTGGATACAATATACATATAGCCAGGAGCCAGTGTGGATACAATATACTATAGGAGCCAGTGTGTATACAATATACTATAGCTACCAGTGTGGATACAATATACTATAGGAGCCAGTGTGTATACAATATACTATAGGAGCCAGTGTGTATACAATATACTATAGGAGCCAGTGTGGATACAATATACTATAGGAGCCAGTGTGGATACAATATACTATAGCTACCAGTGTGTATACAATATACTATAGGAGCCAGTGTGTATACAATATACTATAGGAGCCAGTGTGTATACAATATACTATAGCTACCAGTGTGGATACAATATACTATAGGAGCCAGTGTGTATACAATATACTATAGGAGCCAGTGTGTATACAATATACTATAGGAGCCAGTGTGTATACAATATACTATAGGAGCCAGTGTGTATACAATATACTATAGGAGCAAGTGTGATTACAATATACTATAGCTACCAGTGTGGATACAATATACAATATACAGGAGCCAGTGTGGATACAATATACTATACAGGAGCCAGTGTGGATACAATATAGCCAGGAGCCAGTGTGGATACAATATACTATAGCAGGAGCCAGTGTGGATACAATATACTATACCAGGAGCCAGTGTGGATACAATATACTATAAGGAGCCAGTGTGGATACAATATACAATATAGCCAGGAGCCAGTGTGGATACAATATACATATAGCCAGGAGCCAGTGTGGATACAATATACTATATGAGCCAGTGCATATACAGTATACCATAGGAGCCAGTGTGTATACAATATACTATAGCTACCAGTGTGTATACAATATACTATAGGAGCCAGTGTGTATACAATATACTATAGGAGCCAGTGTGCATACAATATACTATAGCTACCAGTGCGGATACAATATACTATATGAGCCAATGTGAATACAATATACTATATGAGCCAGTGCGTATACAATATACTATAGGAGCCAGTGTGTATACAATATACTATAGGAGCCAGTGTGTATACAATATACTATAGGAGCCAGTGTGTATACAATATACTATAGGAGCCAGTGTGTATACAATATACTATAGGAGCCAGTGTGTATACAATATACTATAGGAGCCAGTGTGTATACAA
The DNA here is from genome assembly GCA_014843695.1 of Archivesica marissinica. Lineage (NCBI taxonomy): Eukaryota > Metazoa > Mollusca > Bivalvia > Venerida > Vesicomyidae > Archivesica > Archivesica marissinica. The sequence goes on from CM026386.1 coordinate 96,266,272, forward strand.
TATACTATAGGAGAAAGTGTGATTACAATATACTATAGCTACCAGTGTAGATACAATATACAATATGAGCCAGGAGCCAGTGTGGATACAATATACTATAGGAGCCAGTGTGTATACAATATACTATAGCTACCAGTGTGGATACAATATACTATAGGAGCCAGTGTGTATACAATATACTATAGGAGCCAGTGTGTATACAATATACTATAGGAGCCAGTGTGGATACAATATACTATATGAGCCAGTGCGGATACAATATACTATAGCTACCAGTGTGGATACAATATACTATATGAGCCAGTGTGTATACAATATACTATAGGAGCCAGTGTGTATACAATATACTATAGGAGCCAGTGTGTATACAATATACTATAGGAGCCAGTGTGTATACAATATACTATAGGAGCCAGTGTGGATACAATATACTATAGGAGCCAGTGTGGATACAATATACTATAGGAGCCAGTGTGTATACAATATACTATATGAGCCAGTGTGTATACAATATACTATAGGAGCCAGTGTGTATACAATATACTATAGCTACCAGTGTGTATACAATATACTATATGAGCCAGTGTGTATACAATATACTATATGAGCCAATGTGTATACAATATACTATATGAGCCAGTGTGGATACAATATACTATATGAGCCAATGTGTATACAATATACTATATGAGCCAGTGCGTATACAGTATACTATAGGAGCCAGTGTGTATACAATATACTATAGCTACCAGTGTGTATACAATATACTATAGGAGCCAGTGTGTATACAATATACTATAGGAACCAGTGTGTATACAATATACTATATGAGCCAGTGTGTATACAATATACTATAGGAGCCAGTGTGTATACAATATACTATAGCAACCAGTGTGTATACAATATACTATAGGAACCAGTGTGTATACAATATACTATAGGAGCCAGTGTGTATACAATATACTATAGGAGCCAGTGTGTATACAATATACTATAGGAGCCAGTGTGTATACAATATACTATAGGAGCCAGTGTGTATACAATATACTATAGCTACCAGTGTGTATACAATATACTATAGGAGCCAGTGTGTATACAATATACTATAGGAGCCAGTGTGTATACAATATACTATAGCTACCAGTGTGTATACAATATACTATAGGAGCCAGTGTGGATACAATATACTATAGGAGCCAGTGTGTATACAATATACTATAGGAGCCAGTGTGGATACAATATACTATAGGAGCCAGTGTGTATACAATATACTATAGGAGCCAGTGTGGATACAATATACTATAGGAGCCAGTGTGGATACAATATACTATAGGAGCCAGTGTGTATACAATATACTATAGGAGCCAGTGTGGATACAATATACTATATGAGCCAGTGTGGATACAATATACTATAGGAGCCAGTGTGGATACAATATAAGCTAGGAGCCAGTGTGGATACAATATACAATATACCAGGAGCCAGTGTGGATACAATATGAGCCAGGAGCCAGTGTGGGTACAATATACAATATGAGCCAGGAGCCAGTGTGGATACAATATACAATATGAGCCAGGAGCCAGTGTGGATACAATATACAATATGAGCCAGGAGCCAGTGTGGATACAATATACAATATGAGCCAGGAGCCAGTGTGGATACAATATACAATATGAGCCA